>JAVUPR010000312.1:0-177500 GCA_036785695.1 Gentiana straminea | reverse complement strand
CATTAACCCAAAGGAATTGAAACACAATATTCTAGAGCATACACGTGGAAGTTTGACCGAACACCCAAAAACACGTTGATCTCATTCAACCAAATAAACTCTCTCAAACGATCCAACAATATTAGGAACCCCACTTATTGTTTGACAGGCCTAAGCATAGAATTTCCAACACGTTGTTCCTAATATTACATTGATAACTCACAGGGTAAAAAAAGACAACATCGTACCAAATACAAACATAGATCTGATAATTCTACAACCCAAGAACAATAGAAATGATCCATTTTCATAGAAACGGAAGACGTTATTAAATAGGGAAAAAAAAGTTATCAAGGAGAGAAAACGTATTTAAATGCCGAAAGAACCCGTATAGTATGTATAAAGAGAACGTTTGAGTACATGTTGAGTATGAATATTCTTTGTAGTAGGAAATGCTTGCTTTAGACGACGTATGAGCAAAGGAAAGGAAAATACAAAGCCTTTAAAATAGGCATAATATCACATATGAGCAAAGAAAAGGAAAATACCAACAATTAGGGATTTTTTTTTAGGGTAATTAGGAAATTAATGACTATGTAATAATTACCTTGCGATGTAGAGAGGATTGTCAGAGACTTTTATCAACTGCAATTTGATCCAATCAATAGAGTGAAGCGGTATTTGAAACAAAAGCTATGAAATGTTGGAAGAAGGCTAATTCACTTCATTCAACGGGAGCATGAATTCAAGCGAGAAAAAATATGCAATAACTCAGCGTAAAAATAATATTAAAAAAAGGAATACAAAGAGAGGAAGAACAAAAACCATTACCATCTGGAGGTAATGATTTTCGTTAAAGCTTTCTCCACTTCAAAACAAAAAATAAATTGGAAACTCTATTAATTTAAATCTGCAAAATGGAAAAGGAAAAAAGAAAAAGCAAAATATCATTATAAAATCACCTCCAATTACCAGAACATACTCTTTGAGATGCCGCTATTGGTCATGCAACAACTGTCGGATGTTGTTACCTTTCGTACATATGACCATCTCTAAAAAACAATAGAAGTGTTCTCAACACTTCCTTCAACAGTTTTCTCATCCCTCTCACCCATATCATGAGCTTCGGAGGCAGTTTTATTGAACGATTAAAAATTCGTAAGAATTATACAACTAAAAACAGCCTACAACTAATAGTGTGAAAACGAAGAAAAAAAAATGGTAACATAAGAAATATTGGGTAAAGATTTGAAAACAAATATAATTACCTCTCTTGAAAATCGTTGCCGTCAATCATATATGCATCAACCCAAGGAAACGTAGCGGCGCGTGCTCCGTCTTCATCACTGGACGGTAAGGGTGAAAATTCATTATTGTTTAATCATTGTTTCTTAAATAGAATGATGATAACTCATAGGCATGATCCATCTTTCTAAGAAGAACGGCGACGAGAAAATCACTATTAAAGTCGAGGCCTAATGGTAAGGAAAAAAAAGATAAAGGTTGAGATGGAGTTGTTTTATATTAATTTGAATAGGAGATTATTATCTATATGTAACAAATGAAAGAATATATTAGTTGAGATAAGCTCGGCCCCCTGTTTCCACCAATATGAAGATAATAATCTTAAGAGATGTCCTGAGATTGAGTTGTTTTTTTTGTTAGTATATTTTTTTGAGTATATTTTTTTGAGTGGTTGTGAGTATATTTTTTTGAAAAGCACAATTTACGGGTGAGTTTTTTCTCAAGATAATAATAGTTGGAGCGGATCACAACCGGGTTTAAAGGGTTAAAATTGGGTAATAAACGGGTATGAATCTCAATCAATTTTACTGTTGCTTTCAAATATATATACAGTATAGAGTATAGATAGATATTGAGGGAATGAGATTTTTTAGATTGGTGGTTCCTGTATTTAATTAATTTAACATTTATAAGTTTCTTCATATTAAAATTTGTTAGGATTGTTTGTTTAGATTAAAAAAAGAAAGATTGTTAGGATTGTTTATTGAGATTAAAAAAAAGAAAGTTGTAGTAAGTTTTTTTTTTTTTTTTTTTTTTTGGGTTAGAGTGATTTTTTTATGAAATTTTATTCTTTAGATTGTTAGGATTGTTTGTTGAGAAAAAAAAAAAAAAAAAAAAAGAAGATTGTTGGACGCCTTTTTTTTTATTTTATTTTTATAGTTATACGTTTTTCCTTTTTTTTTTTTATTGTTTAGATTGTTAGGATTGTTTGCTGAGATTAAAAAAAATAAAATATTGTTGTACGCTTTTTTTTTCAGATTGTTGTAGGTAATTCTTTTTTCATTTTTTTTTAGGTTTGGGTCAGATCTTTCCGGGTAATTGGGTTAAATCATCCTATCTAATATATATAGATATAGATATAGATAACTATACATACAATGATACAAAGAATATTGCACAGGAAAGCAAACAAGGGGAAAAGTGGAAGTTTTCTTTTCGTATATATTTGTCTTCAATCTCTCACTTTCCTATTACATACTCAATATATATATAGGGAGAAAAGGGTTGGCCAAAGTCGGCTGGGCATGTGATATACATAAGGCAACCAAAGGTTGCCATGTGATGGCGGAAACCGATAATTATTCCGGATAATTATCTAACGTGATTCCGTCTAATAAAGACACGACATGTTATACGGTTTTATGGTGTTAATACATCCGTCGATTATACCATATATTTACGTCGATGTTTATCCAATATATTTATTGTGCTTGCGTCGAGTCTTAGTTATTAAGTAAACTGGCTGCGGGCTAGTATTTTACACGGAGGAGATATATATTATATCTAATGGACATCCACATATTACAGGTATATTTACAACAATCCCCCTCGGATGTCCATCCACAATGAATCTGCCTCGTTAAAACCTTCATTATGAAAAAAACCTTGCGGGAAAAATCATAATGAAGGAAAAAGAGTACAACCTTCATTTGTGTTATACCCCCCTGATATTAATATCTCTTGAGATCTTTATGTTGGCGCGTCTCGATCTTAGATCAAACTCTCGAACATAGCGGTAGTTAATACTTTAGTGAACAAATCTTCTGGATTGTCGCTTGATCTGTTTCTTTGAATATCAATCTCGTATGTCTTCTGGAAATCATGTGTGTGTATTGTTCGATCGCCTTTTATATAACCTCCACTAAGCAATACACGATGCATTGTCTTCGTATAATCAAGTCAGCTTTTCTTTCTCGATGAACATAACACATTCTTGGATAGCTTCATGAATAGCTATCATTTCGCCATGATTTGAGGACGCAGTGGCCAAAGTTTGCTAAGTCCAGCACCATGAGATCGATGTACCACTACTGCTGAATGAACAGCCAATTTGAGGCACTACTTTCAAGGGCCGGATAATATCAATCATCCACGTAACTAACAAGTCCCCGACTTGCTTTCTATTTGATCTGAGTTGTATAACGTATATGGCATGTACCAAAAACCTTGCTTGGAAAAACCGAGTGGGAAAAAATCCAGTCAAGGGAAAAAGATTCATGACATATGCGCTCTTGTGCACTGATTGCCTCGTTAAAAACCTTTAACTAAGAAAACCCAGTGGAAAAAAACCTGTTAAAGGGAAAAAGAGTACAATCATTGGTCTTCAGGGCCAAATGAAATCTTTCATGTGCAAGTATTGGATCTTAATAATATAAGTCAAATACTCATACTCTGTTATCTTTTGTGACTCTACCAGAGCTTAATTACATATCCAAACTTTCTCTAAAACAATATTATTTATCCCTTTCTGGGGTACTTTACACAATATATATTATGTTTTTCATACACTTTGTATGGTTCAGGCATTTTATGTCTTCAATGTCTTATATGCTTCAGGCATGCTTCTAGCATCTTATATGCTTCATGTACGCTTCAAGCGTCTTATGTGTTTCTGGCACGCTTCTAGAGTCTTATGTGCTTCAGGCACTATATTCGCTTCAGGCGATTACGACATTTCGAAACATGCTTGTCTCAACATATTCGCTTCGGGCGGTTTCAACATTTAAACATGTTTGCCTCATTTTATGAACCTCGTTCATAAACCAAGTGTTTGTATTCATTTATCGTATCTCGTTATTCAAATGATGATAACATTAACTCATTATCTCACCTACGAGATTTATATATGTTGGAGCTAATATGTTTCTTACGCTCCAAGCGTTGAACATAATCAACAGTATAACACTATGCAATTTCAGATTCTTCAGGAATCATTACATTTTCTTCGGGGTCAAAAATAACAAGAGGGAATGAACTTCAAGTTCGTTTAATCCCACCTCATGTATGCATGACAACTGCATATTATTTGTTCCACACATATTATTCATCAACACTTGTTGACATATTCTAGCCTTGACCTCTTCAAGGGTTTATGATTTCGTTACTCATTAGGAGCATGTCATTGCTCTTCTAGAGCTCTTTAGACTATATATTTTTCTGCTCGAGCATATACTTTCTCTTCCGGAGTTCTCATAAATAATATAGTCATAACCTCTTTGAGAGAATTTTAATTATCGAGCCAATTGGTCTTTAATGCTTATAGCATTATATTCATTAATTTGATACGTATCATCTCATGTCCTACTAGGACTTTTCCTTCACATGTCCTACTGGGACTTTTCCTTCTGGGACAAATATTATCCTTCTGGACAATCCTTTTTGGGACATTTAATCTAACTAGGGCATTTGCAGCTGCTCACTCTTCAAGAGTAATTAAATGCGTCCGGTGATAAAATGTGCGTTAACATGTTTTCCCACGAGATTTAATTATAAACTTCAAGTTTACTTTCCTCCCCCTAATCTCGGGAAAACATCTCATGATAAGTCATATCTACGTAAGTTTACAATAACCCTTTGTGGGATTCAGCATTTCGATGTGATATCCCTATGTGGGATTCTACATGTCAATGTGTATCCATTTATATGAGTATCAACAAACATTACGAGATATCAACTCAATCAGGAAGAAGTATATTATCTCTTCGAGAGATTTACATCCTTTTAATTCTTCCGATGTCTCAATTTAATAACCACATCAAGGGATATCCGCACAACTTATTGCGTTTGAGACTTTGAAAAATGATAAACAAAATTTATCATATCTAGATCATCTTCAGGATGACCGTAACATATAGTATTTGTGTCATGCCATTGCCTTTACTACGATTTTGAAGCTTCACTATTCTTAACCAGATATTTCGCCGTACGACAAGTACGCGACCAGTGGCCTTTCAATGCCACTTCGTGAAAATCGATTTTCATTATTCTTCCAGAATTTAATATCGTTTTGTTCCACTTCTGGTGGACAATTCTTCCCTTCCAAGGAGACAAACGTTTGTGATATCCGTCTGAGATATATTAACCATGGTTTTGTCTATGAATGCAGACACATTTATGAACTAAATTAAATAACAAAGGTAAAATTATTACTCGAATGCTATCTATATCCTATCATGAAAACTAATGCACAATTAATTTATACTACTAATACTGAAGGATGCAGGTTCTTAGATCTAAACGAGTTAGATCTACGCGCAGCGGATGGATCACGACTTATACATCACAATACATAATTAAATGACTTAAACTACTACAAGGGGGTTAAGATCATGTTACCAATAGTAGGAAGAGAAGCCAAGATCTTCCGATGTGTTCTCCAAACGGCGGTTGGTGGACACCCTTCTTGATAAACGAACCTCCTTGATATGCAACACCAAGAAAAACTTGTAGTTTTTCTTCTTCTAAAACCCAAGACAAGAACTAATTATTTCTCTCTTTTTTGGTGGTCAAGTCGAAATTTTCCAATGCCTAAGGCTTGGGAGAACTCTCTTTATATAGGAGAGTAATCCTTGTCCTCCAAGGATTAAATAATTAAGAGATAATTATTACATTAATCCTTTATTCCAAATAAAAGATAAATAAAATGATTATCCCAAACAAATTAGGATAAATCATATTATTATCTAATATTCCATGAATTATCATTTAACAAATAAAAGATAAATCACATGTCAAATAATTATCCAAGAAAACCAATTTCTCTCAATTAAATGACTCACATTGGCGCCACATTAAGGGTTTACTAAGCCCACGTAATTTCATGTGTATTATATTATTTAGCCCAACTAAATAATATCCATGCATATCAATTAATTAGCCCGACCAATTAATTATCACGAGGCCCAAATAACAAGATTATTAGTCCGAATTACGAAGCCACATCGGGGACCATAGACCTATAACCGGTAGCTCCAATAATTAATTATTCATCGAACCGAATAAGTACATTAATTATTAATTCCGGGATTACGCCACCATAAACCCGAAACGAACTCTACCGATCATAGATGTATACTTATACTCAACCCGTAGAGTGAATAAGCGTCCATTGATATAATCACTACATACGGATTAACCCTCCATGGCTGTCCATTACGAGTGGGATATCTCCGTAAACCCGACACGAAATATCTTATCCTTATTTACCATTAACCCCACGATGATCAATTAGTTCACATATCGACTAGTGATCAATTAGTCTAATATGAACTCCCGGGATCGATCACTTTCTTAAGGCTAACAAATAAGGGGTCTGTCTCTCTACTTCCCGTAGGAATGAATGGATTCCATGTACGTGAAATCGAACTACTCACTTATCGGAGATAGTGCCAATGAGAAGTGGCTTGGAACACATATTTAAGTGAACCGTAACTAACACATCAAACACTACCCCGGGACAAGCAGCACCATGTGATCACCTCAGGATTAAGGTTGATCCATATATGATCATCTAATGATTTAATAAGATTCCTCGATTACGGAATTATATCGAGAAATTCAGATTAAATCGGTCCAGTCATACATGAATGCCATCATATATAAATGCCCCACGTAGGTACCCTCTGCCGACGGTCCGGATAAGACTATCACACCCTAAGGTGTTACGGGCGCATTATTGGTGTTTTAATCAAGAGACCACTAAACTACGATTAAGTTCACCATAGACTAACATTTTAAGCATATCTCCACTAACTCAATCCTCACGTGTAATCCATACAACGAGTTAAGTGGTTACATACGAATATACTTAGGGTTTGCAGCAGTGTATTACTTTACAAGCACAAAGCAAGTAACTAAGGTGAGATAAATTCTGTCATCCAATATCAAAAACAATTACACAAATTGTCTTTCGGGCACTACACCTAACAAAAACTACCGATCAAAGTACTCTTTGATCCTTTCATATCACGAATTTAATGACATTCACTTCCGGGAATGGTCTAAACCAAATAGAGCGTGTTTCATGATTATGATAATCATTTTGTTGAACATAAACCGCTTCTTTTAATATTGCTACTACAGGAGCATATTATTACAACAATAAATACCATCCTTTTACGAGGATTAAGAAGTGTCACGATGTTCTTACTAAATTTTTCCTTTATCTTTAGACTTCAGGTCATTCGTTGGAACATCATTCCATTTCATATGGACTTCGAGTCCGTTTTTATTTCTGTGAATCCCATATTCACTTTTATAAGTAGACAAGTGCTTCTGATGAACTTCTGGTCCATCACTATATACCTTAAATGAATGATCATCTTCGGGTGATCAAATCTTCTAATCAAACTTGTACGGTGAAGAGAGTTTGAGAATGTGATAAACACAAGAGTAAACTTCAACTTAGTTTATTCATTGAGTAAAAAGATGTATAAATAGATACAATTGAGATAGAGTAGCAAGCTAGCTTGGGCGGCCACTTGAGTATGTAGATGTGGGCGGCAAGCATGCAAAAGTAAAAGTAAAAGCTATGTACATGACATAAAGTAAACTAGAGTTTGACATATTAATTGTGTACATAAAGTAAACTAGAGTTTGACATATTAATTGTTTATATGTATCACAATTAATATGTCTTTTACAATTAAATAAAGTGTACAAAATATCTGTACGAACTCACGAGGCTGTGGGCACCTGTTTGAACTTCGACGGACTCGGCGGTCTGGCGAAGTAATCTTTGTAATATTTCCACACCCCCTCAAGCCCAAAATTTGTATATGTTGATGCGGCCAAGTTTGCTACTAAGTCTGCTTTGAACATAAGAGGTGGAATAGCCTTGGTAAGAATATCGGCATTCGATCTGCTGTGAGGGAACATATTGGAGTTGAATAATCTTGGCATCAATCTTTTCCTTCGAAAGTGTCTGTCAATGTCCACATGCTTGGTTTTATCATGATGGACGGGATCTTCGACCATGCATAAGGGCTGAATTATTATCACGACGAGTGTGATAGGTTGCTTTGAGAGGTTCTTTGAAGTTCGGTCGGTACCACTTTTTAGCCATAGAGCTTCACAAATGCCAAGTACAAGTGCCACGAGTTCGGCTTCGACCTTGCTTCTTGACACGATAGGTTGTTTCTTGCTTCTCCAAGTAACCGGGTTTCCCCATACATATGAGCAATAGCTGTGGTAGATCGTCTGTCAATGTGACATCCGGCCAATCGGCATCGGGTGTAGACCTTGATTGATCTATCGGTAGACTTGGTGAAGTGCGAGGCCTTGGCCGGGGAGTGGACTTTAAATATCTCGGTATCCTATTCACGGCATCCCAATGTTGCTCGGTAGGGCGGTGCATGAGCGGCGACCGGACTAACCCCGTATGCAATATCGGGCCTTGTGTGAGAAAGGTAGATGAGTTTACCTACAAGCCTTTGATATTGTTCTTTTACGACGACAATGTCACCATGCGATAGGGTGTTCTTGGGGTCTGCGGGGATACGACGGGTTTGCATCCCGGCATGCCGGTTTCCTTCGGTAGATCCAATACATACTTCCTTTGGGAGGCGAAATGCCTTTGGTGTTTCTAGCCACTTCCATACCAAGAAAGTACTTGAGGTAGCCCGGATCCTTAACTTGGAACACCTTTGCCGGTAGAGTCTTTAAATTTTGAATCTCGGTAGAGTCATCTCCGGTAAGGATGATATCATCCACATATACAATAAGAATAGACCTTCTCGGTTGGTTGTCTTGATGAACATAGTGTGATCGAGTTGCATTGATGATATCCGGCGGCTTTGACCACGGTAGTAAGTTTCCCAAACCAGGCTCTTGGGGATTGCTTCGGGCCATATAGAGATTTTACGAGTTTGCATACCTTGCCACGAGTGTGAGGATTGACAAAACCGGGAGGTACATTCATATAGACTTCCTCGGTGAGATCACCATTGAGAAAAGCATTTTTGATATCCAATTGGTGTAGAGGCCGGTCCGGTTGGACGGTAGAGAGATCGAACACGACGGTGTTGAGTTTTGCCACTTTGGTGCAAAAGTTTCCTTATAGTCAATACCATAAGTTTGAGTGAATCCCTTGCTACCAATCGGCTTTGTACTTGTCAATAGTACCATCGGCATTGTATTTTATGGTGAATAACCATCTACAGTTGTTGTCTTCTTGCCTTTGGGGAGAGTTGTGAGGTCCCAAGTATGATTATCCGGGAGTGCGGTCATCTCTGTTTTAACGACGACCTTCCACTTATCATTTTGAAGGGCCTCACGAATATTTTTGGGAATAGAGTGAGAGTCCGGGTCTGTGTAAACATAGCAAATACGGGAGACAAGCGGTCGTAAGATAAATAAGTATGAATAGAATGATCGGTGCATGATCTTTTCCACTTTCCTTAGAGCAATAGGTCGTCATCAATGTCGGTAGGGTCTTGTAGTTCGGCGGTCTACGAGTCGGTAGGGTGTTGAGGCTCGGCGGGCTCGGGTTCGGCGGGCTGCAGGTCGGTAGGGTCTTGAGGTTCGATCTGTTTGAGTCTCGGTAGGTTCTTTGAGGGTTAAGAGTTTGTTGAGGGAACGGATTTAGATCAATTTCAATCGATTTCCATCGGTGGCGCTTGGTAGACTTGCTTTGTAGTAGGGAGTCCTTTCAAAGAATTTTACATCCATAGAGTTGTAAAATTTCTTTTCGATAGGTGAATAGCATTTGTAACCTTTCTGTCCTTAGCATACCACTAGGAAAATGCACTTGTGAGCTTTGGGATCAAGTTTGCTTGTGTTGGGCATGGATATAAACAAACACGGTACAACCAAAGATTTTTGGAGGCAATTGGGCAATAAGATGAGGGCGGGGAGTGTGTGGTCGGCGGGGTTTGGATAGGAGTCTTGAAACTGGCACACTCTGTTTGGGAAGCTTTGTTGATTAAGTAAGTGGCGATCAATATAGCTTCACCCCACATATATTTTGGAACATTTGTAGTGAACATGATTGATCGGCCATTTCCGGCGGTGCCTATTCTTTCTCTCGGCAACCCCATTTCTTTGAGGTGTCTCAACACAACTACGATATGGACAATTCCCTTATTCATCAAAAAATTGCGAGATTAGACTCATAATATTCAAGAGCATTGTCGGTCTTCAAAATTTTAATCTTAATGTCAAGGCGAGTAGAGACCATGTTGTAAAACTCTTGAAAGATGGATCCAACTTGATTTATCCTTCATTAAAAATAACCAAGTGGTTACGGTGTGGTCATCTATGAAGGTTACAAACCACCTCTTGCACATGTTATACTTTTCACTCTTGAGGGTCCCAATACATCCTTTGTGAATTAAGGTGAAAGGTGTGGATGGGAAGTGAGGTAATTTAGTATACACGAGATTTGGTGAGTTTGGCAAATTGACAAATATCACATTGAAGATCATTAAGATTACATCCTTTAAACAATTACGGAATTAAAGACTTTAAATAACCAAAACTTGGATGTCTTAGTCTATAATGCCATAACATGATATTGTCTAAGTTTTGAGTGCGAGTGGCTTGAGGCGATTCGGTCTTCGGTCTTGTCTTCGGCGGGGTTGATCACAAACGATCTGAGCGAGGTTTAGCTTGACCAATCACTTCTGTGAAGAAAGATCTGGAAAGTGCAACGATCCTTATCAAAAACAACGGTCAATTCGGATCTTTAGTGAGTTTTGCGACGGATATAAGGTTACAATCTAACTTTGGAACAAATAAGACCCTTGTAGATATATCGATTAGTAAGTTTAACCTTCCCAACACCTTTTGCATAAGAAACGAGAACCATCGGCGGTTTTAATTACGTGAATTTGGGTGCATGGCATATAGTGGGTAATGAGGTTTTTATTACCGGTCATGTGGGAAGAAGCCCCGAATCAACAATCCAAGTCTCGTTACTAAGAGGTGAGCGGAATATACTGTTTTAGCATGAGTGGCCATTTCGGTAGAGGAGCTACCTTCACGATCTTTGAGCAACAAAGGCTTTAAAGGCGACAAGGCGAGCATTCGGATGGTTTGTCATTCTCCTCGTCAATCGACAAGTCGCCTTGATTTTCCCTGGTTGGTTTTGAGGTTTTAGAGGGATTAGGCTTGCCATGAAGCTTCCGGCAATTGTCCTTGGTGTGATTTGTGCGTTTGCGGTGATCACGAGAACAACCTTCCGGTTTTCTCGGCGGGCTTCTGTAAGTCCCAATAACCTCGGCGGCCTTGCGACATTCGGCGGGCGGTACCTTCGGTAGGGTTATCGGCGGGGGTGTTCGGCGGCATGACTTTCCTCTGCTTTCTTCATGTTTGACCTCGGCAAACATGGATTTGAGATTTGGGAGAGGTTTTGTGGCAAGAATTCTCCCTCTAACATCATCGAAGTAGGGTTCGGTCCGGTGAGGAACTTGAATACTCTCTTTTTCTCGATAATGTCTTTAAAGAGTGCGGCATCTTTAACATCATTCCGGGGGTGAGTTTCCAACATATCTAGGTGTTGCCATGCCTTAGATAGTTGATTAAAGTATTGAGTTACGGACATATCCCCTTGTACGCAATTTTGAATACGAGCTTCGAGTTCATAGACTTCGGATGTATTGTCCTTTTTTGAGTAAAGGTCTACGGCATTGTCCCAGATTTCCTTAGCGATGTCATACATCATGAAGTTCTCAACGATCTCTTTTGTCATAGACCTCGTGAGGATGGTCATGACTTGGTTATTTTACTGTGTCCCGTGCTTCAAACTTGGGGTCGGTTTCGAGCGAGGGCGGGTTTGGAACCGGACGGATATCCCGTCTTGCCCTGGCCGGAGATATACATTTTCATAGACCTTGACCATAGCAAGTAATTGTTACCATCAAGTTTATGATTTGTAAAAGAAGAGTGTTCGGTTATCCCGGTCTGTGAGCGGTGTGAGTCTGCGAAGAAGATGAAACTTCGAGATAATGTTGACATTTTTACGAAAAAGAGCGAGTTTTGCGGCGGATTTTAGAACTCGGTAAGGCTCGATACCATGAAGAGAGTTTGAGAATGTGATAAACACAAGAGTAAACTTCAACTTAGTTTATTCATTGAGTAAAAAGATGTATAAATAGATACAATTGAGATAGAGTAGCAAGCTAGCTTGGGCGGCCACTTGAGTATGTAGATGTGGGCGGCAAGCATGCAAAAGTAAAAGTAAAAGCTATGTCTATGACATAAAGTAAACTAGAGTTTGACATATTAATTGTGTATGACATAAAAAGTAAACTAGAGTTTGACATATTAATTGTTTATATGTATCACAATTAATATGTCTTTTACAATTAAATAAAGTGTACAAAATATCTGTACGAACTCCTGAGGGTGGGCACCTGAACTTGACTGACTCGACGAACTGAACTAAATACATAAATAAATAAATATATAAATGATTATATATGTATATATAATATATTATAAAATATAAAAACGAACTCGTAGTATACCCGGTTCTCTTGCGATGTATCATTTTCGGCGTCATCTCACTTACGGTGATATTTATTATGAATTTTAAAATTACGTAATCTTGTCATGTTCACTACAAGGAATATTTCCACAGGAGGAGCAATTGGCATATAATTTCTACAACACATATGCCGGAACTGAAGGCTTTAGCATACGCGTGGATTATAGAAATTTGGACAGAAATGTGAAAGATAAAAAGGTTAATACGAATAGTAGGTTTGTATGCTACAAAGCGGGACACAAGGGACATGACAAGCGCGACTACAAGTGCCAAAATCCCAGAGCGGAAGTAAGGGTTGGATGCGTAGCAAGGTTATGCGTAAGACTTGATAGAGGACTAGGCAAGTACACAATATATGAATTTAATGATGATCATAATCACGAGCTTGCTCCTCTAGAAACCAGGCACATGCTTAAGTCTCAGAGAAAAGTGCCTGATGCTCAGGCGGAACAAATTGATATTGCTGCCGACTCAGCGATTAGTTTAGGAGCTTCTTTTGAGCTGTTAGGTCGTCAGGTTGGCAGAAGAGATGCGCTGTCTTTCCTAAAGATTGATCAAAAAAACTATTTGAGGTCTCGAAGGCAAAAAGAATTGGGGAACGGTGAGCATGGCAGGGTTCTGAAGTACCTACAAGATAAAGCACTTGAAAATCCCTCATTTTTTTATGCATTTCAGTTGGACAGTGACAACCACATCACTAACATCTTCTGGGCAGACGCACAAATGCGGATAGACTACAGTTTTTTTGGGGATGTTTTGTGAGCTTTGATACGACATATAAAATTAACAATGCGCACCGACCTTGTGCAGCATTTGTGGGCTTTAATCATCATAGAAAGTCCACTGTTTTCGGTGCAGCTCTTACGTATGACGAGACCATTGACTCGTTTAGTTGGTTGTTCGACACTTTTCTTACGGCTATGAACAATAAGCATCCAAAAACTATCTTCACTGATCAAGATGCAGCAATGGCCAGAGCAGTTGTTGAGTGCATGCCTGACACCTTCCATGGCCTTTGTATATGGCACTTGAGTCAGAATGCATTGAAGGATGTTCCTTATGGGAAGGTAGACGGGCAAGGTCTCGGCCACTTCTATTATGATGTTGAGACGGAAGAGGATTTCGAGGCACTTTGTAATATGATGTTGGATGATTACAATCTTCGTGATAACAATTGGGTTAAGCAGGCTTATGGTTGTCGGAAAAAATGGGCATTTGTAAGCATTAGGGATCAATGGATTGCACGGATCCGTAGCACTCAGTTAAGTGAGTCCTTTAATTCAAAGCTGAAAATTATTTGAAGAGCGACTATGATTTGCCACAATTTTTCCATCACTTTGATCGGATTCTCATTGACATAAGGTACAAAGAGTTGGAAGCAGAATTTTCTGTTTCTCAAACATGTCCACGTGTTAAAGGTCCGGTGAGAATGTTGAAGGCTTCCTCGACAACTTACACAAAGACAATCTTTGAAGAGTTTCAAGAAGAGTAGTTTAGATCATTAGAATGCGTTTTGAAAGCTCAATGTGTTGTTGATGATGATGGTTGTATTGAGTTCACGGTGGAATATGAAAAAGAAGAGAGGAAAGTCAAGAAAGACAGTGAGGGCATGTTAAGTTGTTCTTGCAAGTTGTTTGAAAGGCAAGGTTTGATGTGTTGTCATGCACTTAAAGTTCTAAAGGATGTACTGAATACGTTGGAGTTACCGGAACAATACATTTTAAGGAGGTGGACAAGGAAGGCAAGAGCTCTGGGCATTACTGAAACTTTTGCTGCTCACATAAAACCGGACTGTAATCTTGATAGAACCAGTCGCTTGTGTGACTTGTTTTCCACTTACAACCTGATTTTGACTAGAGCTTCAGATTACCTAGAATCATATGAAGTGGCTGTTAAGATTGCATATGAGCTGAGCATACAAGTGGAAAAGACAATCGCCGATAAGGTGGCTGGCAACGATGGAAATGAAGACATCGACATCGACTTAGACAACGATGTCGTTGGCAAAGGAAATTACAATCCTGTTGTGGATTGTGCGGGAGTGAAGGGGTTGAAGCAAAAAAACAGACCCGTTTCCTAAAAGGAAGAGAAGGTTCAAGGGTCCATTCGAAAAGGTAAGGCGAAAAGCGAAAAGGCGGAATGTTAAAAAAAGGTATATCTTAAACCATTATAAGATGCATAATTTGTTGTGTTAGTCAGTTTTTTTTTATTTCTTTTTATCAGTCATGTTCCAGGTTATTATTTTTATATGCATTTGTTTTATAAGCTTTTCTTTTATTCTACATTATGAAAGCTTCATAACAATTTCAATGTTTTTACGTTGCTTTAGATTGCAAACATGACCGAATGAAATTGAAAGTTTGACAGAGTACTTGGACTAGTAGGAATGGTCTTTGAGAGATTGGAATCTTTCCGTTCTGCCAATGTGAGATATGGAACAAGGTAATTGTGGCTATGTCCTTATGTGGCACCAAAGTGACCAAACAATCTTATTTTTATTCTTGCAGAAAAATCAAGAGTTGATCACTGAATCCAGTCCACAGACTTCTAATATCAGACATATATCCCCTCAAGTGCAAAGTAATTGAGGAACAACTTGAGGTATTTTTGATTGTCAAGTGCTTGTAGATATGCAGCATTTTCTTATTTTTGCTTATACATTCGAAGTGTCTTTCTATGTTATAATAGTTTGTTGTATTAGCTTTTAAAAACTTAGAATACATATAATATTGGATTTATTTTAGTTTGTTTTGATTGACAGCCTTTGATGTGGGATTTAGTTACACGGAACTCCTCCAAGGTGGCGGTGTTATCGATTTTGATATTTTTGGGCTTCAAAATTTCGATTCTTTCACGAGCATCGAATACCGTACTTCCAGAATATCATCATTTCAATTAGAGCTTTGTTGCAGAAGTTATCGCATTTTGGGAAATTATTTTTTGGGTGTTGATGTGGGGCAGTATGTTAATGTTGATGCAACTATATATCAATTGACGTATGTTATATATGAAGTTAGATTAGTTTTGATGGGTTAGATCCTATGTCGGGATGTAGGCTTATTTATGTCAAAGTCTGCTCGTGCATATTCCCTTGTAGATTCTACAGGAATCTCTTGTTTTTTTTTACCATGCTGCTGCGTCGGCAAATTTTGTATAGCACACTTTTGTGCCTAATTTTGCATCTCTCTCTCTATATATATGAGGGCTGTATATGAACCTAAGTATTCGATTCGATTCGGAGTATTCGGCTCGAAAAAGCTCGATTCAGGCTCGGTT
Source organism: Gentiana straminea (assembly GCA_036785695.1). NCBI lineage: Eukaryota > Viridiplantae > Streptophyta > Magnoliopsida > Gentianales > Gentianaceae > Gentiana > Gentiana straminea. Next base: position 161,455 of record JAVUPR010000312.1, on the reverse strand, counting down.
CGTGGGTTCAAACTTCGAGCCGAACCTTACAAATTAGATATTCGGTGGTCGAGCCGAACATGTTCGAACATGTTCGGCTCGGATATCATAAATTTATATACAGTTCGAAGTGTTTAGGAATTAGGAATTATACCTTACCATATATATATATATATATTAGGCTTTAATTTTCATTCTTATTCATAAAATAAAAAAGAAAACCCTAATCCCCTGTTTGTCTCCCTTCCCCTCCCAGCCCGATCCGCCGTTTCTCCCCTCCCCTCCCCCATCTCTGCGCTGCCTCCTCCCCCCCTACCTCAAGTCTCAACTTTGAAACCTCCAACCGTAGGATATTTACCATTCATCAACCGAGCACTAGCGGGAGAGCGGTAGCATTCTCGGACCGTCGGTTTCCTTTTGACTGGTGGTGTTCATGTTTGTTAGAAATTTGATTCAAGAATCAAGAATTGGTGTTAGTCTGTTAGAAATTTGATTCAAAGAATCGTCCAATGTCAGGAAATCTAAATCCAAACCCCCAATTTTCGATTCATGGTCAGATTCTAGGTACTTTCTTGTTTTTCTTGAGTTAGCGTGTTTCATCACTTTCATGTTCAAACTCAAATTTTCGTTTGCCAAATTTTATTTTTTTTAAACCCGATTTGGGGCTGTCAGCGTAGGCTGCGTAGCTGCCTCTGTGTAGTCTGTCTGTGTTTGTATACTGTATAGTCTATATAAGCACAAAATTCTGATTTTTTTTTTAAAACCCAGTTCGAGCGAGACATGTTCGAACGGTTCGACATGTTCGAGCCGAACCGAGCCGAGTTTTTTTCCTCAAATAGCAGGCCGAACCCGAGCTGGATAATGAAAATATAAGGCTCGGTCATTTCGAGCCGAGCCGAGCCTAGCCTAAGGTTCGAACACACCGAGCCGAGCTAGAACCCTGCCAGGGTTCGGTAGGGTTCGGCTCGTTTACAGGCATCCTCGTTTTGAGAGGAAAAAAAAAGTTGGATCCACTTTGTTTATTCTTGATTTTGTTGGGCATTGAAAATGGACATGTAGATTTGTGAGTTAGATGAAATTTTATGTTGTTCACCTCTTGTTCTCTACCAGCTGATGGAAACTGGAAAGACACTTCTTTATACTAGTTGCAACACCTGGAATATTAAGGCAGAACGGGCTGGACAAATGGTGCACAACTTAAGTAGTGCTAATGCAACTTCTTTCTGTATAAATTGAGATTGAGAAACATAATTTCTTCTCCTGTGTGTAAACAACAAAAATAAAAGAGCACAGAATCGATCTAAATCTAAATAAGTAGAAAAGAAATGCATTTTTTTATTCAACAGCTAAAAACAACTCTTTTTTTTTTTTTTTTTTTATTGAGTAAAACATTACTAGCCAAATGAATTATCTCCAAATCTTAAATACCCACATATCTTTGGTTCTTAGAAATAAACTCAAACAACTAATCTCAGAAACAAAACTCATCAATATCAAAACCCATAACAAATTGTCCAATTTGGTAGCATCATACGAATCTCCGTTTTACTAAACAGTAGCATTTGCAGTACTTGCAATCCTAGGCCAAAGGTCCGCACATTTTTTTCCAATTGGACCGATGATAGCAGATCTTTTCATTTCACCTTTAGGATTTCATAATAACCCCTGTATATCTTCAAAGTACATTTGCGTTGGGGATGACGGCAGACATGACCTTCTTGGGTTCAGGCCTCCCCTTCTTGATAGTTCTCGTGACCATATCACCAACAAACTTCCTCAACAAATACTGGTTAATAATCATAAATATCCAAGCCTAAATACAAAGATTTTACCTACATAAGAGGAAGAGAAATAAATATGTGTCATTCATTTGATCATTTGAGCTTTCCAGTAGCCTTAGAAAATTAAAATCCAATCACTCATCTAATCAGTCATTAACAATCATTCATACCCAATAATATGTACTGTTAATGCAATCTCTGCATTAGAGTTGAACGATGAGTACACAAACAAAATGGTAGAATAATAAGTGAAATTCAGCACATCTTTAAGAAACCGTGGCACAACTTTAATAGAGCAAACATGTGTGGGCAATTTGTCAATATGTCTACAATCTTAAAGTGACATGTAACACCTTCTAAATTCTAAACAACAATAATTGAATCTCAAGCATTATACCTTAGTTCTACAACAATGCTCAAGCTTCATTCCCTCAGGGTTGGCATTGATACTCTTATGGCACGTTTGGATTGCGGTAATGGAATGGAATGGAATGCTTTTTTCATTCCATTCCATCAATTTGGCGTGTTTGGCAACGGGAAAATGGAATATGTTTTCATTCCAACGGAATGAAAATGGATGATTTTCATTCCATCCAAAATCCAATGGAATGGTTGGAATGAAATGAAAAAAATAAAGCATGCAATAAGAAACGATTCCATTCCACCGTCTACCAAACGCAATAATGGAATGATATCATTCCATTCCATTCCATTCCATTCCAACAGATTCATTCCATTCCATTACATTCCATCAATCCAAACGAGCCATTACAGACATCACATTGTACCAAAAAATAAGATTATTGTCATTCAAATTACAAAGGGATGGAATAAGTTGTTTTTCATATGCAATAGTTTAGTAATAAAGACATGAAAATAGGTTAGTTTTACACACACAAAAACAAGAAACAGAGTATTGTAGAAAAAAACAATGACTAAAAACTTAAATATAGTTTGTGCGCGGCACCGCAAAGGGCCTGAAACAAAGGAAACAAAGAAAACAAAGAAACAAATATGCGCTTCATAAATCGACCATCACAGATTGAAGAATGAAAGGAAGAAACACGAAAATTGTAAGATCAACCCTAAATCGACTATTAAAACCCGAAATTGAAAATTAAGCCCTAAATTCACAACAAAACACAGCTGCTCTTTAAATAGTTTCATAAACGCAAGATTAGCCCTAAATTTTCAATGTGGAAATCAGTTAACAAAACATACCTCTTCCATAGTTGTTGATGTATCTCGATTGAAATTCGTATCTGAAAGCCTGCTACAATACAAACCAGCTATGGAGAGGGACGATGGGGACCGACTGGCTTCGAAATTTCACATGATTTGATGTACCAGAGAAGGCTGGGAGCAAATAGCAAGATGATGGAGCAGCTGCATTTGTGCTTCTTCGTCCTCGATGTAGATAAAGAGGGGGGCAATGAACGGAAAAAAAAGCGGGAAAAGGAAAGATGTGTTAAAAGGCCGTGGAAAAAAAATAAATGGCTCAGATCAGTTTTGTACACGTGTCAGCAGGAGAATATTCATACAGCTTGGATCACAGTCCAAGCTTACAGCAGAGGATCCGAACCCCATTGATATCCTCTCTCCATTGTAAACTGCATACTACTAATAATAATAATAACACCAAGAAAATAATGGCGCAACATTGCCAACACTTCCTGTCTCTTACGCCACAAGTGTGTGTGGCTGTAGTAGACTCACTGCTAATGAAAAAGAATCAATACCGAAACATGAATAAAGGAAACATGGTCAACAAATAAAAGATGAAAAATAAACTGCAACACCAACATAACGGATTGTATCTGCATTACGCGATTGAGGTTCATGGAAACTCTTCATACGATGATAGCAAAATAGGCTGCATTACGAACTTCAAAACCACCTACGCAATGCCCTCGTAACCTCCGTGTCTTTGGTCCTAAAGATCCACGACACACACACGAGAGAAATTAGACGAGTTGCATGGCTTGAAATTCAACATAATTAATAAAAATCAAGTGTAGAAACCTACATCAAATGAATGCTTTCTGGATGGCAGGACGGGTACACTGATGATGCTGCGAGTATGCCATTTTTGCCCTTCACAGCGGAATCTGAAAGAACCACATGTAAGCCAGCAGTGTCCTTGTTGTTCTCTTCCTTGTAGACAGGCCGAGACATACTTCCTTCAGACCTTTCCTCGCGTGCATGCAGTTTCTTTTGCTCGAGCCTTAGCATCTCAACCACATGTAACTCGGTCTAATTTATATGTGCGTTTGTGTTAGGGATCTTCAGGACCAGCATAGGGAGGTTATGAGGGGATTGCGTATGTGGTTTTGAAGTTCATAATGCAGCCTACTTTGCTATCATTGAAGAATTTCCTTTTTATGAACCTCAAAGCCTACAATCTGAAAGAACCACATGTAAGCCAGCAGTGTCCTTGTTGTTCTCTTCCTTGCAGACAGACCGAGACATACTTCCTTAAGACCTTTCCTCGCGTGCCCGTAGCTTCTCTTGCTCGAGCCTTAGCATCTCAATCACCTCTTTCTGCTTTTCTTTCTCCTTCCTTTCATAAAACCATGCAGCGATTTTACCCACAGTGACATCCATCTTAGCTGAGGTGTTTGTCTCATAAAATGAATTTCTTCATATTTCTGCTTTGTCTTTGGCCCATACCTCTGTGTCAAAAGTCAGAAAATTAAAAAGAGAAAAAAAAAAAAAAAAGAATAAGTTGAGAAAAAATTCAACATTCAAGGGCAACCCCAGTTCTTTGGAGAAGAACACGTACGCTTACAACTATATTCAAACCAAAATGTTACAACAAAGAAATACAAAGCAATCAATGCCTTAAAATGGAACATTCAAATGTAATCAAGACAAAGTAATTCGGTATGACATTATTTCAAAGCAAAAAGACTAACTACGTTTACTATTTTCAGGTGAAACCGTTGGTTACAAAGCAAAAAGACTAAGTACGTTTACTATTTTTAGGTGAAAGTTTCCCCTAAAAATAGTAAACGTACTTAATCTTTTTGCTTTGTAACCAACGGTTTCACTGAAAATAGTAAACGTAGTTAGTCTTTTTGCTTTGTAATAATGTCATACCGAATTACTTTGTCTTGATTACATTTGAATGTTCCATTTTAAGGCATTGATTGCTTTGTATTTCTTTGTTGTAAATTTTGGTTTGAATATAGTTGTAAACCAGCACATGGAAATTGATTCAAAAATCGTACAACTAGGGTTGCCCTTGAATGTTGAATTTTTTTCTCAACTTGTTTTTTCTTTTTCTTTTTTTCTCTTTTTAATTTTCTGAATTTTGACACAGAGGTATGTGCCAAGACAAAGCAAAAATATGAAGAAATTCATAGGAATTATGAGACAAACACCTCGGCTAAAATGGGTGTCAACGTGTGGTAAAAATCATTGCATGGTTTTATTAAAAGAATGAGAAATAAAAATTTGAAAAAGGTGCTTGAGATGCTAAGGCTCGAGCAAGAAGAGGGCTGCGAGCACGCGAGGAAAATCGAAGGAAGTATGTCTCGGTCTGTCTCAAGGAAGAAGAGCAACAAGGACAACTTGATGGCTTACTGTGGTTCTTTCGAATTGTAAGGCGCATTACGTAGTTGAGGTTCTAAAAAGGAAATTCTTCATAAAATCATAACAAAGTAGGCTTTGCATTTACGAACTTCAAAACCACTACGCAATCCCCTTATAACCTCATATCTTTGGTCACGAAGATCCACAACACAAACACACACAGAAATTAGACCGACTTGTGGTTGAGATGCTAAGGCTCGAGCAAGAGAAAGCTGCGGGCACACGAGGAAATGTCCGAAGGAAGTATGTCTCGGCATGTCTGCAAGGAAGAGAACAACAAGGACACTGCCGGCTTATACGTGGTTCTTTCAGATTCCGCTGTGAAGGGCAGAAACGGCATACTCACATCAGTGTACCCGCCGGCCATCCAGAAAGCATTCATTTGATGTAGGTTTCTACACTTAATTTTTATTAATTATGTTGAATTTCAAGCCATGTAACTCTGTCTAATTTCTAAGGCTCGAGCAAGAGAAACTGCGGGCACGCGAGGAAAGGGCTGAAGGAAGTATGTCTCGGCCTCTCTGCAAGGAAGAGAACAACAAGGACACTCTTACATGTGGTTCTGACCATCAAGACAATTTCTTTAGAGAAAAAAAAATCCCATTTTTTCGATTTTATCATTGCAATCAGTCAATTTTCACAATATACTAGTCCACTATTTCAGCAGAACACACCCACTTCCCCTAGACTCCAAAAAGAAAAAAAAAAAAAAAAATTGAAACAGAACCCAGAAAGCATACAATTAATCTTTACCAATAACCAAATCTGCAGAATAGATACTCCATGGCGCACGAAAAGGTAATACAATACTCGAGGAGAGTAAAAAGGCAATGAAATCAGTTACGAAACTTACAGTACTCCATTGCTCAGAAGCCACAGCCAACTCAATACAATCAGATCAAGAATGAACACACCAATCAGCAGCAATTTGAAAGCCATTTCGCGAAGTCAGAATTCAAGATCGATACTTGTCGAGAGAATATCGTGAGTCATTGAAGCTAATCCACCCGGCATCAAGTGAAAAACGAGGATCTGTGTCACAAGAGCGTCAGCCAAAAGCATAATCTGCAACTTCAGATTGCCAATTTGACCGGGCGTCGTAATTGTATGTCGGACCAATCCCGTCGCCACTTCCGATGGAGAAATTAACTGGGAAGAGTTGTGATTGATATATATACCGGGTTGGGAGAAGGGGCAATTTAGGAAACTTAAATAAAATCGTTTTTATAACGAATGATCTTTAAAATCCGTCATAAATGCGCAAATAAGTCATACGATGAACATAACTAATAACCCCTAATTTTTATCCATACACATGGAGTATCGCCATAGCCGGCCCATAAGTGAGGCGAAGGAGGCAACCGCCGCCGGCCCAAAAATTCCGGGAGGCCAAAAATACATGTAATATGTTGAATAGTTTGATTGTTTGAACACTTGAATGTTTTGGTTTTGATTACAAATTTGCCTAATAGTGAAAAAAATAATGACTTCGGGGTCGTTTGTTAAAGCGAAGTACGAAATCGAAATCGAAGTCGAATCTTTAGAATCACTTAAGTGTTGAATCGATTAAGTGTTTGATAACGATATTTCGCTTAAGTCGATTAGAGTGTTTGATAACGATATTTCGGCTTAATCTTTGAAGTTAGAGTGTTTGATAACGATATTGATCTGAAGTCGAAAACAATTAATTTTTTCCAATTGTATATATGCATATCTATATACACACACACACACACACACACATATATATATATATATATATATATATATATATATATATATATATATATATATATATATATATATATATATATATATATATATATGTATGTATTTATATATATATATGCGTTTTGACACAAAATTTCACATAAATGTTATGTATTTGTATATGTATATATGCGTTTTGATGAATAGGATACAAGACCATACACAAAAATTCACATAAATGTTAATAATATATATATATATATATATATATATATATATATATATATATATATATATATATATATATATATATATATATATATATATATATATTATGTATATCTATATATATATATATACATATAATTTAATTTTTTTTTTTAAAAGATACGTATGCATATATAGTTAATGTTTAATAACACCTAAAATAAAAAAAAACAAATATATAAGCAATTAACCCCCTAAAGTTAACAAATATTAGAAAAGACTTGTATATTATCATCATGATACTAGTAATGTGATTTATATATAATAGATTCATTTTTTTTATTTTTGAACAGTTATATAATAGATTTATAAATGGTGATTTAAGAAATAATAATAATAATAATAATAATAATTGAGTAACACTTTGGATAAAGGAAACGTAAGTGTGTGGTTACCATAAATGGATTGGTACGTGGGTGATTTTCTGGCTATTGACCAATTTAGCGCTTAAGCATTTCGTGATAAGCATCTTTTTTTGGCTTAAAATTTATTAAAGGATATTCAGACATGCTTAATTAATTAAGAGATAGTAAAAATATTATCAAACACTTTTATTCATAACTGCCACTTATTATTTTCAGAATAAGTGCTGAATTGAGTTAACAAACACGCCCTTAATGTAATGATAAATTGACAAATGACAATGAAATTAATAATAATAAAAAATTATGTTGCAAGATTGGGGCTTTGGATTGGAGATAGCATTTGCAATTTAGCATTATAGCAACCGAAGGATTGAACAAGGAAGAGTCGAAGTCTTAAAAGGGCTTTTGTTAATTGTTTTGATTAAGGTATGTATTGTTTTGTGCTTTTGTTTACTTGATGAGTGATGGATGATACCGTCGTTCCATAATTGGCGTTGCGCAACGTCTTTTATGTTTTTTTTTTTTTGTTTAGCCTTTGCAATTTGTTTACTTGATGCGTGATTCCGTGATTGGCCTTGCCGGCGTACTTTTAGTTTTTTTATGTGTGTAGTGCAACCTGTGTAGCTTTTGGATTTTGTTAGTTGTGTGACTTTTATGTTGATGTTATATTATTTTAAAGTTTAGGAATCTTTAGGTCTTTTGCTTATATGTAGGAACTAGAAAAATGACATCACCGAAGTATAAGTATGCTTCCGGGAGTGATATTAAAAACCTTACGTACGTTTTTTCGGGAAAAAAAAAATTCAAAGGCCCAAAATGACGACTCCGCCTATAGCTCAAAAAGGCTAGGGCCCGCCACGAGTATCGCCATCATCGATACGGTGGCCTTATCTCACTAAGAGCATCCATTTGGTTTTTATTTATTTATTTATCATATTGTGTAAATGATGTGTGTCACAAAAAATCTCGATGCAATGGCTCAAAAGTTCACGGTGTGAAAGAGGTAAATGTGGTGGTGAGAGTGGAACTAACCACTTCACCTTTTTGAACAATCTAAAGAGATATAGGAACTCATTTTCTCTTATGCGTATTTTCAATAATGGGTCTTGCATAACGTATATGTCATGCACTATATTAACTTTCTTTAGAAAAACCCGGTGGAAAAAAAAAAAAACTAGACAAGGTAAATAATTCATGTCATATGCGTTTTTATGTGTTGTACTAAGCTTGCCTCGTTAAAAACCTTTAACTAAGAAAACCCTATGGGAAAAACTTGGTTAAAGGGAAAAAGTGTACAGTCATTATGCTTAAAATAACTTTGAAGTTGTCGCCCCCCTGGCGACAACATCTACTTTATGTACACATGAAAGTATTATAAACACATTACGTTCCAAAACGGATGTAGAAATGATTTTAGTGAACAATTTTTCTAGATTGTTACTTAGAGCGCACTTTGTATATCCGTACCTTACGGACTTCATGTAGATAATTGAATGTAGGGGCTAAATACTTGTCATGCCCACTACTCGTTCGGGCAACACATGGAACTCGGTCGACACTATAATTATAAAAACAATGGAGAAAGTAATACAATCGCAATTGCATGCGTATATTCCACTCTCACGTCGTAGTGCTATAAATTCATGACACAAAGTTTGAGTTACTTATATATTCTTTCCTCGATAGGACTATACTATAGTTATATTACATTCAACATGAATGTTAACGATATTTTTAACTTAATAGTATGCATCTTTGCGATTGTCATATTAATTCGTTTCTGAAATCCACCAAGGATTTTCATATCAATAGTAATTCCTAACGACCTATAAATATTCGGTCTTGACATATGTAAACTCAAAGTTATTTCAATATATATTAGTTAGCGGAACATGACATTGTCTATAATTAATGGGAGAATATATTTGATCATTAACAAACAAATATTTTCAATTCAAACTCAACCTCAATTGCTAATTTCATTTTTACCATAGTCAGAGTGTTTCTGGCACTCTGCGATAATGACATCGTCTTGGATCCAGATATAATAATAGCAATTAAAGAGGCAAATATGTCGTCGACGACTATGATATTTTATTATAAATTTCTCCCATAAAATTCATTGCTAATTCAATATTAGTATAAACCAATTCCTTATCAATGTATGGATTGATTGTTCCGCAACCCCAATATTTAATAATTTGATGCACGTGCTAATTTATTCGGGGTTTTTGTCTTTCAGACGAATCTCTTTAAGAGATTTCATAAGTGACTGAATATCAATAATAAATTGATCATTCTTCCGCGGATTTTTATCTTTAACACGATCGGTCTTCTACGCTTACGGCGTAGAAAATATCTTTAATCATCTTGTTGGTGCATTTATAAATAATCACTCATTTAATTTCAATATAGGCATACGGCATATTTACTTGTTAAATACTACAAGTAAGATTATTTTCGCAGTTCAGTTAAACTTATGCGTGGAAGATCGTTTATCTTGTTAAAATTTCTCGGCATTCTTTTATTCTAACATGAGATTTTCTTTATCTCCCCCTAATGCCGAGAATCGATCTTCATCGAAGATGTTGCACCGAGCTATACATTGATGCTCTTTTATTCGCTTCATGCAATTTACACATATAAAACATAGTGGTTTCAATTAAATATCTCATTCAATGAGATTTTTGAAAGCAATATCTCTCTTGCGCTTCATGCGTTTAATATATCACTATGTGATTTTAGAATCTTCAAGAATCGTTCAAATTATTTTTCACGTCATATGTCGAGAAATCACTAGAGTGAGACATTGAACTTTTGGTTCATTTTCTCCATTTTCTCGGAAAATATTCGATTTATGCAAAATGTGCATAAAATCTACCATTTGTGGGTTTTATGTCAATGAATAATATATGAACTCATGGTTCATATATGTCAATGTTTGTCATGAGATATAATTACTAATGGACATTCCTTCCCGTATTTTTAATTTTCACAATCAATATATAGAAAATTTGCAATAACCCGTGAAGGATTCAATTTTTCAATATTAAATCCTCTTATGCGGGTATCAACAAACATTTTTCATGTTTTCAATCGAAGGGATTTAAATAATCACTGCTGGAGATTGATATTTCAATATCGATTCATCCACTGTCTCATTTTGATACGACCACAACAAGCGATATCTCCAATAAATATCTCGGAATAATATTATTTTGTCACGTTCGCTTCATGGAACGGATTGATGCATCTTAGGTTTTAGTGTGGTCACATCCACATCATTGAATGGACTTGTACTTGTATAACATGATGCTTCTTATATAATCTGACACATATTTCATTGCATAAATTAATTGTGCATATAATATTCGTCACACTCTTTGTAGGAATATACAAGTCTTGTCATTTATAACAAGTTTCTCTGTCTCAATATGATATCCATTTTCACAAATATATCCAATACTCGATAAAATTTCTTCGAGACATGGGAGATCAGAGTACTTTAATTCAAACGATTTTGTATCAATGGCTCTTTCGAGGCATTGTATTCATATAGCACTTGCACGTTTTACATTCAACGTTTCTACCATATTTTCTTCTAAGATATTCTCTTTATTTCGCAATATAACGTGCGTTGTCGCACTATCGATGAGACAAATATTGTCATTACCATCTTCATCAATGAATATCATTTTTATGGCTTCCATTTTTCTTTTTCGATCAATAATTTGTTCCACAAAATCATAATTATCACAAGACATAGTATAAATGAATAACAACCTACAGATGATTGAAGAAATAATGATATTGATTTCAAAATAAATGACCAATGTATAGTCATACATGCACATTCATATTAATACCGGATATTAATCAAAACTACATCAGTTATTCAGTTTGAAGAAAAGTGATGCAAATTTAACATATTGTAAACCTTCACATGGCTATTAGCAAAATGTATAGATTAACAAATTCTGCTAACCAGTCAATGAGTATTCGAGCTAAATATATCTACATTTACTAAAATGGAGCAGAAATCATCCACTAAAAAAACGAGGAAACATACATATTTGTTAAAGAAATACTCATGTTAATCAATCTTCTACCCCCTTATTAGTATTATTATTATTATTATTTTATTTTTATAAGATGCGAGAATAAGCTTAATACCAACGATTCATGTGAGTCACACGATGGGCTCATTTATTCATACAATGATTGGAAATTTGTTTACGCATATTTTGAATCAATTTTCCTCTTATCGAGGACGGACGATAGCTCCGCAACGGGAAGTTTTTGCGTAGTGTGTACCTACGTAGGTAGGTACTACCCAAAAATTTCACATCCGCAACTATACAGCATGTCCTTGTCAACATAAACCAGTCAACACATTCAAATTAACGTCTTATGCCACTGTCTTAAAACAAAATTCTGGGAATTCTCTCACTATAAGTAAGAAATATGATCGGGGAAATATCATAATGAATAAGACATCAATAGAGAGTATAAACGGAAAGTAGTATAAATAAATAAAACTCATCCGTAGAAGTTTCCTCCGGTGTCATCTTAGGTTCAGAGAAATTAATTGGTTCCATTCGGAAAAAATATTTTCCAAATTAATTGATGACGATCACCGTTATCCTGATCAACTTTGGTGATATATCATAGTGATATGACATGTATTTTCCACGACCGCATCTACGACAACGGCCGTACAGACAACGGCCTCTACCACGGTCTGTATAGCAACCACGCCAACAACCTGGAACATTGTGTGCATTCATTTCAGAATGGACTGCACCAGTTGATAGGGCAGGACATGTGATAACACCAGAATATATCTTTCCTCGATTTCATCACATAATTTCAAATGTGATTTAATAAAAATGATTAGACTATATTCTCGAGTGGTCGAACCTCTTTCAAGTTGTTCTATAATTAATACGGATCTCGAACCTTTCAGATGGTTTCAGTAATACATATCTCGAAACTTTCAGATGGTTTCAGAATTCATACGGACCGTTAAATACTCAAGGTTCCACAATTTATATGGATCCATAATTTATACGGATCTTTCACTGTTATTGTTCCATGATTCATATGGATCCATAATTCATACGGATCCACGGTTCATTTTTTTAAATTACATGTCAACGTGAGTATTCGACATGTGTGACATTTATTTATGTGAATTTCATACTCACTTTTACGAGCTTTGATATTTTCGAATGGACTTCATGTCCATTATATGCTCGTTCAATATATTGATGATCTCCAAATAATCATATATGTATATTTTCAAGATTGTCAAAAAGACAAAAACGCTATTGCGTTAAATACTTAGCCGTCAAGGCTTCCCATCGAATTGATAGATGTATATTATAATATTACAAGCATAACAATGTATGGTAAAATAAAATTGTATCCATCTCATATGGAAAGTAAAATTGTATGGTAATATTGATCATTATAAAATAAATTAAACAAATAAAATTTTACCTCAATACTTTACCTTGGTGTAACATTGTAAGATTTCATCCCAGATTAATTAGTTTTTTTTTTTTTTTTCTTTCGATACACCATCCTCTTGGTCACCATATAAAGACAGTAATACAATCCATCCCACGCTGAAGCCTTGATGAACATTGTTATTAAGGTTGTGATGTCGAGAATAAATCGGATTTCCTCGTTCAAACAGAAAATACAAAAATAGTAGTTAGTTAATGACTTTTATATTCAATGATCTAAAAACTGATAAATTTAACAATTATCACATAATAAAATAAGGTAAATCTTAATTTGTAAAACGTTGCTATCTGCAACTAAATTTCACATATTTCACATAACAAATATAAGAAAAACATATGCATTAATACTATTATTTTTTTTCACCAAAAAATGTAATTTGCTTTGAACGTGTTTTAGATTAGCAACATTGACATCTGACGATTCGATCACCAAGAAATCTAATACAATCAAAATACTAATTTGAGAGAATCATAAAGCAATTACGAAGAAATTAAATCGGAAATAAATTTCAACGACAATATGCGATACTACTTAAAGTTGAATCAAAATAGATGGAGATCAATTTAATACTACATGTTATCATCTAAAATCACTACCAGACATGAAAATTATATATAAAAAAAAACATAGTTCACAAATTCAACCATTCAAAGGTAACGAAAACGTTTACTCAGATATTTTTATGGCCAGAATTAAGAATACATTATTCCTTAAGAATCATGATTTTGGAAACATGATTTTGGAAACAGGACATCATGAATTGGGTACTCATGCTGATAACGTGTTATAAAACTAATATGAGAAAGAACAGAAACAAAGTAATAAAGAGAAAGGAGAAATGCTTGTGTATTATTTCACAAGTATCATGGGGTATTTATATTTGATATTACAGTGTGAATACAATACAATAGATAAACCAGAAAATCTTGTAATCAATTTGAATAATAGATAAATATATTATTATCTTTTATAACAAATAGGAGCTTATCTTCAGATTTGTTTCCCTTAATATTTAATATTATGTTTGTCTTCTTTTTTTTTCTTTTTTTTTTTGTGTGTGTGAAACTTGTATATAGCCCGGCTTGATTTAAAAATAATAAAAATAAAAATAAAATAAAATAAAATAAAAATAGATTGTTCAATTTATCATCTCGCTAGTTAATTTTTCCAAAATTTCAAATTTTTGGCTAGTGTACGAATCTGCTAGATTTTTTTATTTTTTAAAAAACAAATATGCTATTCCTGGGAATATGTTTTAGGGAATTGGCATAAAAATGTTTCTGGTATTAACCAAAACATGTTACAAGAGTAGGGTCATACAATTTCTTGAACTCATCAAATTCACTTCCATCAACTATACGTGCAATGATTGATCGAATGTCAAAGGACTGCTTCAAGTCAACCGGTGCAATCGCACGAAGCTCCTTTACATCATATAGCGGTTCTTTAAAATCAGAAACGACTCCTTTTTGATGGATTGCGTGGCTCCCAGAAGCCATGTGCAAGTTCTTGATGATATTCCTTCCTATTGCAAGAGCATGCAATTCATCAATTGAGCTAAATAGTCTGAAACTCCGATGTCTTACGATGTACAATCATTTCTGAAAAGCTAACTTTAAAGGAACGAAATTTTAAGTGACGACAATGTCGTCCCTGTAAATACCTTTTTTGGGACGACAAAGTCGTCCCTTTAAATGAAATTAAAAATAGTCAAAGCTTTGGGTGGATTTTTTTTTAGGATACTTTAAAGGGACGACTTTGTCGTCCCAAAAAATAAAATATTGACCCCACCATGCCGAACTGGATTTCACGTGGCGGAAGCTGCTTTAAAGGGACGACAATGTCGTCCGTTAAAAACTGTTTTCGAGAAAATTAAATGTTATACGAAAAAATATATTAGATTTTCGGTTTATAGGGAACGACAACATCGTCCTTTAAAGGAATTGATTTTTTTTTAATAATATTATGTTATATAAAACATTTATAAAAAAAATTGTTTGTAGGGACGACGTTTGTCGTCCTTTAAAAAAATTAAAAAAATTTCAAAAAAAAAATGTTATATGATACAATTATAATTTTTTGGGTTTTTTAATATACATACTCTAATAAACATTACGTTAAAATATAAAATACATTATTTGTTATAAAAATTCATTTATCGAACGATAATACAGGTGATTTTTATAGTACTTTCTACTATAGATCGTCAGTTCGTTGTCGAGCGATTGATTTGAATCTCGGGGTTCGTTAACGAGCGATTGATCTCAATCCCGAGATCCGTTATCGATTAAGCGATTTCAAACCGATATCTTTCATTACAGATCATCCTGATAGTACTCTCTACTATAGATCGTCAGTTCATTCTTGAGCGATTGATTTGAATATCGGGGTTCGTTAACGAGCGATTAATCTCAATCCCGAGATCCGTAATCGATTAAGTGATTTCATATCGATATCTTTCTTTACAGACCATCCTGTTAGTACTTTCTACTATAGATCGTTAGTTCGTTATCGAGCGATTGATTTGAATCCCGGGGTTCGTTAACGAGCGATTGATCTCAATCCCGAGATCCGTAATCGATTAAGTGGTTTCAAATCGATATCTTTCTTTACTGAATCATCTGATAGTACTTTCTACTATAGATCGTTAGTTCGTTATCGAGCGATTGATTTGAATCTCGGGGTTCGGTAACGAGCGATTGATCTCGATCCCGAGATCCGTAAACGATTAAGTGGTTTCAAATCGATATCTTTCTTTACTGAGACCATCTGATTGTACTCTCTTATAGATCGTTAGTTCGTTATCGAGCGATTGATTTGAATCTCGGGGTTCGTTAACGAGCGATTGATCTCGATCCCAGATCCGTAATCGATTATGTGGTTTCAAATCGATATCTTTCTTCTGAGATCATCCTGATAGTACTCTCTACTATAGATCGTTAGTTCATTATCGAGCGATTGATTTGAATCTCGGGGTTCGTTAACGAGCGATTGAACTCAATCCCGAGATCCGTTATCGATTAAGTGATTTCAAATCGATATCTTTCTTTACAAATCATCCTGATAGTACTATCTATTATAGATCGTCAGTTCGCTATCGAGCGATTGATTTGAATCTCGGGGTTCGTTAACCAGCGATTGATCTCAATCCCGAGATCCGTAATCGATTAAGTGATTTCAACCGATATCTTTCTTTATAGATCATTCTGATAGTACTATCTACTATAGATCGTCAGTTCGCTAGCTATCGAGCGATTGATTTGAATCTCGGGGTTCGTTAATCTCGCGATTGATCTCAATCCCGAGATCCGTAATCGATTAAGTGATTTCAACCATTTTTATATAATTTTAATAATTCATATAATATGTAAGTTATATAATTATATTGAGTAGTGATTTCAAACCCGGGGCTCGTTAATTAGTCGATTAATGATTTCAAACCCGAGGATCGTTAATTATTTATATAAAAAAATTAATAATACTTTAATGGGACGACAATGTCGTCCCAAAAAAGTGTTGTCGTCCCAATAAACTTTATAACCTAAACTAAATCGGGCTGCCTCCTTTCTTCTTCTTCATTTCAACAATTCTGATTATAACAGCCTCCCTCATTCAGCCTCCTTCAAATCGGACTGCTTCTCCACCTCCCCTCCGGCCAGTTGAGTTTTGCGCCACCACCACCTCCACTTCATTTTCCTTTATTCTTCTCTTTCAATTTTCTAGTTCTCCGGCCATTTCAAGCTTAATCCGGTGATTTGAAGAAAAAATCCGGCGAATTGATTCACCATTTTCGCTACTTGAAGCATCATTTTCACTACTTGAAGCACCAAAACGTATGTAATCCTCTAAGCTTTCCAATTTTTATTTTTTTTTTCGTTTTTTATTTTTTTGGCTTTTTTTTTCGTTT
Source organism: Gentiana straminea (assembly GCA_036785695.1). Lineage (NCBI taxonomy): Eukaryota > Viridiplantae > Streptophyta > Magnoliopsida > Gentianales > Gentianaceae > Gentiana > Gentiana straminea. Next base: position 144,320 of record JAVUPR010000312.1, on the reverse strand, counting down.
TTTTCTTTTCGTTTTTAATTTTGTTTTGGCATTGAGGCATATGGTTTGGTATCGTGTAGTGAACTGTTGCAATTTTGTTGGAGTTTGGGTTGTATTGTATATATGGCTTAGCTTCGTTTTTTGAATTGAGATTGAAATTTGGCTTAGATTTGTTTTTCCATTGAGATTGTATAGATTCGTTTTTGTGGTGAATGGTGAATGGTGAATGGTGTGTAGTGAGTGGTGAATGGTGAATGGTGTGTAGTGAGTGTGTAGTGAATGGTGAATGGTGAATGGTGTGTAGTGAGTGTAGTGTAGTTGATAGTGTATGGTGAATGGTGATTAAATTTGTAGTGAATGGTGAATGGTGAATGGTGTGTAGTGAGTGTGTAGTGAGTGTAGTGTAGTTGATATGAGTATGGTGTAGTTGATAGTGTATGAGTAGTGAGGGTGTAGTGAGTGTAGTGAGGCTTGATGGTTAGATTGATGCTTATGGTGAGATTTATTGGTGTAGAAGGACTTTGGTTATAAATTTGGTATTGTTCGTGCATAAGGGTGCTGTTCCTACCCAAAATGGTACTGAAAATGGCTCTGTTTCAGAGACCATTGTTATTGAAGAACATGATGATATACTAACTTTTTCTTGTGCCTTAATGAAAAAAAGTATACTAATGAAACTAAGTATACTATATTAGTATGAGAACATCCCTTGAAATGGTATGAACACCTAACACATATGGAACTAGACATGACCTTGTGCCTTAAGTGGGATACTAACTTTTTCTTGTGCCTTAATGAAAAAAAGTATACTAATGAAACTAAGTATACTATATTAGTATGAGAACATCCTTTGAAATGGTATTAACACCTAACACGTATGGAACTAGACATGACCTTGTGTAGATGATGACATATACGACTCGATCCCACCAAACTATGCAAGTGATGATGAATGATGCTATAAATCTAATAATCTTTTAGTAAGTTCATTCAAATATACTTGAATTTAAAAATTATATAATACTAGTCCTTTACTTATACTACATCAACATAAATGTGTTCTTTATATCAATTTTTTTTATTATATTCAAATATTTGATCATATAGGTGAATGGCTTGCGCGGGATCGGCAGGTGGTTCTCAACCACCACACGAGCATCCATTTAGGCTACCGGGCCAATGCGAGGACGATATTTAATTAACTTGCATTTTTTTTCTAGTATGATTATTCTTATTTCGTTGAATTAACATTGACACCGATACTACAGATCATATAGCAGATAATGAGTATGAGGAATTCATACCATCACCTCCAATCCCCGAAAAAGAAAGCGGGGTGAACGTGGACTGCAAAAGGTATCACCGTCCAAGCCCTCAAGAGAAATTTAGGGGGCTTGATTCCTCTTATATGGGATCTAGATTTCCCGGTGTTCAAAAGGCATTGGGAAGATACGCGAAGGATTTTGAGTCGAGACGGGGAAAGTCGTGAGGTCCCGTGTTCCCTGTTACACCCCGACCTGGAAAAAGGTGGAAGACCGACTTAAACAATTAATTTGGGAAGAACTTCGGGTACTTAGCTAATCAATTTGTTAACACTTTCAAATTGTAAGAGTCAAACATATTAATTTAGAAACCAATCGTTTCATTTCTTGTGTTTTCGAGGCATCGTTCCAACCACTTTGAGCACTTTATTCACCGCGGCTTTGCCGTGCTTAAAAGCGCCGGTACTTCATTCGAGAAAATGGAAGGCTAGGCTAAGGAAGGTTTGTAGATGAACACAACAACAAGGGGTTGTCGGGGCCTTGTCCCCGACCCGGGGATGTGTTTTCACGGCAACAATGGGAAGTGTTTCTCCGCCACCTTAAATGCTGCTGCTTTTAAGGTAAAGCTTTTATTCCATTACATGTGTTACGTAGATTCGATTATTATTACTTGTTACTGCTTATATATAATCCAAAAGTACTATTTTTTTTGCAGACTAAATCTGATCAGAATAAGAAGAATCGCGCCGGGAGTAAATATGTAGGCCGCCAAGGACGAACGCCTATGGCCGTAGTTCGATGGGATAAGTTAAGAATGGTAAGTATTAGGAAATAAATCCCTATGACTTCATTTTTTTGAATTTTCATAACTAATACTTTTGTTTTTTTTCAAGGGTAATGTGAGTCTGAGTGAAGATCCTTTGGGGCAGGATCCTATCCATGTATGGGCGAGCAAGCATAAGAATGCTGACGGCTCGTTTCTCAACAGTGATGCGGAGGCTGCTTATGTAAGTGATATACGTTGTATATATTTCAATTCAATACGTTCACATTTTCCTTCTCTTAATTAAGTGCCAACGATATATGTTGTGTTTAGAGGAGGCTGGAGGATTGGCGTAATATGATTGCACCAGGTCGACCGATGACTTTTGAAGATGAGGAGGCAATCTTTCAGGGAGCCTTAGGAACAAGGCGAGATTATTTGATTGGATTTGGCCCTACGCAATCTTCCTCCATATCCAATCATCACAATCGGCCCGATCTTGACATCGTCATCTTAACACCACCAAGGATGCAATATGCGGATTGAAAAACTTAGAAAGTCTCGCTGATCGGTTGGTGAAGTTAACCAAAAAACAAGAGAAGAGAAACAAAAAACAAGGGGCTCTTCTCAAATTGTTCTTGACTAATCTTAAGGCTAAGGAACCGGATATGCAAATAGAGGTCGGCTCATCATCTTCCGATGAAGATGAAGACGATTACGAAGATGATTCTCAAGTTGATCTTGACGATGATGCGTAGACATTGTAGACGAAACTATTCTTACTTTTGGAAACATTACACAACTTTGTATTTTACGTAACATTTTTTGTTTATGCATTTTTTTTTTATGAATCCCCGTTTATAAATACATATGTTATTGATTTTGGAAAAAACAGGATTGGATTGATTTAATAGCATGGGAGGCCATGCAAAAATAAAAAATATATTTAAAAAAAATATTTATTTAAAGGGACGACATATGTCGTCCCAACAAACATTTTTATAAAATAATTTTTTTTTCGTATTAAATTTTATTATAAAAATTTAATATATAATCTTTTAAGGGACGACATTGTCGTCCCAACAAACATTTTATAAAAAAAATTTTTTGTTCGTATTAAATTTTATTATGAAAATTAAATAAATGATCTTGTAAGGGACGACATTGTCGTCCCAAAAAACATTTTTATAAAATAATTAAATTTTTTCCCTGATAATAATTTTTTTTGGAAATTAAATAAGTCATGTTTATAGGGACGACAGTGTCGTCCCGTCAAATAATGCCATATCAGCACGTTGAATTTTCTTAGAAAATTTCGTGCGAGTCGGCACTTATTTTAAAGGGACGATTTTGTCGTCCCTTCAAACATGTCTTTGTTTAAAGAGACGAAAGGCGAAGGGACGAACTTTAAAGGGACGACGTGTCGTCCTTTTAAACATTTATTGGGACGACAGTGCCTTTAAAGGGACGACAAAATGTCGTCCCTTTAAACCCGTTTTCTTGTAGTGAATTGCACCTCCCAAGTCTTCTCCAGAGACTTCCTCCCCGGTGGAGGCCTTCACCATAGGAGGTCCAGCAAGAAATATGGTATCATTTCCTTTAACCATTACACTCTCATCCGCCATTGCCGGTATATAAGCCCCACAGCAGTGCAAGAACCCAAGACCGAAGCTATTTGAGGAATCCCTTTGGCAGACATAATCACTTGGTTATAGAAAATTCTGCCAAAGTTATCCCTGTCAGGAAAAACATCGGCCTGCTTCGGGAGAAAAGCACCCCCACTGTCAACAAGGTACACACATGGTAGGTTACATAGTTCCGCAATCTCTTGTGCTCTTAGATGTTTCTTTACAGTCATGGCCGGCCCAAGAATTAGGCAAGTGAGGCACGTGCCTTAATCCCAAAATTGCCGGGAGGGCCAACGATACATGTTTCGCTTAAAGAAAAAAAAATTGTATAGATTTGATCCGATCCAACCTAATGTAATAGCCTTTTTTTTTTATGTAAAGGCCCTAATTTTTTTTATTGGGAGGATGAGTTTGCAGGACAAAAATAATGCCAAAAATGTGGAACAAACCAGCCACTTCTGAAATTTGTAATTCAGGACAAAATTGAAATGGAATAGACATAATTACCCTTATGAGTAACATTTATATTTATTTATGAAAAACGGGGCTGGTAGTTTGAAACCAGACGATAACTGCACGTGCATGGTAGTTTTCAATTAGAACTGAATATAACTGTCACTTCAAAATAAAAATAGGATTTGCGTAACTGAAAAGGGAATAAAAAAATAAAGGGCAAAACAGTCGAGGAAATAATAAATTGTCCTTCACCCTATTTAGGAATTGATATGAGTCAACCGAATGATCATTTTATATATGATTTTATCCCGATTCTTGTGTGTTTAGTGACATAATTGCATCAAATTGGTTAACATTATTGACATTTTGAATCTAGTTTTGTCTATCCCGATTTATATATATAGTAGTATATTTTATATTATTTTATTAGAATTACGCAGGTATCGTTTTGTTTTTGTTTTGTAGATACCGAGCTGCTGGGAGTAACAGCACCGATTGAATTAATTCGATCTATTTGCACAGCGGAAAGGAAACAATTTTATAATCAAGATCATGAATTAATTAATTTTCCTACAAATGGGGTTGTAGAAAATTACCTTGTTGATTGTAGAGGCTATGAAAAACGAATAAGAGAGACGCCAAGATCTTCCGGCTTGTAATTTCCTTGCAACAACCGGTGGATGTTGTTCCTCGTTTAAGACCTCCTCCTTTGAATATGCATCCAAGAAAAACTCCAAGTTTTTCTTCAACCTTGGGGATCGTGTCCGCGGAAGCTTCTGCAGATTGCAGAAGCTTCTGCGCGACCCAAGAGCTTATCCCCAAAATACTTAGAACAAGAAAACTATTTTTCTCTCTATTTTGCTATAGGTGTGGCGCATTTTCTATTGTATTAGGGTTTAGGGAGAGCTCTCTTTATATAGGAGAGCAAATCATTGCCTTACAAGTATTAATTTAATTAATTTAATCATAAAAGATAAATCTTTATTTAAAAGATAATGATAAATCAAACTTTTAAATAAATTAAATCTTTTATCATATTAATTATTTATCCAATAAATAATTAATCACTTAAAATACAAGAAACAAAATTCTTGTATATATCCATAAAAAATGGCGCCACCTTTAAGTATTTTTGGGTATAGAAAATGTCTTTTCTATTTATATACATTATGTAATTAATAAATAATATATACTATATATTATTTATTTAATTAATAATATATTTTTGCGTATTCATTAAATAGACCAACTATTTAATATATCCCGAGTCTTTCCAAAACGAGAAATCACTCGCATTTTAGGAGCCAAGCGGAGACCAATGGGCCTATAACCGGTAGGCTCGAATAAATTAAGTAAAATGATCATCGCACGGAACATTTCTACTTAACTTATTAATTCCGGTGTTACGCCATTATAAACCCGAAACTGTACTCTATCGATTATAGATATAACCTATTCTCTACAATAAGTGTCCACTGATATAATCATTATATACAGAATAACCCTCCATAGACTATCCGTGATGAAGTGGGAAGTTTCCGTAAACCCTCTTCATTACATCTTTTATTCTTTATTTACCATTAACCCACTAGTGATCAATTAGTTCATGACCAACACGAACTCCCGGGATCGATCGGTTTTTGGATTAACAAATAAGGGGATTGTCATATGCTTCCCGCGAGGAAGGAATGGATTCCGTATCGTGAAACACACACTCCTCACTTATCCCGAAATAGTGCCAACGTGAAAGTGATTCGGAATGCACCGCTTAGCAATCCTTAACGAACACATCAAACCCTACCCGAAACAAGCGGTAGTACGTAATCACTTCGGGATTAAGGTTAATCCGTATATGATCATCTTATGATTTAATTAGATTTCTCAATCACGGAATTATATGAGAAACACATATTAAATCGGTCCGATCTATATGACTAAAGCATATATAAATGCCCCACTAGATAACCAATGTCGACGGTCCGGATAAGACGGTCACACCGTAAAGTGTTTTGGACGCATTAGTGGTGGTTTAATCAATAGACCCATACTTTGATTAATTTCACCACGGACTAATATTTTAAGTGTATCACCATAAAACTTAATCCTCACGTGTGACACACACTAAGTTATATGGCTACATATGATACAACTTGAAGTTTTCAGTAGTGTATTATTCACAAGCACGAAGCAAGTAATAAGATGAGAATAAATCTGTCATTTGTTAATTATAAAAACAATTACACAAATTGTCTTTCGGGCACTACTTCCAACAATCTCCCACTTGCCCGTACGGACAAGCAATAATTGTTTTTAGAGCACACCTCTTATCTTACTATTCACAACATTCTCCCACTTGCTCTAAAAGCAGACGAGCCAAGCGCATATCAGTGGAATGAGATGCCACGCGACTTGGTAAACTGATCAGCTAGGTTGTCGGGTCGAGGTGATCTTTCGGAATGAAATGACACCTCGATGCCCGGTCTGTCTGAACATGTGGTACTTTCTCAATATGCTTTTGACCTCTAGTGATCATGAAGATCCTTTGTATAAGCTATCTTTTCACCGTTTTCACAGTGAAATGGTATCGGCTTAACTAGACCTGCAATTGCTCTTAGATCATAAAGGATCTTTTAAACACTATGAGTTAAACACTGAGCCGAGATCGACATGATCATCCTTAATCTGACTATAAGTCAGAATCAGTGTAGTCAATGATATTCAGGTTTGCACCCGAATATACCAGCATATTATTCCTCGTTTTCCAAAGATTCACTATACTGCTATCTAATACTCGAATCCAAGATCCGACTTTAATTGACTTTTAATTACCTGACTTTCTCTATCCAAAGAGAATATATCCCATTTCTCTATATCCGAAGATTGAGAGAATCATTCTGTGAGTGGTAGGGTAGGACACCTCTCAATGAATGCCGCATACGTGTATGCATTACCATCTTAACCAATAAGACGATGGGATATTGCCAACGATTTTTTCTCATGAATTTGGCCAAATCAAATTCCAAAGAATACAGTCCATTTCTATGATTAAGAGAATCCTGGCTTGTCAGTTTCTGACTTCATATAACACACCCAGTTTTCCACAACCGTTTCAGTGTCATATTTCATTAACACTAATATTTACTACTTTACCAAGGTTGATATCCAGTCTACGAAAGACTTATCACTATTCTGATCAAATCCACATATTTAAAATATGTGACTTTTATGACCCAGAGGTTCTGATGTGACCCGTGATCGAATCAGATCCGAAATTGCCGAAGGACCGACTGAAGGCACTAATAAAACGAGCACCGCGACCCTTAGATAGCTAACTCGTAACTAAGAACCTTGGTATGACCTCAACCCTTAGATAACCCGTATCTTAGAACCTTGGTATACGAACGCCACAAGGTCTGCTCAGAACCTTGATAAGTTCCGTTTGGAATCCACCAAACAACGGTTTGGAATCCACCAAAACCAACATGAGAAAACTCACCAAAGCTTAAAGGCTTCAAATATAATATATCATCAAAATTTGGTCTCAAGAGTACTACTAAAGCCTTTTTATAGGCTACAATGAAAGAAATAAAACAACTTCTAACCGATGTGGGACAAAATTAAATAATAAAAATAAAAATAAAAATAAAAACCTAATAAATAATAATAATAATAATAATAATAATAATAATAATAATAATCTAATAAAATCTTCCATGGAAACGATGTGGGACAAATGGACTCCATGCCGAAAACGTTTCATCTTCGATCACATCATTCCCTCCGGGTTGGAAAGGATTCAACCTCGAATCAAAAGGACGTCATAAAGTGCATCATCACGTGACAATCTTAAAGAAACACAAAAATACATCAATCGAACCCCTGGATCAAATACAAGCCGGATAGACGATATGAATCGAATGGCATGTTTTGTTGAAGAGTCATACGCCATACATGCAATAATATCACAACGCTTCTTTGGCGGAATAGACTCGTGGATAGTGTGCAACATCAATAAAAGAATAGCAAGTAGCAGTCGGATAAGCTTCAATAAATGTAGTAAATAGGTCCGCAAATGGGTGCTCCGGCTTGCTAACAATGGGCTCACGAACATGAATAACTCGCGGCAAGATAGGAGCCAGATCATCTTCAAATGAAGGATTTTCGGATACCTGCAAGAACGACGAGCAAGTATCGATCACAATCGAATTTTTCTCCTCTGTCGTGCGTTCTGGCTCATTTTCCTCCAATTTCTCCATAAAATTTGGCTGACTCTCCTGTAAAATGCTCTCATCATCATCGCTTTTCAACTCTTCCCCTCGAGTGGTAGCAATCACTACGGTGTTCTCGACATTCTTCTCTGGGATACTAACATTCATTTGGTCGTCCGTAGGTGATTTCTCACGGAAACTACGCATTTTCTGCCAAAAATGAGGGCAATCATAATAGTAATGAGCACTCCCGTGACAATGACCGCAATAAACAGAAAACGGCCCCGTAGAAGTTTGCTTAACAACATCCTTACTACCACGGTTACCTCTACCGCCGCTTTTATCTTTACCACCACCACTTTCCGCTAACAGTTTCTGATATTCAGCCCTTATCTCATCCGCTAATAACCGAATACGAACATCACGAGAATTATCCTCTCCCTTAGAGAGTTCTTTCGACATTTTTCAAGATCTCTAGAATGACCAACAAAAATATTCGATTTTTTGGTTTTGAGAAGTGTACTAGAAATCATGGGTGTGATAAAAACTCAAGGTGGGTGTGATACCCACGTCAATTTTACGGCTATGTTTTTTTTTAACCAATCAAAGAAAGCAAATTGGTATTCCTGGTCAAACCTTGCGGCTAAGGCTGGAAAAGAGCTAAAAATTTTTTTTTATTTTTTTTCCTTTTAAGCTAGGGCCGGCAGCAATAACACAAGAATAAAGAAAACATTTCCTGAGACATTTTTTTTTTTTGTAAATAAATACTGCAAGGTATAGTAGCCAAAAGATTGACGGTTACCAAGGCGGGGCCTTTAGATGGAATTCACAAAGAAAATTTGATTGCCAAGAGAATTCTTAGCAATAAGGATGATCGACAAGCAGGTCGTTTTTTTTTTTTTTTTTTGGAACAAAAAGAACACGAAGGAATTACAATGAAGAACAATGCTGGGATTTTTTTTTCTTTCGTGTAAAGGCCAACTTTGCACATGTTCTCAACCAAGGTAGGCTAGAAAGCTGTGTTCCCACAATCACGTAGATCCTACTATTTTCTGCACCTTCTAGGTACTGAATGTTCTTTGGTTATCCTCATTGGCAATGTGCCTTGTTGTGATGCCTTTTATGCCTCATCTTTGGTTATCCTAATTGGCAATGTAAATGTATGGCAGCATGTGTAATATTTAGTACGAACAATCTCCAACACAACATACAAGCACACTGAAACACACACTAACAAATACCACACCATGAATGCGTACAACACCACCTAAAGAACTGAAATACATAAGTAACACAATTAAACATCTACACACAGTTTCTACATAAAATACACATACAACCAGGACACCTGTGCAACGCACGTGAGTACCCCTTAGTGTGTGTGTGTGTCAATATATATATATATATATATATATATATATATATATATATATATATATATATATATATATATATATATATATATATATATATATATATATATATATATATATATACTAGTTCTTCATGTCTTCGATTCGGTGATTCTATGATGTTTTCTTGAAGGTTTCAATCCAAGAATGACGAGTTACCCCTCAATCGGAGCGCCGCGGCATCTTATACATCTCGTACCGTTACGTCCACTTCGATGCCGGTACCGCTACCGGCGATGCGATGCCGCCACCGTTGATGCCGCTACGGTGATGCGGCTGCCATTACCACCACCGATGATGCCGCTACGGCTACCGCTGCTTTGCCGCCACCGCGGATGCTACTACCACTACTTACGGTGATGACTCTGAACCCGAACCCGACATTAGTGTCGGGCAAAGGGTATTGGTGTATTTTCACCATCTAGTCTATAAAGCAAAGGTTGTTGTTGTAGTAGTTTTGTGTTTGTAGTTGTTGTTCTAATCGTTCTTTTTTTCTCAGATTATTCATATTCATAAATATGCGGACCGCCCTGCTTTCTGGAGATACTATATTCACTATGAAGGTAATTTTTTTATCAGTGGAACTAATTTTTGTTAGAAGTATTTCTACTGTTTTACCCTTTCTCACTGTTAGCACTATTATATTACCTAGTATATCCTAAAATTACTATTATTAGGGATATAATTAGTAATATAAAATGCAGCTGTTTTTCCCTTTATTTCTGTTTTCAGATAGTTGGAAATACTTTCCTTGTTACCGTTGGAACGGTATTTCCAGCTTTCCTCTTTCATCCAACTAGAGTTGGATACCTTCCTCTCCTATTTAAGGCTTGTAGTTGGTAGATTGTAATTAATGAGCTTTTATTATTCTAATACAAAGAATACTTTCTCATTGCTTTCTAATTCTATAAGTTCTTACAATTTTCATTTCATGAAATTTAAAATTTAAACTTAATTAAGATTAACATTATCTTTGAAGATGCGATGAAGAGCCAAAGTGGGAAGGAACATGGGACGAATGGGTCGACCCGATACGCATATTGGAACGGGGAAATCGCAATGAAATAATTAATGCTCAACGAGTCGCCCTTAGTCAAAGCGCTTCGAAGCCGAAGATTCATCGTCTACCCGAATGGATTGGATGAGTTATTCGGGTAGACGATGAATCTTCGGCTTCAAGCGCTTTGACTAAGGGCGACTCGTTGAGCATTAATTATTTCATTGCAATTTCACCGTTCCAATATGCGCATCGGGCTGACCCATTTTCCTTCCCACTTTGGCTCTTCATCAGTATCTTCAAAGATAATGTTAATCTTAATTAAGTTTAAATTTTAAATTTCATGAAATGAAAATTGTAAGAACTTATAGAATTAGAAAACAATGAGAAAGTATTCATAATAAAAGCTCATTAATTACAATCTACAACTACAAGCCTTAAATAGGAGAGGAAGGTATCCAACTCTAGTTGGATGAAAGCTGGAAATACTGTTCCAACAGTAACAAGGAAAGTATTTTCAGCTATCTGAAAACAGAAATAAAGAGAAAAACAGCTGCATTTTATATCCCTAATAATAGTAATTTTAGGATATACTAGGTAATATAATAGTGCTACAGTGAAAAAGGGTAAAACAGTAAAAAAAGGTAAAAACAGTAGAAATACTTCTAACAAAAATTAATTCCACTGATAAAAAAAATTACCTTCATAGTGAATATAGTATCTCCAGAAAGCAGGGCGATCCACATATTTATGAATATGAATAATCTGAGATAAAAAGAACGATTAGAACAACAACAGCAGCAACTACAAACACAAAACTACAACAACAACAACCTTTGCTTTATAGATTAGATGGTGAAAATACACCAATACCCTTTGCCCGACACTAATGTCGGGTTCGGGTTCAGAGTCATCATCAGAAGTAGCGGTAGCGGCATCCGCGGTAGCGGCAGCAGTAGAGGCAGCAGCGGTAGCCGTAGCGGCAGCCGTAGCAGCCGCATCAGCCGTAGCGGCATCAGCGGTGGTGGTAGCGGCAGCCGTAGCGGCATCAACGGTGGCGGCATCAGCGGTAGCGGCATCAGAAGTGGACGTAGCGGCATGAGATGTATAAGATGCCGTGGCGCTCTGATTGAAGGGTAACTCTGTCATTCTTGGATGGAAACCTTCAAGAAAACATCATAGAATCACTGAATCAGAAGACATGAAGAACTAGTACATATATATACACACACTAGGGGTACTCATGTGCGTTGCACAGGTGTCCTGGCTGTATGTTTCTTTTATGTAGAAACAGTGTGTAGATGTTTAATTGTGTTACTTATGTATTTCAGTTCTTTAGGTGGTATTGTACGCATTCATGGTGTGGTATTTGTTAGTGTGTGTTTCAGTGTGCTTGTATGTTGTGTTGGAGATTGTTCGTACTAAATATTACACATGTGCCATACATTTACATTGCCAATTAGGATAACCAAAGAAATCACATTAGCCATGTGATAGACATAGCTAATGAGGCATATAAGGCATCACAACAAGGCACATTGCCAATGAGGATCTACGTGATTGTGGGAACACAGCTTTCTAGCCTACCTTGGTTGAGAACATGTACAAAGTTGGCTTTTACACGAACCGTTAACCACAGTGTACAGCAAGAACTCGGCAAGTTCAGCTCCGTACTAACAAAGTAGAACACCTAAAAACGCACAGACCTAGCAGGTAGTTTCTAACAACATAAACCGAAGACGCCCTGACCTAACGTTCGTAGTAATAAAACAGACGGAGCATGTTGGAGCAAATTGACGTACACAGATGTGACTAACACATCAAACATTTGAGACCTCAAAAAGGAACATCTATTATTCCTGTGGCCACATTGATTTCTGTAGCTATCATTGCCACTCAAACCCAACAACAAACTTAACACAATGAAAGAGAACAGTAAGCCACCACCAAACTTAGTTACTACAAAGTGATGTAGATCAACAACAACCAAGACACACGAAATTTATGGAAAGAATCAGGCGTACCTCAGAGGCAGTAGTATTTGCATCTTCGTAACTCTTGCTGATGCAACTGCATGAAATAAACGGAGGTTAGTTTCGTAAACATAAATAAGCCAAGACCAATACTCAATTAAACGAAGAGCAACGAGGAAGCACAAAGAACAGAAACAGCATGTGATTCTTTACGGTGTTCTTATGCAAAGCTTCGAAAGTTGTTGAAAAGAATTTCGTAACTCACGCTTTTTATCAGCACCTTTCCTGATACGTGTTATAATTTAATATTTTGTTACCTTAAACTCTATATGAATGCTAGTCTTTTACACAATTCATATCTTATTAAATGTAAAAGTGGTCAATAATTTAGTAAATGCGAGAGAATATCACAATGAAGTTGGTTATTAGATGTAAGACTAACAAATCAACTAAACCAAAGTTGTATGTTCAAATAAGTGTCATATTACTGCCACAAAAGCTACCCGGCAAAGCCAAAAAAATGCCGCCAACATTGCCGACACCATTATTAACGACACATAAATGACCGCCGTTCTTAGTGTCGGGATTGCTTTTCCCGGGACTTCATTTCTATTTCCTGGCATTTATTTTGGGACGTCAAAAGCCAAAAAAGTTGTAGTGGGTGTAATTGTGTCCTCCAGTGCATCGTGTGATATCCTAAGTATCTAAAACATTTTAAGGGCAATATGTTGCATTCAACTTTGACCTCAGCCAACACCACTCTGTTTTTAACCATATCAAGAATTTCCATTTCATACATACTTCTGGTGTTCAAATTGGTGGTTCAAATTGTCAAGCAGCACGTTTTCCAGGACCTACATCAGTGATTCCGATTCATAAATGAATCCACCGCTAAGATTTGTTGTTCAAAATTAGCAGACAACATGCATCTTACACACAAGCACACATAACTGGAAAGTAATCCAATGATGATAGTGCGGTGACATGTATAGAATAGATGTTTTAGATACTAAAACACATTACGGACCCAAGCCTACGAAATCACAATGAAACCAAGTTAGATTTTACTACGATCATCACTTAATTAAGCCTTGGAAATCGTTAAAGCGAGGGTAGAATAGGTTATATCTAAGGACATGGGGCTGAAAGGGATACGTAGCACCAAAAAGTAGCAGACGTGACAGAATAAGTATAGGATGCATTGTACACCGACGGAACATAGAATCCCTCAAATATCATATCAGCAACAGAGCTAGAGACCATCTTAACAACACTAAATTGCATGGAATACACAGATTAACAGCTAGGATATCTACTAATGTACATTTTAAAGCACATGCCAATTATGCTTCATTACGACCTATGCTATTCGGTAACAACGCATGCAAATAGTATCCTATAAGAACATACCCAACCTGACATTGTTCGAATTAGTACTGACTAAAGTGAGAATGGAAAGGAGAATAACTTCAAAGGCAGACAAGTCCATATCTTCTTGTTAGCAAAAAGGAGATGTTCTCCCTTGTAGCCAGCTGCTGGCATTTGATACTGAGGATACTTAGGATGCACTCACCAATTATATCTAGGAATAAAACAAACTGACCACAGAACATTCGGTTCCACCAGAACGTACGTATAACAACCCACCAGCTCCGACGGAGGCTGCTAGGCAAATTAAGGAGCATGGAACCAATTAAACCAGCAACTACATTCTACCACAACAAAACACAGAGGGCATACAGAACATAGAATTTGCAGAGGCCTAACGCATACAAAGTAGTAGCATGTGTAGCTGTAATCACAATGAGCGTAAAAAATGGACGAAAGACGCACAGACAAACATTCAACGGCGCATACGCAAAAACCAAGAACCTGAGAAACCATCTCAAAAGCTCATGGCAACCGAACCTAAACCAGTGACGAAGCCACAGTTATTATAACTACGAGCACATAATGAAGACCGTTCAGTAGACAAACTAAAGTGCATAAGCATAATAAATCAGGCAGCCACATTGTAATACCATAAAAAAAATGGAAAGGATCTATAGCATTGGCTACACAAGGGTGTAAGACAAGGTGAAGAAGCAACATACCTAGCCCTAATTACAATGACCATAAAAAGTAACCGGAACACGCAAAGAGAACTCGAGAACAGCACAGAGGCAAAAGCATATCGGTAACAAACAATCCCGGAACCCCCACACCCAAACCCAAAGCGGTACCCAAGCAACGGTTATCGTGACTACGTGCACAAACCGAAGATCAATCAATAAATGCAACACCCCAGCCATATCAGGAAATACTAGCACAGGTGAACAATGCAAGAAATGAAGCGGTCCATCAGGAACGAAGAACGCCGTTTCGACGGGACACACAATAGCCATCACAGGTTTCACGCCAGGAAAACAAACAGCAAGATAAATCTAACCGCAGAACAACGGCATTCCACTGAGACACAGAAGAAAGAATACCCCGGAATACGTAGAAACAACAGGTAAGGAAGTAGGAAACTGAGCCAATAAACATAAAGGCAACAAACAACCTAAACACACCGACAACAATGAAGGAAAATAGAGAGCAGACGCCAAATCTAACAGCATGCACATCACACTCAAGTGCAGGGAGGAATAAGAAACCCTAGACGAACAACCTAGCAGTAGAACAATACCAAACGTGCACATAATTCAACCAATCGCAACCAGAAGCCATAGCCACGAAGCGCACACTAGAACACTAACCAACGAGAATAGAACATGAGCCTCCCTAGAAAACACAATTGAGACGAAGAACAAAAGAAACGACAAGCGAATCGGAGGAACGAGAACTCACCGTGAACAATTCCGGTTGAAGAACGAGAAGCGAGAGACGGTGAGACGACAAAGGAAGGGAACGCAACGGGAGGTTTATAAGAATTCGCTATTGGAATAGACCCACTTTGTTGGAAAAGCTTTACGCGGACGTACGCTATATATATATATATATATTTTTTTAACGAAACTAAAGCTTTCATTCAAAAACCAAAGAAGTTACAAAGAGAGTGCCGTGTCCTCTTGTCGTTTCGACGAAACAATCCGAGGAGGTAAAACTCCGATCGACGATACGTACCCGGTATATTTGCTTACATGTTGGATTTTTTATTTATTTATTTATTTTAGTTATCGGGGAGTGATACATTCATTCTCTTAAATCTACATCTTTTTTTTACATCATTATCATCTCATCACTTTCTTTTATTTACAAGTTTAGAAAATAAAAACTCGGTCAATCACAACCATAGATTGTCTAAGAAGTAAACATGATGTAGCTTTGAGGGAGTGAACTTAGCATTACCTTAGTTATCCTAACACTTGCTCATGCTTTTGTTCTCTAGTTTTTTTCTTTAGTAAATTAGTTAAAATGACACTTTTCAGTCTGTATAAAAAATTTAGGACACACTCAATTTTAGGCTATGCTTCGTTTCGCGGAAATAGAAGGAAAAGAAAGGGAAACAGAAGGATTTATGTTTTGTGTTTGGTAAACTATGATAGAAAAGAAAAGAAATAAAACATAAGGAAACCAATGGAAATAATAAAATAAAATATAATTTATTTAAAAATAGAGGTTTATTTATTTATTTAAATTTTTTTGTCTTTCTTTCTTTTTAGTTTCCTTTCCTTTCTTTTTAGTTTCCAAACACTTCTTATATGTCTTATCTTTCCAAATCATTCCAATCCAAACACTATGAGGGGATTGATAAATCCCTCACTCTCCCCTCATTCTCTTCGGACATAATCATTTCTTTTCCTTTCCTTTTGTTTCCGTGAAACCAAACAGAGCCTATTGTTGGTTTAAAGATAAAATAATTTCCTACAGACTAAAATACCCCTAAATTAACTCATTCTTTTTAGGTCCGCCTGCTTAAACAATCTCTTTGACAAAAAACATGCTAAAATAATTTTCTCCAGTAAAGAAGTGGCTCAAACAATCTCCCTCTCATATTTGCACCTGCCCGGGCAAAATTACCCCTGGAACCCTAATTTCATCAAAATCCCCAAATCATAAAACATGTTAAACGAGCCGAACATGTTTAAACACATCCACAAATCCCTCACTCTCCCCTCATTCTCTTCGGACATAATCATTTCTTTTCCTTTCCTTTTGTTTCCGTGAAACCAAACAGAGCCTATTGTTGGTTTAAAGATAAAATAATTTCCTACAGACTAAAATACCCCTAAATGAACTCATTCTTTTTAGGTCCGCCGGCTTAAACAATCTCTTTGACAAAAAACATGCTAAAATAATTTTCTCCAGTAAAGAAGTGGCTCAAACAATCTCCCTCTCATATTTGCACCTGCCCTGGCAAAATTACCCCTGGAACCCTAATTTCATCAAAATCCCCAAATCATAAAACATGTTAAACGAGCCGAACATGTTTAAACACATCCACACCAAATCAAACCCATTCACACCAAATCAAACCCATCTCCAAATCAAACCCGTATACACAAATCAAACCCATTAAATGTGGTGTAACAAGTTTGAACATGTTAAACGAGCCGAACATGTTTAAACATGTTACACCCAAATTACCCATATTCGAACCCATCCACACCAAATCAAACCCATCACCAAATCAAACCCATCAACACCAAATCAAACCCATTAAATGAGGTGTAACAAATTTGAACATGTTAAACGAGCCGAACATGTTTAAACATGTTACACCCAAATTACCCATTTTCGACCCATCCACACCAAATCAAACTCATTCACACCAAATCAAACCCATCACCAAATCAAACCCGGATGAAAGAGATAACGGTGCAACTTGTACAACAACACTTTCCCGTGAGCATTGCCCATGGCCAGGAATCCACCATTTTCCCGTGAGCATTTCCCATGGCCATGAATCCACCATGAGGACTAAAGTCGACGCAGCTCGGATAACTCAGCTTCTTATCCACCGGTGGGCAGTTTGCGAAAACCGTAAACGAAGGAATATGCACCAACTTCAAGCTGTTCTGAACTGAGTTAGGAAAAATGAGAAGAAAGCCGGATGAAAGAGAAGAAGAAGAGAAAAAGAGAAGGAAGACGAGGAGGAGAAGAGAGAAGTTCCAAAAAAAAATTACAGAAAAGACTAGAAAGGGCCCTAAAAACAGCAGCATGATCTTGACCCAAAAGTTCAGTTTTCTTCATCTATTGAGCTCCGAGCAATAATCCATAGCTTCCTCCTTATGAACAGTAGCATCCTGCATAAGATATAGACCACCAGCAGAATCCAATGCAGCAGGAAAATGATTAAAGGAAATCTCCAGTTAAAAAGAGACAACCTGCTTGCACCCCTCATAGAGATGAAGGTTGTATCCAAGCTGTCAAAGTTGTGACTTAGAAACAACTTTACAACATTCTCAGCACACCCATCTTTCCAAAACCAGCTATTGACAGCCCAAATTGTTGATCTTGCTTTGGCTTTAAGATAAGGCACTCTGCATATGATAAAGACAAATAGCAGACACCAATGTAGCAAAAAAGTAGCTAGAGTATCCAAAGTAAAAAAGGCACAACATGTTTGCACCCTTCATAGAGGTGAAAGGTGCATCCAAGTTGTCAATGCTGTTGTAAAGTATAAAAATTTCATCAATCTCAGCACATCCTTCTCTCCAAAACCTGCATGGAGAAATTTCCAGGAGAGACAAGAGCATGGAGACCGGGAAAGGGATGCAAAACTTTATGTAAAAGGGAAATAACAACCTGTTTGCACCCTTCATGTGAATGAATGGTGCTTCCAGGAGAGATTTGCACAATAAAAATTGTCTGATCATCTGCCTTTTCTGATAATGGGCAACTGCAGATTGTCTCTCAGGATCAATAAGCCAAGATCGTCCTCTAAATGTTTTCCATCCATAGTAGAAGAGAATTGAGTAGTGGTGGCAAGTTTTGCCAAGTAGTCTGCTGGTCCATTTGCTTCTCTATAAATATGTTGTATATAGATATCATGAGTGGCTATAAAGTGTTGAATAAGGGTGATGTCTTGCTCAAATCTCCAAGGGATAGTGCACTCATTTTGGATCATCTTGACTAAAATCTGTGAATCTGTTTCAATAATCACTTTGGAAAGTCCCATAATGATACAAGTCTGAATACCAAAAATCATTGTTGAGATCTCAGCAAGCATATTGGTGTTGGATCGATAACGCGCAAAATACACTCTAGAAGGGGGTGAATAGAGTGTTACGGAGTTTTAAAACTTTTTCGATTATAACAACACAAGTACTAAACAACTAAGGCGGAAGCTAACTTAGTTGGTTATTCGCTTGTGTTATTGAACCTAAGTGATCAAAATTAATATAGCACGGTTGGAAAAAGATCAAACAAATTAGATTGCAGCTTTGATAAAACAATTTGCAGGCTAAGTCTAAAAAGGATTCTGATACACCAAAGAACAAGCTAATAATGAAAACTGATTTAAAGACGATCAATTATCAAGCTTGCTTTAAAAATGTGTTCAACCTTATGACTTAGATTGGTTAAGAAAAGTGATTGCAAAACAGAACTGTAATCAAACACAATTTATCAAAACAAAACTTAATTAAAATAACTGCACAACTGAATAAGCAACTATACTGTTGCAATACTCAGTTTGCCAAAAAGAAAATTACAGTTTATTCAACATCGTTAACTAAAGTCCTTAGATAAATTTGCAGTATTGATAAGCACACTCAAATGAGTTGGTTTATCCCTACTGAAATTTAATCTAAGTACAATAACTTCAGTTTCACAAAACAGTGGGGACCTTCACTACACTGACTAATCAAATTCAGCACCAAAATAATAATCTGTTTAGAGTGTAAAACTCAGATTAGATTATCAGTCTAGTATTGACTCAGATCACAGACAGCCAGTAGGTCCAAGCAACATAAATAATCCTATTACACCGTATTTCACAGAATGTGCTTAAAACTATTTAAGCTATTTCAAATATTCAGATATTGATTCACAGCAAGGTTAGAATATGCAAATAATAAACCTTTAGGATTCAACAACACAGCAGGTTCAGATTTTCGGATATTAGCACAGATAGGGATCAAAACAGTCAGGAAGTCCAGAAAACCGCAAGGATAAATTAACAAAGGGTTCCAACAGTGTGTATGCAGAATTTGCAGGTTCAGCAGTCAAGTTTTCAGCTAATAATAGCAGGTTCGGGTTTTGACAGATATTGCACAAGGTATTCAGCAATACAACAGAATGCAAATTTCCAGATTGCAGGTTTATCACAGATTGAGCAGTGCAAATTCAGTATATTGCAAGTGTCAAGACAGTGACAGTAAACTCAGATTCAGCTTATAGTCAGACTCAATTTCAGAATAAGTGCAAATAAAGATGATGCAAACGCAGAAGCAATGTAAGAGCAACAAAGGGGGCAGAATCTCAGAATGTCGATCACGAGGATAAACACACTGAAACCCTTAACGAATTATATGGGGGGAAATAAAAGAGCAATCTGGATTTCAAGATTCTAGGTCCTTATATCAAGGTCATAAAACAGTCTACTGTGCCTTATTACAAGGTAGTGATCCTTGGTTGCTCAACCAAGTCACAAATCACAAAAGATCCTGAATTTATTCAAGATACAAGCCAACAGACTTGAAATCAGATTCACACCGACTGACAATTGCAGAATCAGGCTTATAGTGAATCAGTTTGATACTGAAGTTGAATTGCAGGTCAATATCCTCTCAGGGCCTATGTGCCAATTCAATCCTTCAAACCAAGTCCTGATTTACAGCTGATAATACAATTTCAGTTACAACTAAGACTCAATTTCTACTACTACACAAGTAAAGACAATTGAGACTCCGATCAGTTTAAAAGCTATAAAAAGTATCTGAACAGTTACCTTACTGTTTCAGTTCTACTTGACACGGTTGATCTTGAGTCCTGTGTATAGCTTTGTCGATCCTCAAGCTATACACACTCCTAGCAAGATTCCAACCAGTTCACTACACTTCAGGCAAGTGTATGAACCCTAGACCAAAGTGTATGAACCCTAGACCACAGACCTCTAGAACCAGCAATGTGTTTAAAAGAGACGTGGTATGAAAAAGCTTTTTGAAAACTGATAGATGAAAAATGAGAAGGGACTCTCTATTTATAGCACTTACTAGCTTAAACCGAACAGCCAAGTTAAACCAGACAGACAAGCTAATCAAACCATACACGGACAAATTACAAAAGTCAGACCAGGCTCGGTTTTTTATAAGAATGTTTTGGGCATCATTGGGCCACTGCCCTCAGCAAGGGCTCAAGTCAAACTCATAGGGTGTTGACCTCAGTTAGACCAACTTATGCACATATAACACAAAAAGGCTGAGCCTTATACCTGAGCAAACCGGGTGGGGATTCACCGGTTTGTTGAATACTGGCTCAAGGAGAGAACCACCAAGGACTTAAACCGGCACCTCTGCAATCCATAGGAACCAGGACTGAAATGTGGTGAACATTCAGTCTTGCAAACCATAAATCACAGTTTTTGGGCTGTGTTGCTTGGTTTCACCTGTCCAAAAACGAACCAGCCAGCAAATCAAGGCACCATACATGTTCAAATCAGAGTAATAACGATACAACTGTGATATTAAAAGAAAGATACCACCTTGATTGGGAGTTTACTACGTATCCATGAAATCGAAGCATTTAAGCCTCGTATCGGTCACAGTGAAAGAGAGAGACGACCCTCATTGCACCTTCAACGGTCAAAGCACAAGATCATAGCAGTAAATGTTCATATCAGAGTAATAAACGACGGATATACAGAAGTGAAGGGAAAGGTACAACCTTGAAGATCTCTCAGAATAATGCTCATTTATTCATCACGATCCGGACACAATCGGGCCTTCAATACCTTTTAAGCCCATAAACAAGATCAAGCAGTTGCTTATTCAAATCAGTAAAATAAAGGACCGATATTAACAAAAGAAAAGGAAAGATGTCACCTTTAATGTTCGAATCGCCCAATATCTCAGAATAACATCAGTTATTCATCATGATTATGCACTAGAAACTTTCCCGATTGTAAATCATCACGTGGTTGCTTCGAAACAGTGGTGAATCCTTTACAGAGATTAATAGAGGCAAAAGTTTATATAGTACCGTTTCTTGGGAAAATTACCCATAAGAGCCAATCTCAAACTTTTCTTCCGTCCATCCATAAGCTTCCCAAATTAATGAGTTTTAGAATAAATATAAATAAAAATGTGAAAAAATACATAAAGACATAAATGTCCCTCGTTAATTTTCCCATTCACATTCATCCATCCCTCGTCTATTTTCCCAACATTTTCTCATCCCTCCACCTGCTCGCTTCTATCTTCACCTCCGTCTTCTTTGTTGCCGGCATCAACATTAATGCTGTCGACAAAGCAACTTAGCTTGGCTCCAAATCACAAAGCTTACCAGACCCATCAAATCTTTTCCAGTCATGAATTTCAACCACAGATTGTTGCACCACCAGGGAAGGCAGAGCTTGCGACCCCTTTCCGGTAGGGTGGTCCGTCTTTCTCATTCCGGCCTCGTTCCGGCAATGATTTCATTATTCATACTTCTATTACTGCAACTCTACTTGATCTAAGTAATTTAAAGGATCTGAAAGGTCGGATTCCCCCTGAATTTGGAAATTAACCCGGCACGGCTAGAATATATGTTTCTCGACACAAAATTCCCGCCTGGAATATATGTTTATCGACACAAAATAGCTTAACGGTGTTCCGGCCACTCTCCGCTGTCTAATCTCCAGAAATTGGTTTTATCCGATTTCAACAAGAGTACAGGAGTACAGTAGTACTAGTCAATAGCAACCGAAAAAAAAAAAAAAAAAAAAAAAAAAAAAAAAAAAAAAAAAAAAAACACCTCACGCAGAATCGAAACTACACGCCTGACATCCACAATGCCTAAACCTAAACCATGTTTATGTTTTACCACTAAACTAAGAAAATTTATTATTTATAAAAGTTACATATGGTATATATATTGTAATAACCATGTAACTAACTTAATTTCATTCATTTTCAGTTCAACTACATCTAAATGTACATCATCATAGTACACTTCATAAAAATGATCATACCCACCAAATTTTATGTTCAATTACCTATAATCAATATTAAACATTGTAATAAAGTAAAATGATCATCAAATTTATATTAAATCTCTTATAATCTTCGTCGTCAAGCGCCATAATTAACTCTAATAAATATCATATAGACATTTAACTAATTAATTGATATATCATTACATACTATATTAAACTTAAATGAACATTGATTAATTGTTCAAGCACTTGTAATGATCATTAAGTACTTGATTGATGTTAAATAAACATCAAATTATTATTCAAATGTCTAATGGGTCTTCAAATAAACTTATGAACATCAAATTGATCTTTAGTAGCTAACAATTATCATCGAACACTAAAATTAACTTAAATATACATCATATTTATATTCAATCGCTTACAGACATCATTAAACAATACAATGAACATCTTATTATATATTTTCAAGGGAAAAACTGTCAATTGACCCTTTTTACTTCAATTACCCGGCCCGAACCCGCTTACAGCTTAAAAGAAAAATTATTCTTACTCTTTCTCCGTCAAACCAACAACCCACAATCCCCACTATTCTCCTTCCACAATCCCTATTCCCCACCTTCCCATTTCTCCTGTAAAAGTTTAACCCACGTTCGCAGCATTTCAACTCCTTTTCCCCATTTAGTCATCTCCCATTTCCATTCTTTCGCCAAATCTTTTATCACTACTCTCCTTCCATAAATTCCGCCATCCCGGTGGATTCGACGATTACTATGACTTTCAGGAAGCTGCATCAAACCCAGGATGGTGCCAAAGGGAAGTGAAGGATTCGATCATTAAATTTACAGTGAGCTGACTTTCAGCAGTGAGCACAAATTAAATTTATTCTATGTTTTTTATGGATAACATATTTTGGGAAAATTTTTCCATCCCCAAAGGCCGCAGTTTTATGTATATGCATATTACATCAAGTCCCTGTACTTGAATTGCCGATGACTTTATTTTTGTACTTTGAAGAACGCTATTTGTTGCTACGCCTCTTCGCTAGAACATATTGATTTATTTTTTTCTTTCTTCGATCATTTCAGGGATTTGGACTTTGATGTTCAAACTTATGGGTTCTGCACTGGTCTTGCTCCTTAGGGAAAAAAGGTCCAAACTCATCGACACAATTTTACTGATGAACAAATTATGCAGGAGTAATTTTTTCCTTTGTACTTCATAAAAATTCATCTAACACCAAAGAGATACATTGTAATGTGGCCACACTTCACAACTTTGCTGGAAATAATCTATTTTCCGTATGGTCGTTGCCTATTTTGGTATAGTAAAGGACTGGATAGATTATTTTGTTTGTCTTTTATTCACAAAACAAAAGGCTGAAAGTTAGATTATTTTTCTTTTGCAAGTGATTTAGAACAAGTAGATTGAGCCGTATATGTTGCTGCCTCAATAGTTTTTCCATTTTCAAGTGACTTATTGTCTAACTTTAATTGATACTGACCATTTTTTTCCTTCAATATTTCACTGTATATGGTATTCAAATAAAATTATAAGTTGTTTCACTTTTTTTGTTTGTAGATTGTGAACAATCCGAGTTCAAAATATGTGTGGGATTTGTTGGTTGAGGCCTCATTGGGAGATCAATCACTAATGAGCTCAGAGGGATGATGTACATGCCAATGGATCCAAATTAGTTTATTAGGTTTGTAACAAGAACCCCTATTTTTACATTTTTATTTTGGTTTAACATCGACTGCATCCTTATAATTAACTAAGCAGGAATCTGACTTATTCTATATTTTAATTTTTGGGTCTGATTATTATATGGAAGTTGATCTGCTCATGCTAATTGTCATTTTGATTAGAAAACATAAGTTCTTATTTGTTCTCTTTGGAGCTGTACATCGAAGGGTGTTCATTGCAAAAAGAACGAAATCATGAATCTTGGAAGAATGTTGAGGGTTTACTGAGTGCAGCGGCCTTGGGGTAGATGTGCTTCGAGGTATTTTCATTATTCGAGGTATTGATCATGTGAATCCAAGTATGTTTTTTTGCTGTGGATTGTTAATTTTAATATTTGAGTAGTGATTTTTTTATATTGCATGCTTGATTGGAAGCTTTCAATGAATTTGTTGGCAGACGTGATCGGAAAACTGCTCCATTTCAACTCGGATTCGGACTAAAACAGTGCAAGTGTACTGAATTCAAATATCTTTTCATTTTGAACTGGTTGATTTATTCTCTATTGACGTTAACTGAATTCAGAATCATTAAGAGGTCACTTTCCTCTCATTTTTTTCATAATATTAGCATGCATTATTTTTGTTGTTTGTGATGTCATAAACTTCAGTTCATTGATGCTTAGTAATGATGCTTCATGTTTTTGTGTCATCCACGGTTGTGCTTCATTCGCTATGTTGTTTCTATGTGTCTGGTTTTTTTATTTTTTATTTTTTTTGCTTTGGTGTAGGGCTTTGATGCTTCTTTTATCCTAATATCTCAAGTCTCTAATTTTGGTAAGCTTACAAGATGTGAAACTCAAATATGTTAATTTCCATGGGGAATGTTGCAACTGACCTTCTTGCTATTAGATCATATATATGATGTGATTTATTGAACGATCTAACAGTTCTAAAATTGGCAGCATCATTCCTCCGATATCTGAATAATCTGAACGCTCTTAGACCGGTAACACCGTTCCTCCAATTGCATTGTAGAATTTTTTTACTTCTTTCATGATATGGGTATTGATTTCTCATTTAATGTTAAGGGCGATTTATTGGTCATGCCAGTCGTGACACAATTGAACAAAAATGCTAAATAATAGCTGATTTGTTATTCTAGCTGATTTGTGGTTGAACAACTTTTATTTTTTCAACAACATTTATAGTAGATATCTCTCTCGCTCTCATTTTGGAATTGTGTATTTTTCTCTAAAGCTAAGAAGGATAGAACACACTGAGTTATTTTGGATAAGTAATACAATTGTTTGAACCTTGATAGCCGTTGGTGGTTTACTGAATGAACAAATCAAGAAATGAACCACAAAGTTGAAATCAATGATTATTTTTATATCAACACGAAATTAAAATGGTTTGCTCTTGAACAAATTGTATATCTAATAGTAGTTTGCAGTGTCGCCCGCGCAGCTTATTTCAATGGAATTTTGGCAGCAAAAAGACTGACAATAAACCAGAGCCCAAATATCATGACATTGTCGAACTCCCTTTTCCACCTTCTATACTTGACAAAACATACCTAAAAGGTACTTTCCCTTCTTTCTCTCTCACAATATTGCAAACAACTAAAGAAAAATAGAATGCAGTGTTTCATTTCTATTTAGCATTTTGAATGTGTATTTTAGCAGGTAAGGAGCTAAAATGCTGCTACAAGGTCACAACATATGGGTTTAGTGCAATCGATTTTCACAACAGTTGTGACTTCAAAGGATCATGTGAGATAATTTGCTACACAAACTTTTCATTCAAGTTTGAGCTTTTAGTCCTAAAGGATACTGAAGTACAGATGATTACTATGATTCTTTTCATCCTTCCCTATTTTACTGGACATCAAATATTGCTGAGTATCCTATAACCTTAGCTAAAGTAGGAGGGAGTGGTGCATCCCTTTTCCATTATGATCATGGCGGCCCACAATTCGGGCCGTCCCATTGGACCACCTTTGGCACCTGTCGGGGGGGGGGGGGGGAAGGGGGGTTGCAGGACCTGTTACAAATTCAGGTGTTGGTCTTCTAAGACAAACTAAGTCTAGATTGGGATTGTCTTATGCTAAGAGACCATATGGTAAAGAATCATTGTTTGTGGATGTCCCTAAAGCTATTCTTGATGTAGTCTTAGTGTTCAGTAATACTCATCATTTACTAAATCAAGGTACATACTGTGGTGTTGAAAAATTATACAGAAATAATGCAAAAAATCTAGACCTACCCTTCAAAAACTACAAACAAGACCTACAGAAAGCTAATAAGAAATATTTGTGGTGAATAAGACCAGATTCCAAAGTGATTGTGAAGCTATAGGAGAACAAATGTTTCATAGGTGCTTGCAAATGCAATTGATATATCTTTCTTTGTCACCACTTCAAATTTGACAAGTTCTACCATACATATAAATAGGAGATTTGATACTCTAACCACTGTACATCACAATTCTCATTGATTGTTTGATAGAAATAGGACTTGATACATTCTTTTAATGTTTGATGATCAAGTCATCTCCGAGTGATCCGTATTTTTATGATATGTTTTGTGTATTATATTCTTTTTCATTTTTTGTGTGAGATTTTGCACCTTAATAATTATGTACTTTTATTTATGTCGATATGTTAATGATTTTTATGCATGGTTTTCCTTTACTAATTATTTTCAGATTTTATGTTCTCCCGTGCATTGCACGGGTTTTCATACTAGTTATTACATATCAGGCTGATATTCAATCGCTTATAGTCAACATTAAAAACCTATACTGAACTTAAACGAACATCAAATTGATGTTCAACAACTTATAAACATCAAACATTATCATTCAATAAATAAACCTCATACTGTTCTTTATCAATCACAATCATCGTCAAACACTAATTAAAGATCATATTATTTTTCAAACATAATAATCATCATTAAACTGACTCAAAATATCATCATTAAACACTATAATAAACTTAGATTAACATCGATTTAATGTTCAAACACTTATAATCATCATTGAACGTTATATGCATCACAATAAACAACAATAATGATGTTCAATCCTTTATATTCAACATTAAACACTATAATAAACTTTGGTTAAAATATAATTTGTGTTCAGTCAATTATACTCATCATCAAACACAATCAATATAAGCATCATATCAATTTAATGTCCATCCAATTACCATCATCATTAAGCATAATAATAATTTCAAGCGCTTATAATGATCACCAAACACCATTATTACCTCAAATACACGTCATATTAATGTTAAAACATGAAACTGATGTTCAAAAACTTATAACCATTGTCACATACCTTAATTAACTTAAATAATCATCAAACTGATGTTCAATCAATATCATCAAACTCTATAAATAACTAAAATAATCATCAAATTGACGTTCAAACACTAATAATAGTAATAAGACAAAGAAGAATCATTTATTGGGGAGAATGAGAAGGAGATTTTATTTTATTGTGGGATAGATGAAGATTCAAACACTAGTTAATACTAGGAAGTGCAAGGATTTTCAGTAGTTTTGCAGTTAATAATAAACTTAAATTAATATCATTTTGGCATTCAGTCACTTATAATCATCATTAAAGACAATATAGAATACAATAAACAATTGATGTTGAGGTTCAATCAATCTATAATCATAAACACTATGATAAACAAAATTAGGTATCGAAATAATGTCCGATCACTTATAATTGCCGTCAAACACCACAATTAATGTTCAAAACATCGTATTGATATTCAATCACCTATAATCATCATTAAACACCATTAATAAACTGAAATGAACATCAAACTGAAAGTCGGTTCTTGAATCAAAAATTGACTTTCGAATGTTGATTATTACAATTCACATACGGGAATCAGTTATTTGACTCGAAATTGACGACCTTCAAAAGATCGATTCTAACGATACTGATATTGTGATGCGTCATCTAGAATCAATTTCATTCAAATAAATTCCCCTATTTAAATACGTGAATGCCATTATATGACTTGTGTGTGTACATGTATATGACTCGTTAAAATAAATTCCCCTACTTAAGAAATTCCCCTATTTATCTATACAATTTTTCTACATTTTTCAACCAATACTTTTCATCCACATCACCTGGCATTGTCTGTTCCACGGCACCAATTGATAGGCACCATTACGGCTGCTCTAAGATATCAAAACATATTCCTTTAAAAATAAAATAAAAACATATTAAAATTTTGAGAAATTAAAAAGTGCAGGAAAAAGATTCCAAGCCACTTCCCTTCCCCTTCGTCACTCTCCGGTGAACCCATACCCATAAAAATCAAAAGTATAAAGTTTCATCTCTTCTTCTTCTTCTTTTTTCTGGGTCTACTCTTTAGTCACCAGGACGTTTGTTTAGTTTGCTTCTTAATTTTTATTTTTTTCCGTGCTTCCTCATGCTTATTCAGTTCTTCCCATGGCTTTCATGGAGATTTTTTTTTTCCTACGTCCTCATGCTTTTTCCATGGGTTTCAGGAGATTTCAAACCGGGTCGGGTTATAAAAAAGGGAAAGAGATACGGTAGAAACTCTATAAATTAATAATGTCGGGATCGGAGAAATTTATTAATTTAGAGAGTTATTAATTTATCGATAAATTAATAATTATTAATTTAAAGAGTTTTTAACCGATTCAACGTATAATCCACTTTTGATGAAGAAACTCAAGACCTTGAGACTATGATCAATCGATGTGGCTATCGTAATAAGATGGATATCGACAATCTAATGAACTACCTGGTGAAAATGAAGCATGTTCGGAGGTTCGAGTTTAGAAGATATTGTGGAGTACTATCATTGAGAACAATGCGAGAGGATGACGGCGAAGATGATACGGTGTCTTTGGAGCTCGTTACGCGAAAGGAAGCACTTATGGCGTCGAACACTCTTCACAACTTTATGATACAATACAAAAATACAACACCTTTGAAATTTATTGGATGCGATAAGAAAAGTTAGAGATGATCTCCAAATAGACTTGAACTTTAAAGGAAAACGTATTAACTATTGAATCATATTTCAATAGAGTGTAATATATTTTTTTCGCTTTTATGAATTATTAATTTATGATTTTTTTGGGAATCGAAAATTATAAAGGGATCTCCCGAAAAATTATTATCTTATTATTTTATCGATTTTTTCAATTTTTTACATTGGCCCAAGTCGGGACCGGACAAATTTATTATTTTAGAGAGTTTATTAATTTACCGAGTATTAATTTAAAGAGTTTCTACTGTAATTATATCAAAGGAGAAAAAGGAAAAAAAAAAAGGACCAGGGGTATTAGGGGGTGGAGATATTATGGGATTGAGGTGGAGCTTATTTGCACAAAAAATGTTTTAGTATGCTTATCTTTAAAAAATTAGTTTGAGAATGGCTTATTTAATAAAACCTTCCAAATTTCTTTCCTATATAGATTTTCCACACAAGTTTTTTTCTTATATAGTCTTCACCCATCTCTTTCTTAAATAAACAAATGAAGTACCTAAAATACCCCTATATTTCCAAATACACAAGCTTATAGATCAAACAGCAGCAACGAACTGGCAACATAATAATCAAGAAGCTTCTAGCAGCCAAATACAATCAGAAATGACTTTGATCAACCCCAATTTCAGACCAATTTCAGCCAAATATCTTGACAGAGTCTGAAAGAACATGTAGCAGCCAAATATCTAGCAGCCAAATATCAAGAACATCTAGCAGCCAAATATCAAGAACCTTCTAGCATACTGTGATAGTTCACATCATCACAAAAACCAATGAGTGCATAAACAACTGGACAGATCCATCACGCATACTGTGATTGCTGTATTATTCTTGCTAAATCTGAGGTCTTAACTGTCTGATCAATCTGACAGAGAACATTTGTTGATTACTTTGATCATTTGTTCTCTGTTGATAACATCAACATAGAACATCTCTTGAGTTGTGCAACTATCATATTCGATATGCTATTCCAGTTGGCTATTCTACGGCATGCTAAATTTTACCATGTCTTAGCCTAACAAGTACTTTTGGAAATGGTCTGCATAACATGAAGAAAAAGGGGAGAGCCTAAGATGATGTAATACCCTATTGAAGTTGGCTACTAATTCCCAAAGTTCATGCCGTACCTCCACATACTGAAAATTCTCTGAGGTCTTCACAGGCAATCTTTCTTTCATTGGTAGCTAGTTATTCAGTTATCGTTGTTTGAAGTAGAATATGTTATGTGATCTATAAAAGCCTTTTGCTGGTTAGAAAATGTTGTACTAGCCTTCTTCTTCTTATGGGGAAGAAGTTGTTTGTAATTGCATTGAAATGAATTGAGATTTTTAACTGCTGCAAACAAGGAGCTCGACATAATTGAAATGGCTGTTTACGGGGATGTAATAAGACCGGGAAAAGAATGCCGTTGCAGAACAGTGGCTGAAATGCTTAGGAAATACAAGTCAAAAAAGGATCAATATGCTGCAGCCTGCAAGTTGCCATAGTTTTAGTAGTAGTAATCATGATTAAAAGGAAGCTCATAATTTGGACCATATATTATACTATATGTAAAAGGTATTGTTTTATTTATCTATACATTACGTTTTTCCTTAATGGAAAGATTCTTAAAAGTTTTTCCTTAAAATTAGACAGTGCTTATGACGTGCTAGTTTAGCGTAAATGCGTAAATGTAGTCTAGCGTAAATGCGTAAATGTAGTCTAGGCGATTAGTGTGATCCGGGTTGATTACACATAATGTCACAATAGATCGAGGTTCGATCAAGGATTACTGTGATCAAGGTTGATTACATATAATAAGATGTTAGATCGAGCGAATAAGATGTTAGATCGAGGTTCGATCAAGGCGATTACTGTGATCCGGGTTGATTACACGTAATAAGACGATAGATCGAGGTTCGATCAAGGCGATTACTGTGATTCGGGTTGATTACACATAATGTCACGATAGATCGAGGTTCGATCAAGGCGATTACTGTGATCCGGGTTGATTACACATAATAAGAAGTCTCTCTCTCTATATATATATATATGTTATATTTTTACCTCAAATCAGCCCTCAAACTCAAGAAAAGAGAAGCCAAGGAAATACAAGTATAGTAAACAAAATGGCAAGAGAAAAAACAGAGTCGGACAGAAATGAATTGATTTGAATTTGTAATACTCAAACATGCTGGCACCATGCAAAGAAACTACAGCAAAATGTTCCGGGTAGCAATCAGGAAACTACAGGAAATCGTATAAAAGTACAAAATAGTTATCATCCACAACCATAACAATTCCATCAAAAAAAAAAAATTCCTGAAATCAAATAAAATACACCACTGGAAATAGGCTGTCCAAAAAGCGCATCAAAACAGCATCAGGGCAAAATCATCTGCAAAGTAGCCTGGTTCTTTGTCAAAAAAGCCTTCAAAGCCTTCAAATATCCATGAAGCCTTCAAAAAGCCTTCAAAGCCTTCAAATATCCGTGAAGCCTTCAAAAAGCGCATCAAAACATTCATTCTTTTAACATATATATATACAACTACAGCGGCATCAAGCTTAAAAGCCTTCAAATATCCATGAAGCATACAAAGCAATAGATTATAGATTTTAGATTTTCTCAACAAAGAAATTTCTTTTCATAAAAACACTCACCGGATGCCCCAATATTGTTAAAGATGACATTGTAGCTTAATTGGTGAAACTGTTTAGAAGGAGGAAAAAGGATCTTCTTACACATAAGAATTTAGGCAAAGAGAATTACCTTATCAAGGCCGAAGATCAACCAAACTCGAGCAAGTACGAATATCATGACCCTCATCTTTTTTGCAACGACTGCATTTTTTACCTCTTCGCTCTCCAGCTGACTTCTTCCTCTTTTTTGATGGTGGTCGACCACTTTGATTTCTCTCCACCAATGGAGCTAGGACCCTCTTACCAAGCACTTTATCGGGAAAGTCCCATACATGTTCAGTTATAAAAGGACACACGGCTTTAGAATATGATTGCCTCCAATATGCAGTGGTATAATATGGGCTACAATAATCATAACCAGTCTTTCTTTTCCCCTTTGCGGCAGCGACCGCATGTGCGCATGGAAACTTGACTATGTCAAATTCCTTACATGAACATTCCATTTTCCCCAAGTCAACAACATGAACCACCGAATCCTTGCGCACTTCATACTTAGGATCACAAACCTCCTCAACAATTAAACATGCGGCCTCATTGTATCTTTCCACCATTTTTTCCTTGAATGGTGGGGTGAGAAAAGTGGGACAATTTGTAGATATTTTATGCCTTTCAACAATTTGTAGATATTTTGTAGATATTTGAGAAAAGTGGGACAATAATCATATTTCCTTGTCCAGATTCCTTCGCCATTCTTTTGAAATTCAATAAGATAATAGATTTGCATCCACACTACATCCGTATCCGCATCTGAATTAGCCATCTACAATATCATGTTCCAATAGCAGAAAAACAAACTAAAATTATCTGAAATTCAAAAATCTGAGAGATCAAATCAATACATGTCATTGGCCAAACAAATGAAATCAGAAATGAAAAGGAAAAAAAAACGGGTAAAAAAAACAAATTATGGGAGAGGCAGTGGAAGGGTGGTTGAACTGAGACTGATATTTGTACGATTGAAAGAAAAGTATGAAACTAAACACAAATTATAAAAGACACAACAAATTGTAATGCAAAAAGACAATCATGGTGCAACTTTCTTCATTCTAAATGGGATTCTTCTCTTAAATAGCAGCTCAAAAACTCTTGAATCAAACTTAAACTCATTGTCAATAAAGCTACCTGTTTAGTTTGATTGATTTTATCAAGGAAATTAATCGCATTGGATCGAGAAAACCAGCAGCAAACATTTATTCCTTACAGTGACCATATGGTCAACAATCTTCTATTATAGTGACCATACGTAAATCAACTAACTCTCCTTACATAACAAGATGACCATATATACATAAAAAAACGAATTTTGTCCCATGATCTTTGTTTCCTGTTCTAACTCGACTACAACAATCAAGTACAAGCAAAAAGAGAGTCAAAATAAAATAAAGAGCTTGGTGTGTGATTAAATACCTTGTGATTGTGGTTGTGGTAAGGAGTGAATTGCCGGATTTGGGAGGCAGGATGTTGTGCAGTCTCCGGTGAAAAGAGCAGAGCAGCGGCCAAAGTTTTTTTAGGAGGAAGCGGCGGTCCGGCGGATACAATTTTTGAAATGACACAAGTCTCCAAGCATAGGAAATCCAGACTATAATTGAAACGCACAACTGCAACGTGATTGAGCTTTCGATTGAGCTTTCGATTTTCGATTTGGAATCTTCATTACCTGATTGAGCTTTCGATTTGAGTAACAGCAACAGCAACATCCGATTTGAGCAACAGCATGAACTTCATCCGATTGAGCAACAGCCACCGATTTCTCCTTCAAGAATCGTATTGCTCTGCGTTTTGTGGGAATGGAAAGGCAAAGGGAGGAACAGACAGATGAATGCCTCTGAGGGGTGTAATTGTCTTTTCCACCAAATCCCCTTTTGCATTATTTTTTTGGACTCCGTATTGTGGAGTATTATATAGAGAAGAAACTTTGGAAAAGATACTATATAAACAATTTCTCCTTAAAGAGTTGATTCGGTTGAAATTCGAATCCTTCACATGACAGCTGTGTTGATTCGAAGAGATTTCCCTATTCAAAACCTTCCAAGAATACGGAAATCTCAAGGATTTCCGCACATGGTGGCTTCGAACCAGAGAGAGACGAGATTAAATGATTTCATCCACAGAACGTGAAGAAATCAGGAAGGAAGGGGAGCATTTTTGCAGGAAATCGGGAAGTCACAGAGAGGGAAGGATTACAGTGATACTTAGAGTATCTATATATATATATATATATATATATATATATATATATATATATATATATATAGAGGAGTGAATTTAACCCATTTACCCATTGACCCGCTCCAAACCCGGAAAGAAGTAAATAAATAAACCTCATCCGCTCCAAACCCCTCACTCCACCATCGTTGCAATTACGCAAGACTCTCAACAAGACTCATTCTCTCCAATTTCAAATCATCAGTATAACAACATTTCGAGTTCAAATGTCATCAAATTCAAGCACTTATCCCGTCCGATCCCAACAAATTTTGAGCTTCAAATCTTAACAAAAATTGTGATGAATATCCTTACCTCCTCAAATCCATCGCAAAAACCTCATTATCCTCAATTCAAGACCCCTTCATCCCTTGAATCAATCAGTTTTGATCTAACAAAAATTCCGAGCAGAAAGTGTTCGAAAAAAAACATTCAGAGCGGGTTGTGGTCTCATTATCCTCAATTCAAGACCCCTTCATCCCTTGAATCAATCAGTTTTGATCTAACAAAAATTCCGAGCGAAAAACATTGGGATCGGGTGGTGGTACAAGAGCTGTGGACCAAGGATCTCAAAGATCCCATAGTCCTGGAAAAAGGCTTTGAAGATTAACAGATAGATCGAAAATGTTATAAAGGAATCATACGAGGGCTTAATATGCGATAAATAGATTATATCAAACTTCTGTGTTTCTTAAGCCTGTCTTTTTGCTTCCTTCCTTAGACGAGAGCGAAACATAAACTCATTCGGTGGTCCTGCTATGCGTGGTAGCTTGCTGGAATCCATGGTCAATGAAAGTACTAGAATCCGGATGAACGGGAATATTACATGGTTCCATTTCTTCATTGTTATTTTTTTCTAATAATTCGGTGACTATTACTTATGGGCATTTCAAATTATCCTTTTTGCAGGTTACTAACAAAAATGCAGGTTATTTACCAAGCGTTTTTTCTTACTTAGATGAGCGTAGGTTTGGTTTTTCTGATTCATATTTTCTTACGATCATATGCTTCAAGTTTATCACTTTTGCTCTTTGTAGATTCAGGTTCAGTGGACTTTTAATGTCTCTGATAGGTGGTAGGCGAGAATTCCAGTATTGCAGATCCGGATTCAAAGAATTTTGGTTGGATTTGTCAGATTCAACAATCTGCATAACCATATATTTCCACTAAAATCAATGCAAAATGTAGAATAGTGATAAAGTACATTGTTGTTTCTGCTTTGACACCTTTTTAATTTATAGGTTTTGATCTGTTTTAGATGCAAAATATTTTATTATTCAATCACACGCTCATTTGACACCCAAGAGTATTTGTTCGGTGCAGGGGGTTTGTCGGACAGGGGAGGAAAACGGAAAACGCAGGACTCAGAGTCAGAGGTCATCATTTAGGGTCAATGAGGGTCGCGGTACCTCTTCGTTGGATTTTTTTTTCATTTTTGAAACAATTTCTCATTTCGTTATGTACTTCAACGTGACCCTCTCTTCGGCCTTTAACATTTGTTAATAATCACTATTGTCGGGTGTGCTTTGGATTGTTGAGTGGTCCATATGAAAGCTTTTTGTAAAGATCCATCCCTCGCATGAAAAATTAGGAGGCGAAATAGTTCATTACATGTATTTGTTTTTATAATCTATTTTCTTTCTTAAAAGTAGCTATTTCCTCTATTCAGTCGGTGTATTATTTGTTGTGTAGGCTTAAAGGAGTTTCATGAAGTAAGATATGTAGATGAAATTCTCAAGTGCACTTTCAAAGAAAGCAGGTATTATTTTTCAATATTGTTTCATATTATGTTTTTTGTCCTTGAATAGGGAAGATATGAAATTCATATTTTTGTTCTCATTCTGAATTAAACATTATTTATGTTGGCATGTTGTAATCATTTTTTCATCTTTCTTTTGATTCTCAATAGATGAAGTTCAACTTTTTATTGTTGTATTATCCCGTACATTATGCACGGGTTTGTGACTCAATTTTTTTTTTCTTCTGATTTTACGGGATTTTATCACTTCGATCCATTTTTTGGACTGCAATGGAAAGGAAAAACTTTTGGGATTAAACTGTTATATGTAAGTATTATTTCATTTCTTTAATTCATTTCAATTCATGTATTTAGTTTATAGTGTTCAGATCTATCACGGTCGGTATTGAGAATTTGTTTATCTTGCTTTTGAACTCGAATTCCAGGCAGATGGAACATGCTGGTCGACATGGCATACTTACAACTTTACAACTTGACAGGTGCTTTCTGTGGGCTTCTGCAATCAATTTAGGTTCAGCCTTTAATTTTTTCTTTTTGTTACCGTAAGATGGGGAATGTGACATTTTCAGGGTAGCAGCTTTTTTTGGGTGTTGTAGATATGTCAAATTTTAGTTGTGCACTTTTGATAGCGTGATTGACGAATCCAAAGTTGAGTCGAGGCATTGTAAGATCGAGTATGCAGAGGTTAGAAGATTCTACAAAATTTCACAAGCTTTGTCCTTCAAGGGAAACTATATTTGTCCTTCAAGGGCAACTACATACTTCTCTTTGTGTTAAAAGACATATTTATGATATTAGGATGAGCTTTATCGAGAGCATTTCATCTTAGCTTTAGACTTTCTTTCATGAAATTCATCTATGACGTTTTGTGACATTCATCTTCTTTTATGTAGCTAGGAAGAGTATGTCGCAGTTTACATTGGACAAAAACAATGTTGAGAAGAGGCACAAACAACCATGGTGATGGCAAATCAGGTTACCTCACTTTCCTTATATTGTCGTTGTTGTTTTTTCGGGGAGGGGGTGTTGGCTTTTTATTGAGCTGTGTTGTATTCCATATATATTCTTAGATCTTGGGTATTCCGTTACTCATGGTTCGGAATATTTTTTTATTTATTTATATTTTTTACTTTGTCTACTCTCTGTTCTGTTGCTAAAAGGAAATATGTCAACTTTGTTTATTAGTTGTTGACAGGAATTGGATTTCCTTTCAAAGGCAGCTGATGATTGGATTACGGGTTGGGGTTGTATGTGGTATTGTGGTGGTTCTCACCAAAAGGGGAGCTTGGGTGTGCTGCCGTAAGTGAAAATTTTATCACGTGGTTGTTACCCGTGAGACTGGAACATGATGGAGATATAGATTTGTTTTGCCGATTACGTATTTTACGGAAGTCTTAGCTTATCCAACAATGACGGTGATGGTACTAATTTGTATTTCAACTTTATTTATTTAACTTCGCTAAGTATGTCTTAAAATTCTCTCTATTTTCTTTATCCATTTATTCCACGTTTGTATATAAATTTTTTATGGTTTCACAATTGCAACATGGTATGCTCCAATTTGTGTGTAGAATGATGGAATTATGTTTTCCCACACGTGGTTGTTTCAATGTTCTGTTTTCTTTCGTTGTTGTTGGTTTTTTTTGTGGGGTTGTCGTGGTCATCATCCTTTGATCGTTATTGATGTGGTGTTGAAAGAGCTTACTCTTGGTGTTTTGAAAACTCCCTTCTTATCTCTTAGAATGTGTTTTTGAGATTCTTCCGGTCCAATCGTAAACAATTGCGAAAGAGCAACAAGATGCTGCAAATATCAGGGCCTTGGTTGTTGAAGTGAAGTCATATGTAGGAATTTTATTTTCTAGGGAAGTTGATTTTCTAATGCCGTTTGTTTATTTTCATTTTGATAAAAATATCTTTACTTTCGCTATATCTATATCAAATGGTATGCCACTCTAGGATTATAACCCCAACTTTGGTGTTTTAAACACGGGAGGAGGACCAAAGGGATTTGAGATGAAAATATTTGCTTCATTTCATATACTCATGAGCTATGGTAACGTGTACACGAATCTGACGAAAGTATATTCGTGGTGTATGAAAAATTTCCCAATCCTGTAGTTGTATTAGGTATAGTCATTTGAACGGCAACATTAAACCATCATTTTCATTTTACTATACATACGTTTGATTTGTGTATTTTATTTGGTTTTATTTATTTGTTAAATAGTGTGTAGGATTGGTCATTGGTTTGATTCACCATTTTGTTTTCCAATGAAAAAAAAAATGCATGTGATCATGCAAGAAAGACATGTAGTTGATGAATTAGGTTCCTTAGTACATCCAGTAGATTCGTGAGTTGCTTCGTGTTTACAACCTTTCACTTTCATATTCATATTCTGGTATTAGATTGATTTTCATTTCCACATTTTGTATCTCCTGGGTAACATTCTTTTAGCTTCGATTTACTATGTTAAGGGCTCTCACTATCCTTTTCCAATTATGACAGGTACAAAAGAAAACATGATTAGAAAGAGAGGTGTTATCCGAATAGACTATCATTTAATTGGTGTACGAGGTACTTCTGTTTTTGACATAACTTATGAATATTGTTTCACAATGGATATTTGTCAACCTTTTACTTTACTTTATATTTGTCCATCTCTATATATAGGCATTTCTTTCTTAACTATATGTATCATGTATGTACTCATTAGGATCAATACGTATTTAAGCGGGACATGTTCCGGTATATGAACTCATTAGTGATCAATACGTACGTATTCAAAAGGTTGTAACATTATTTAAAAAGTCCTTTCATCAAAATCAAATGTTTGTTTTCCATTGAGCTAGCAATCTTTACTTCATCTTTTTTGTGGTGGTTTCGATGAAGCATGCTCTTTTGCAGGCAACCAAAATATGTCCAGAATTCTTTTTTAAACAAATTCCGTAAAATTGTATATGACAAATTTGGTGTTGGTTGCGTTGTTATATTTGTAAGCACATCTATTGATAATAACAAATCCCTTTTTTATGCAGGGATTGTTTAATTGGGGGTTATTGAAGAATGAAATTGGGGTAAAAGACGATTTCTTGGTTTATATGATAACATCTATGGATAATCTTAAATCATCTTTTGTTATATTGCTGTGAAATGCTTTTTTTTCCTGACTATTTTTAGCTTTATGACATCGATCCTTTACTTATATATATGTTGTTAGGAAGCATGTTCATTATATGTTAGCATGCCTTTGATTTTCTGCTGACCATGAGTCCTATTGAAATAATTTTTTTCTTTTTTTTAAAATTCTTGAATGAATAAGATCTTCAACATTATATCTTTTGCTTATTCATCCCTTAATTATGTTAGGTTATAGGAAAGGAAGGAATATGGGGGGAAATGATATAGGAAAGGCTGGGTGTAACAATTTTTTTATTTTTGAAAGGATAAAACTCCAACCTAATTACGAAAGAACTTTTGGTTCCGATTGGAGCTACAGGTAATCGTGTCAAGATCTAAAAAGGTGGAGGAACCCGTGGGTATTAACATACAGGGAAATCTAAAGCGGGCGAGGGGTTTTATAAAATTTTATTCATCATATACTTTTATAAAATTTTAATAATCATTTTCGTTTTTTACATTATCATGTGCATTGCATTGATTTTATCCAATATTTGATTGTGTCAACTTATGATTGATATTATTGTGTACGATCAAATTTATCATTTATGTAGAAGATATATCATTTTGGTTTCTTTTATTCTCGCTTACTGATTGCAATAAAACATACATTTATAAGTTTAGATTTTCTTTTATTGCACGAAACAGTAACGTTCGACAGTCCCGTGCAATGCACGGGTTTATGACTAGTTGAAAGTAGAAGACGGAGAGGATAGGATAGGGGTTCGATGAATCTGGACAGGATTAGGTAGAGAAAAAGGCAGTTAGGGTAGTATGATTTAGGTTATACGAAAAAGATTATTTAGACCCCTAAAAAAAGATTATTTAGGGTTATATTAAAAAGCAGATGGGCTTGGGCCGGGCTGTTTATTAAAAGGGATAAAACGAGTTGGGCTTCTAACAATCAGGTCCAGATCTTAAATAATTGGTTAATTAATTAATCAACTCATTTGATGATTAATTAAGTTAACTAATTATTATTAAATTGAAAGAGCTTCGGGTTGGGCTTGCTAAAACGGATCGGGCTTTTCATAAATGTGATCCAACAGTTTGTATAACGTAATAAATTGATGGAGCCTGCAACATAAAATAAACACGATAAATGCGATCGTAGATTCATGACTATGTTAGTGTAACATATAGTAGGATGATAAGAACAGAATCAAATGTATCATATATAAATGTATAAAATACAGATTGTGAATATCTATTTTGAGCTTTATATAAGATGCTATATAAAATACACTGTGTAAAAGAATCATAAAAGCTTTAATAATGGGAGACGTTACATTTGAAAATTCATCAACACAAAGGCTCACTACCACAAAATACTCAACAATTGGTACCAACTCCAAGAGCCTGATATTCAACGTGAAGAACGTGTCCCTCATGGCTTCTAATAATAAAGCCAGCCCCTGCAATACTCTGGGTTACCAATGGAGGACCCATCAGTATTTAGCTTGTAAGCTTGTGAAGGAGGGAAATTCCAATGCACCAGACAAATAGGTAGCAGGAGATTGTTTATAAAATTGATGTACAATGCCAGTGTTTATGAGAATATCATCATTGGTGTTTCTCCTCAAAAGTTTCATGTTCTTGCAGATACGTTGAAGTTGATCAGTAATAGCATATATAATCCCCTTAATACCATTTGAGACCCCTTCAAAAAAGAGTTTACATCTATCCTTCCAGATTTCCCAACAGAGTAATGAAGGGATAAGAGGTAAGATTTGTTTCAAGGCTCCATTTATGGGAGGATTGAACCAAATTTCCATTGTTTGTTGCATATTTAAGGATTTTTGCCCCCAATGTAACATATTTTGAACATGTCTCCAAACTGCTTGAGCTTTGTGACAATGCCAAAACACATGATCAACAGTTTCTTCCTCATTACAATTCATACATTTGAAGGGACCATGAACACCCAAGCTTTGAAGCTGAATAGAGAAAGGTAGAAGACTATTATATAATCTCCATATAAAGAAGGATATCCTCTTAGGTAAATTTGGATGCCAAATAGCGGTGAGATTATGTTGAGATTGTTTGTTTTTGTCTCGAAATTATAAGTCGCTTTGATAGAAAAATTCCCATTTGAGGATGACTTTCAAACCCATTTATCCTTTCCCAAGTAGATCATATTATCCTCAGCTATTTCATGAACATCAGCAAGGAGTTTCCAGGTCTGTAGTCTATAAAGAGGAAAGCTGTCATGCATAATGATATTAGCCCATAAGCCCTGACCTGTTTTGAGTTTCCACCACATTTTACAAGCAAAGGCATGTTGAAGTGTATGAAAATTTCTCAAACCAAGCCCATTCTCAGTAACTGGAAAACAAACTCTGCTCCATTTCCTCCATATATGTCTCTTGTGACCATCGCTGATGAAGCCATAAGAAATTTGATAAAAGTTGTTCACGCCTTTTAAGGACTGATATAGGTAGCTTAAGTGCAGCAAGAATGTGTAAAGGTATAGCTAACAGAACATGTTTAATCAGATTCAATCTTCCACCAGGGGTAAGGAGCTTTGCATACCACCCTGCAACTTCTTTTCGATTTTCAGAAGCAGAGGAATAAAGTAGATGTGTTTGGGTCTTCCCACATAAATCGGGCATCCTAGATAAGTGAAAGGTAAAGAACCTTTACTGATACCAGTAATTTGCTTGACCATATTTATAGTGGTGTTAGGGGCATGCTTATGAAGAAGGAACTTTTTTGAAGATTTAATTGTTGACCAGAGGCTAACTCATATTGATGCAGGAAAAGAAAAAGATTGCTAAAAGATTTTTTAGTAGCTCTAGAAAACACAATAAGGTCATCAGCATAAAGACAATGTGTAATAGGAGTAAAACCTTTAGGAGTAGCAAAATGTTGCACATGTGTCTGAAAATGTGTTTTAAACCTCTAGTAAGAGCCTCGGAAACCAGGATAAAGAGGTAAGGGGAGAGGGGATCTCCTTGTTTAATATCTCTAGTACTTTGAAAATGTCCAGAAGGAGTGCCATTAATATGAATAGAAAACCAGCTGAAAGTCAGATTGTTCATAATAAGTGTGACAAAAGAGGCAGGAAGACCAAACTTAAGCAAAAGGGATTTCAAAAAAGGCCAAGCTATTTTATCAAAGGCTTTAGTTACATCAAATTTAAAGATGATGTTATGGCCTCTAGCTTTTCTATTAAAGAATTGAACAAGTTCCTGGACAAACATAACATTATCCACAATATCTTTCCCTTTCATAAAGGCAGATTGCTCAACAGAAATCAAATGGGGAAGAAGAGAGGCAAGCCTGGTGCACAAGACTTTTGTGACGATTTTTTAATGAAATTACTAAGAGGAATGGGTCTAAAGTCAGCAAAAGTAGAGGGAATAGTTTTTTTGGGAATTAGGACAATAACAGTTGAGCCTATAGCTTGGGGGATGTAACCACCATTAAAGAAATGTTTGGTTGCTCTATAGACATCAGAACCTATTATATCCCAACAAGCCCTATAAAAAGCTCCAGAGAAACCATCCATACATGCAGTGCTAGAAGGGTCCAGATCAAAAACAGCTCTAAGCACCTCTTCCATTGTGACTTCAGCTAAAAGAGAGTTAGCTTGATCTTCAGTAGTGGGAATAAATTGCAACAGGTCTTCCATTGCAGAAAGATCTATGTCAGAATCCCCACTGAAAAGACCACTAAAGAAATCAACAACTGCATGTCCCATAGTAGCCTGAGTTTCACACCATTGTTTCATTACGTGTCATTCCAACAGATACATTCTATCTATTACATTGCATCAATCCAAACAAGATAAGGGTATTCCCGGTCATCAACCTTTTAAAGAGTTTATCAGTGTGCCACGCAGAGGCGGAGCTCTACCACTCAAATAGTGTTCACGGACCTTCTAAAAAAATATACTTTATATTTTACCTATCGAAAAATATTTCAGTTTGTGTTAAAAAAATTACTTTGTAAAATATTTACGGATCTCGCTCGAATATATATATATATATATATATATATATATATATATATATATATATATATATATATATATATATATATAGAAGGGACGAATAAAATTTTTAGATGCGCCTCCAGTGCCACGTTATCTCTTTATAAATCGTTTCACTACAAGTAGTTTTTTTACAACCATGAAACCTTGCACTCGCCCACCCCACCTTTTTTGTTGCCGGATTTTACTTGTGCCAACAGCTCCCTCAAATCCAATAATGGAGGATACTCCCATAGATCAATCTGCTGAGGAACCTGACCTTCTCAGCCGCAACGATTCATGGGAAAGTCACCCAGTTTCGCTGATGCTATGGCCTGGACTTCCCGTAGCGGAGTCGACGTTGTCACATGCAGGTATGCTGACCTGGGCATTTATATTGGAGAAGATGAAGATGATAATGAGCTAAATAGAAGGATACGAACTATGTCAAATAGGAGGGTCTTATAAACAACAATAATACCTTATCAATGCGACAAGGTGACGTCACAAGCTAATAAAGATATGAAATTTACATCAAAATCCATTTAAACCAATCAATCCCTTTCTCCTTAAAAAAAACAAATCATTCTCTTAGAATTTCCATTCAACATGCCCACCATATGATATCAATCCATTTCTGCTCTCTTTCACATAGTATGTGTGTAATTGGTGAAAGAGAAGGTAAATGTATGGGTGTAATTGGTGAAAGAGGAGGTAAATGGAAGGATATGATTCATGGCAGAGGGTTGATATAATCTTTCTACCGAAGTTGTCATAGTAAAATCGCTCGAATAATCTTTTACCCCTTTCACAAATGGTGATTGGTTGACAGACACTAACCATGTATCTAAATCTCTAAGCACTGCCTCTTGGGATCTTCCTCATTGCTCTCTCCATTAGCATTCGCGGCGTCTCTGTATCAGAGTGGCCACTGCATCGCGGTGGTCAATAGATTGAGGGCGGTCAATGCATCGTGGTGGTCAATGCATCACAATGGTCACTGCATTGGAGGTGTCTCTGCACTGCGGCGTCTCTATATCGGGGGTGGTCACTGCATCGCGGTGTCTCTGCATCGGGGTGGTCACTGCCTTGCGGTGTCTCTGCATCG
Source organism: Gentiana straminea (assembly GCA_036785695.1). NCBI lineage: Eukaryota > Viridiplantae > Streptophyta > Magnoliopsida > Gentianales > Gentianaceae > Gentiana > Gentiana straminea. Next base: position 99,933 of record JAVUPR010000312.1, on the reverse strand, counting down.
GGATCGGGGATGGCCACTGCATCGCGGTGGTCAATGGATCTGGGGTGGTCAATGCATCGCGGTGTCACTTCATCGAGGCATCTCTACATCGCGGTGGTCAATGCATCGAGGTAGTCAATGGACCTAGGGTGGTCAATGCATCGTGGTGTCACTTCATCGATGTGTTTCTGCATCGCGGTGTCTCTGCATCGGGGTGGTCACTGCATCGCGTCGTTTCTGCATCGGAGGTGGTCACTGTTAGGAAATCACTAGTTTAACGCAGCGAAATTTAAAATTTGATTTCCTTTTACTAGATCGTTCTTCATTTAATGCAATAAACACGTTAAGTAGTTTGACGGTTATACCTCATATGATCTATAAGATCGTCGATTTGACCGACAACGGAGAGTAGTTCAGTGCGCAAGCCGTCCACGCGTCCGGCCTCTATCGCTAATCCACACGAACCCCTTGCCGGAATCCTCCTTGGATTGCTATCGAAAAACTCCGGTTGCTAGACCGGCCTTTTTCCTCCCTCACAAACTCGCTATGGTTTGCTCTCTATTTTACACAAGAACTATGAGCTCTTGCAATTGTGATGTACAAAAAAAGAGCTTGACACCCACTTCCTTTATATAGGCAAAGTTGCGCCCCATATGGTGTGGAGGAGAAGAAAACATTTTTCTAATAAAATAAGGAAAATCTTCTAGATTGATTTATCTCTTTTATTATAATTAATTTTGCCAATATCTTATATTGAATATAATTATCTTATTACCATAAATCTATTTTCCAAAATCAATTAATATCTCATATTAATATTATGGTAATCTTATTAATTAAAGTGCACAATCCAAGTGTATCTTATACACTTAAATGTGGCGCCCCAATAGTCAAAAGATTGACTTCTGGAATATTCTTTAATTAACATAATTTATATATAATTAATATCTTGTATTTTATTTATTCATAATAAATAAATACCACCATATTAATTTACCACTATAACCTTTATAGTCTGGAGATAAACTTTCCTTATATGGTTATCAACTATAACTGCATTTTAATCCGACTCGATGTTCATATGTGTGTGACCCGATAGGCTTCCGAATATGTTGGCCGTAGACACAAAGTGCAATTTACTAAAATGCCCTTTATACCTAACGATCACGGGATAGCGTCTAGCAACACACCGTGACCCCCAATTATCGGAAGAGTCAAAAGCAATGACTACTACCTTTCATGTGAAGCAGTTACCGTGTAACTTACAATCCTATCGCTGAAATAATATCCATACGATCGTATCTCGAGTGTCAATACATTAACGATCGTATCTTATAATCTGGATATCACGCTCTCTCGGAATAACACATTTACTCCCACTTTGCAAAGATTCTCGAGAGCTAGACATTCTTTATAAGAAGGCCATTTCGGATATTCGATCCCAATCATAGGATACACGATTCCCGGACGACCAATCATGTATACTCCACATGCTTCAATATCATACCCAATCACTACCGCATGATCGCCCCGTGGTTGTGGAGAAATCTCAATAGTGTCAAAGCATGACAATCCACACCGTGATGCCATGATGACTCCGGTCAAAAGGATAATTACACAACCGCCACATAGTGTGACACTTAATGTAAGTGGGTCGATCCTAACGTACACATTCTCTAATACACGTCCACGTACGGTCCCAAGTGTCCCTACACTTCGATAGACGAGATCTATCCCTATCTTCTAAAAGATAGAAGACATCCAATACGTGCTAGTCTGATTATACTATCAACGTCCCATTTGATAATATGTAAGACTAGAGACATTTAAGTACCAACCTTGTTATAGTGATTAGAGATCTCATCAACCATAATCATTAATCTCTATCATGGTTTCTCCATCACAGATTGATACTAGGGACGTTACTATACATATACAACAAATAATATGAAGACAAACAATATATAATAACATAAGTGCTTTTATTAAACATAATAAAGTTATTACATGAACTTAACAAACTGTAAATGACCCGACCCAGTCGGATCCGGTCCAACCCGATTGGGTTTAGTACACCTTTCCAACAGTCACTGCATCGCGGTGTCTCTACATAGTTGTGTCTCTGCATCGGGGGTGGTTACTGCATCGCGGTTGTCAATGCATCGCGGTGTCACTTCATCGAGGTGTCTCTGCATTGCGGCGTCTCTGCATCGCGGTGTCACTGCATCGCAGTGTCTCGTCATCTCGGTGTCACTTCATCGCGGTGTCTCTGCAATACGGTGTCATTTCATCACGGTGGTCAATGCATCGCGGTGTCTATACATTTCGGTGTCACTTTATTGCGGTGTCTCGATCGAGGTGGTCGGCCACCGCATCGCGGTGGTCAACGCGTCGGGGTGGTCGATGTATTGCGGTGGTTACTGAATCAATGATCGAAGTTTTATATCAAAATATATGACCGTTTGAAATATTAAGTAAAGACATAGGAAAAAAAAACTGTTTAGCATCTCAAATAAAAAAATAAAAACAACCTCTTTAACACCCGGGGAAAGAAAGAAAAAAAGAAAAAAAAAAAGAAAAAAAGAAGGAAAAAAAACAAAACAACAACTTTTATCATGCATTTCTTTCTCGCCGGCAGTTGCTTCCTTTTTTTTCCCTTTTAATTAATTGAGGGTAAATTGGTCTATTTGATAATTTTATGTCTTTATAAGTAAATAAGATTTAGATGTGTCCTATTTGTCTATTTAAGTCTAATATGTGACCTTTTAAATAATTGCCCCTTAAAAATATGAATGAGAAAGAAAGTGTGTTGAGTTTTTTTTATTTTTTTTTATTTTTATAGGGAAATTGACGCCAAGAAAAGAAAAAGAAAAAAAAATAATTTTGTCCTTTATACAAAAATTTCAAAAACCCATCATTTTTCTTAATTAATGAAATGATTTTGTCCTTCTCCCGAGTTACTGTGTTTTTTTTTTTTTTTTTTTTGGGTCTGTCCGCCGGTAGACAAAGCATGCGACGGAGACTCAGAATCACTTTGGACAACCTCGTATCAGTTTCTCGAATACAAACGTCTCAAAACAGTTTAAGTATCTGTTTCTCCCATTACAATGGCCTCGGACGACTAGGAAACATAGGATGGCTCTCCCGCTCTCGTATCGCATATTCTCCCGCCGGTTCCACGCTTTACTACCTCTGCTCAATCCCAAACCTGGTCTCTATCCATCCAATCTGTCTCAACCCGAACTTGTGGAACGAATCTGTCGGCTTTTAGTTCTCGAACGCTTCAATGCTCTAAGCTCCTTACCATTCGATTTCTCTGATGGTCTCGTTGACGCTGTTCTTCGCAAACTGAAATTAAAGCCAAATGCCGCTTTGCACTTCTTCAGGTTGGCTTCGACGCAGAGGAATTACCGGCTTCACATTCAGGGTTACTGTATAACTGTCCACATTTTGTGTAAAGGCAGGTTCTTTGACGAAACGAGGTCGTGTTTGAATAAATTAATCGATGTCACCAGGAAGGAAGGTTCAGTTTCTTTGATATACAATGAACTATTATATACTTATCGAGAGTTCAGATTTTCTTCCTTGGTGTTTGATATTATTCTGAAAATTTACTCCCAGAAAGGGTTGTTAAAGAATGCACTCTATGTGTTTGATAACATGCATAAATGCGGTTGCTTGCCGAGCTTGCTTTCATGTAATGCTTTATTGAGTAATTTGCTGAAAATCCGGGAGCTTGATACTGTATTTTGCGTATATAATCAGATTCTACGGATGGGGGTCATCCCTGATATTTATACTTGTAGTATATTGGTCAATGCGTATTGTAAGCAAGGGGCAGTTGATAAAGCATCAAATTTTATTGAAGAAATGGAGATTAAGATGGGTTTGCAGATGAATTTAGTGACATACCATTGTTTGATTAACGGTTACGTGGATAAGAGGGATTTGGAGGGAGCAGAACGAGTATTGAAGCTGATGAGTGAACGAGAGGTCACAAAAAATGTGGTGACAGACACACTATTGATCAAGGGTTATTGTAAGCTTGGGAAGTTACTGGAAGCGGAGAATGTCTTTAGAAAGATGAGGGACAAAGAGGGTGAATCATTTATAGTGGATGAACAATCATATTGGGTGCTGATTGATGGATATTGTGAAATAGGAAACATGGATGATGCCATTAGGATTAAGGATGAGATGTTGGGCTCAGGATTAAAGATGAATGTGTACATTGCCAATTCTTTGATTAAAGGGTATTGTAAGCATGGCCAAATTACTGAAGCAGGGCAAGTTCTGAGGAACATGAGAGACTGGAACTTAAGACTTGACTCATACAGTTATAATCCCCTCATAAATGCTTATTGTGGGGCTGGTCAATTGTGTGAGGCATTCAACTTGTATGATGAGATGGTTCAAGAAGGCATTCCAAATTGTGTGGTGACAAACAAAATCCTTTTGAAAGGTCTATGCCAAATGGGTGCCCTTGATGATGCTTTGCATTTTTGGTTCTTGATGCTTAAAAGAGGTATTATGCCTGACGAGGTCGGATATGGTACTCTATTGGATGGACTTTTCAAGAAAGGGGACTCTCAAAAAGCTCTAGTAGTGTGGAAACGTGCTCTAGCCAACGGTTTTGCAAAAAATAAGATTCTTTTCAATACGATGCTTAGTGGATTGTGTAAGTTAAGTAAAATGACTGAAGCAGAGGAGGTGTTTGTCAGGATGATAGAATTAAGATGTCCACCGGATGAAGTAACTTACAGAACCTTAATTAGTGGTTATAGTAAAACCGGGGATATTGAGAATATGTTTAGAATAATGCATGCCATGGATAAGGCAGGCTTCCCTGCTTCAGTTCAAGTGTATAACTCGCTTATTAGCGGACTTTTCATTGCACGGCAGTCGAGCAAAGTATCCAGTGTCCTATCTGAGATGCAGACCAGAGGATTAAAGCCCAACATCGTAACATATGGAGCTCTCATTAATGGTTGGTTCAGGCAAGGAGTGGTGCCTAAAGCTTTAGATGCATATTTAGAGATGACAGCAAACGGTTTGGCTCCTAACACGGAAATATTGACTGTAATCATCAGTGGTTTATACAGGCTTGGAAGAACTAGTGATGCAAATATGTTATTACTGAAAGTAGTGGACCGAGATGCTAACCTTAGAGCTTTATATGACTACTTACATCCCAATGGAGGAGAACTGGATACATGGAAAATCTTGAACACTATTGATGAAAGCACCAAAAGTTCGGTTATCCCAAACAATATTTTCTATAATGTAGCCATTGTCGGGCTGTGCAAAAATGGCAGGATAAATGAGGCCAAAGAAGTAATCAGAACCTTCGTAGTTAAAGGTTTTGTCCCAGACGAGTACACATATAATACCCTAATTAATGGTTTTTCAAACGCAGGAGATATTAATGGTGCCTTTACTTTACGGGATGAGATGCTGGAAAATGGTATTGTCCCGAGTATCATTACTTATAATGCTCTTGTGAAGGGCCTTTGTAGCACCGGCAACCTTACTCGAGCTCTAAAACTTTTTCGCAAGCTCTATTTGAAAGGTTTAACTCCTAATCTTATAACCTACAACACTTTGATCCATGGGTGTTGTACCGCTGGTAATACTAGAGTCGCTTTAGAACTGAAAGACAGGATGACAAAAGAAGGAATTGTTCCTTCTGCTTTTACCTATTCTACTTTGATTGATGGACTTAAGAAACAAGGTGATACAGAGGAGTCCTCTAAACTTTTAGATCAAATGAGGCGGGCAGGGCTAAATTTAAATTGTCCAAGTCCCTGCCAAACAGTTGATGGTGTGTTTCTTGTCTTCGTAACCCTACCCCGCAAACCTCCTTTGTACATTTTTGTTGTCTTACATTTACTTTTGTTAAATTTGATATGCAGCAGAAGTTGCTTGCAGTGGCTAGGTTATGGTCACGAGTCTTACAATGGTTTACAGCATAGTGCAACTGTCTGTGAGAGAGTAAGTTCTGTACTTATTTTTGTCAAATTGTTGCCTAAGATTGCTAACTTTTTGCTCCTTGACTTGAGGTTTCCTGGGCTTCCATAAAAATTCCTCTTGAATATACTATTTCGCGTAGTCTTTGATTAATTTTACTGGACTGTGCATGCTTTTTTTTTTTGCTTTTCTTGCTAATTACTGAATAGGGTTTTTTCTTCTCAGGCTGTATGATTAAAAAGGCTTAAAGATTCCCTATTACGTGCAATTTGAGCGTGAAGGTACCTGGCTCATCAGTCATCACAACACCAAGGAATCTTGATCGGGCAACATAATATCTACATCCTAAAACAAAGTCATCAGGTAATAAGCAAGGGTGTGTGTGTAAGTTCATTCTAATTCTTTTCAACAATATTATGGTTATTGTTCTATTTTAAACAGTATTCAACTCTAGTGGAAGAGGTAATCCTGATAATTGACTTTAATATTGAAACTTCAAAGGAATTTTGAGACTTTGAGTGATAGCCAGACAATCCATGGCTACGGTTCAATATCCTTTGACATTTTTGTAGTACAGGTTTGAGTGTATTTGCGTTCTTGCGTATGGATAGGGGGGTGTCAGTTATGTGAATGGAAAGTATCCTTTGACATTTGCGTAGTATAATGTTCCAATGGAATATATTGCATTATCGTATGATACTACGGTTATTTTTTCACACTTCATTTTGATATATGGACTAGTAGGATTACCTGCAGCAGGACACATTATCACATTTCCACTTATCAGTTGTATTGAAGATATTGTATATTGTTACATTTATTATGTATATAGTGGCTTTGCCACATAATTTGCTTATTATAGGTCGCAGATTTATGCCTTACACCACGCTGTTGCGGTTTCTAATTCAATTCAGGCCGTGGATTGTCTGGCTCTGGCTATCATAAAATTTGAAAGGCCCCATTTTAAAAGATTCATGGAGGGTAAATCATCTACGTCTTCAGAGTGAAGGTTACAGACGATTGCGTTTTTTCCTTCAGGTTTGGCTCATAATCTTGTACATTGATAAAAGTCGTGTTTTTTGGTGCAAAAAATCTTCTTCTGAACTTATGTGCTGCAATATTCAGGCTGGTAACACTGTCAGAAGGACAAATGATTGAACAATGAAAATCCGGGCTTTTTGTCTCAGAGGCTCGGTTTTGTGGGGGGTAGTGATTGATCACTGATGTTCATTCTTTCAATCTTGTGGAGGGAAGATATCATTCAAGAGGCAAACGGCATATAATTTTAATTTTTTTTCTGCTTTATTTGATTTTTTATTTTAATTATGGAGCTGATGATTAAAAGAACAAAAACCAAAACTAATCCACATGACTATCTTAATCAAATCAGTTCAAACATAGCTTTTCCCAGTTTGCCTATTTTTCCTAGCCAAACTTCCAATCAAAGTTATGTTACCAAATTTGATGTAAACAAATGAATAATGACAAAAGTTGGCTGAAAAACAGACCCTTGTAGCCTATATTTCTATATATATAGCTCTCCCTATTTTTGATAAGGTAGTTTCATCTTCTTGAGTTGGACTTTTTGAAAATCTACACCAAACATGGATATTTATTAACAAGGGGTCTTTGTTTACACCACCACACTAGAATCAATCTTTTGAAAGTCGGTTCTGGGTTAAAAACCGACTTTCCATAGTTGTATTGTGAACTATCGAACCGATTTTCTAAAGGTTGATTATCTGAAGTAGGTGTGGTGCAACGGTAGAATCGGTGTGATGCAAATAATAACTCCCTTAAAATAATTCTATAGCTACCAAGGCATCTAATTGTGTAGCTTATTTCATAAATCCACAGTTGGAAATGGAGAATCTTTTCACTGGTTCAGGGTCATGAGTTTTTTTCACTAGCAAATCTGGATAACTTTCTTTGGAAAAAAATTGGTTGTTTTTTTCTTTCTGTTTTGATGGAAAAAGTATATAAAAAAAAATGAATCACACATTATACTGGTACGAACCCGTATTCAAGAGACAGTGGTCCTAAGGCATCATTATATTATTGTAATAGGTCTCACACTGTTATCTTTTTTAGTCTTGTAATAATGATAACAATAACAATAGTTGGGGGATCTCTTTTGCCACAAACATTTAATGGAAAAATGGTTGGTACTACTACTAGTTTATTTATGTCAAATAAATAAACTACCCCATCAAACCTACTGAATGATAAAATTAAGAATTTTCAGAAGGAAAAAAAAAAAAAAAAAACTGATGAACAAGCAAGAAATTACCCGAGTCATTTCATGTTCTTCAATTTATTTATTAGTATCATATCGAGAATTTATTGAGAATTTCTTAATTATTTGATTTCAAAGAAACGATTTCCAGGCATTTAACACATAACTTGGTTCCACTCAAAAAAAAAAAATAAAACACATAACTTGGTTTCTGATTATTGTTAATTATGTTTTTAGACTTCGAAAGAATCATAATTTTTCGCTTCACCTCCTCACTGGAATGATTTAAGAAGAATTTTGAGCGGTTGGACTGCATGTTTCGATTTATTGAACAATTACGGATTTTTTAATGTACTTAGTAAAAATTATTTCCAGGGTTTATGGGGGGCCAGTTAAAAGAATATTTTTACACCCACAGTAAAAAATAAATAAAAAATGTGGTCTTTTCTAAAAAAATCACCGGCACAATGGTTGTACTATTTTTTTGCTTTGTTAACAAAGGGGAAGGGCAGTAGGCCAGTTCATTTTTAGCAATAATAAATGATTAAATTTATTTGGGCCGAAACAATAGAGCACTTTGCTGCCAGAAAGAAATTATGATGTAACGGATATTTCTGGGTTATATCGAGTGGAGGGCTATGATTATTTCTTATTCTCTTTCTCACACACACTTAGAATTGGATTAATCATAGCCCTCAACTTAGTATAACTCGAAAATACCCGTTGCACAACAACTCTTCTCTTGCTGCCAACTCATATAACCATGACCATTGTTACAGATTTACCGCAATAAATCTCTTTTACCGCTAAAAACAGGGAAATTTAATGGGAAATTTATTTAAAAGGGTGCGCAGGTGATGATTCAGCTTAAAGGGGCTTTGACTGGAGTGATTCTGGTTAAAAGGGTTTGATTTTGTGTGTAAAATGAAGGGTTTTTAGATGAAGAGACCCTTTTAAATGAAGAGAGGGTTGACCAAGTCCTTTTAAATGAAGACCCCAAATTTAATTGTATGTTTTCTTCATTCCACTGTTATCGTTAAATGTGTTACACAACTTCTCTAAGATATAATAACATTTTATTTGTATTTTTTTTTGTCTTATACATTTGATATACATCTAATTGTTTGAACCGACAAACAGTAAGGGGTTATTAATTGCACTACATCTGTTTTACCCGTTGTCCTCATCTATCGGGACACCACATAATTTGTATAAAATTGACCCTCTAAAAGTTAAATCTATAGCCAACATTCTATTTCCTACCATGTCGAACCAAGATCAACATTGAGAAAACCGAATGTTGTCTATAGATTGACTTTTACATTATCGATTTATTTGTGATTCACATTTAATATGATACATCGATATAATTGTGGTGATGGCCGTAAATAAATGCCCCAATAGTAAATACAACAGGGATAAAAAAAAAAAAAAAGTGTCTTGGAATTTGGAAACCACCCCATTAGAATTGTCGGAACTCAGAAATTTCAGCTGAATAAACAAATTAAGCAAAAAATACAGTGGCATCTTCTCTAAATTGGCATTGGCACGCACCTAGATAGATTTCCAGAGTAAAAACAAAAAACAATAAATATAACAAAAAAAAAATAAAGAAGAAAAATATATTCAAAAGAGTTGAGATGATTCTAAAAGACTATTCTGTACTTTATTATTAAGATTAATTGAATGATAATATCCCTCCTTTTGCTTTTGATATACAACTTTCTCCGGCATCAAAATTCTATGGTGTGTGCTCTTTATTGCATCTACTTTTGCACATGTATCATCCCAATCGTCACTTCATACACCATTCCTTTAGAAACCGACTAAGTAGTGCTATATTCACAACAAACATCCTAACAATTTTATATCGTTGATTATAATATAATCAAGGAATAAAAAACGTATTGTATAGATTGTTATAGCACAATTATCATGACATAACATGCCACGTGGGTACCAAGTCTGATGAAGGTGAATTTTTTTTGATTTTTTTTATATTTCAAGAATCAAAAGAAAAAGGTGTCTTGAGCAGATCATAAGGTGCCCAAAGCGCGTCTAAAGGACATGGCCGGTTAGCATCAAGCCTAGCCCAAGGTTTACCTTTACCACTCCAATGCATCAAACTCACCGGACCCGGATGCAAATTCCGGCAAAGCCCACGGTAATTATCTCCGCCTAAACCATGTTGATTCCACCGGTGATCAACCGGAGCTATATTCCCGGCGAAAACAAGTAAAAACGGCGGCAGGGACCCTAGCTCGTAGATTCTGATTCTCTTTTGCAGTTCCATCCATTCCTCAATCTTGGTCGTGTAATCCCCTTCTCTCCACCGATCAAGATCAATCACCATAACGCCGGTATTAAAATAGCAAGCTTTGCGATTGGCGAAGGTCAAAGAAAGAGAAGGGTTTGACCAAAATGTCGGTGTGAAATAGGTGGTGAAATTAGCATTGCAATATTCAGGAGCAGCAAGAACTTGGCCATCTCCAAGTGGGGTCGCTGCTAATTTAGCAATGTCATCAACTAAAACAAGGTCTGAATCAAGATAAACCAATCTATTTACACAAACTGGTAAAATCTTAGCTAAATAGCTTCTTGCATAGTTAAGGGTGCAATCAAGAGCAGAGCGAATGGAGGTTGAGATTAACCCAGCAACGCCCACATCAGCAAAAGGGTAGATTTGGAATTTCAGGTAAGGGAATGAGGCGGCGATGGTGGAGTTGAGAAAAGATGCGTTTGCAGATGCGGAAACGACAAAATGGAAAACGATGTTTTGTGGGCAGGATGTATGTTGAAGGATGGAAAGTATTGCAGCCATTGAGCCACGGATGTAGGTAGAGTCTAGTGTCATCGCCACGTGGACTGCGTCGGCAGAACACATGAGATTATCCCCGCCGCCGCCGCCGTCGGGATCAGCATCAGCTTCAGCTTCGATTGAAGTGCATTCAGGTGAATTGTAGAATTCCGGTGCTTCTCTGAAAACCTGTGTTGTTATTTTTGAAGCTGCATCATGAGGATGTGTGGAGATTGTGGAAGATGTTTGAATAATAAAGAGCAAGATGAAGAAAATTAATTTTTCCGGATTGATCATGTGGGATGTTGTGAATGTATGTTTTGGGAAAAAAAATGGTTTGATTATTGGAAAAAAATAGGAGGAAGGGAGAATGGTTTGGTGCTTGATATTCCAATGGGTTTTAAAGTTGAACGTGGAGTTCTTGGACACGCATTGAAACCGACGACTCATATATGATTTGATACCTTTTTAAAGAAGGAGGGCCCTAGATTGAGGTTTATTTCATCCACCATTAATAAATCAAAACATTGTGGATCTATGGACAAGTGAGCATTAGCGAACCATGTGCCATACTAAAAATATTCTATCTCCTTCTTTAAACAACAATGATAACGTAGTGTCATAACAATCGACGTAACGGTCTACACGGTTGATCATTATGAGTTTATATCATGATCAACGGTATTGATAATTGTTATATCATCTGTTGATTGTGTCTGTTTCATTACTCTTCTTAAAATTTAGACATTTAAAAAAAAATGTAAGACATTTTATAAATCGGAATATAAGGTTTTAAAACACAAATAGAGCATCTACTTGTTTTATTTTTATTTTATTTTTTCATTTTTTTATCATTAATTTGGGCTAATTATTTAAAAGGACTGATTTTCAACTTATTAGGGGTAATAGGACACTCCAAAATCTTATTTAGTTATAAGGACATTCTAATTTTAAAAGGAAACTTATTTAGTTATAAGGACATTCTAATTTTAAGTGATAAAGAGGAAGAAGGGAAAAAAAAGGAAGAAAGGGAAAAAAAAGAAGCTCTCAAAGGAAAAAAAAAAAAAAAACCACACGTTCAAAGCAGCTTTTTTTTTTTAATTTTTTTAATTCACCATACGTCTAAACGTCATATATTTTGATCTAAAACTCGGATCATCATAATTTTTTCACTAAAATTCATATTTTTTCGTCTTCTTTATTCTAAAATCAAATTTTATATTTTTCCGAATACATTTCAAAAATCAATTTTTTTCTTCATAAAAATCGACGTGGCGTATTGATCACCGTCATACATTGACAACCGACATCCATTAACCACCCCGATGCAATGACCGCCGCGATTCATTGAATACCACGACGTATTGACCGCCGCGATCCATCGACAACTTTGATCGCTGGCATCTCATTGTATAAGTCATCAATGTCACTGCATCTGACATCAATGTCACTGCATCTGACATCAATGTCACTGCATAAGTCAACAATGTCACTGCATCAGACATCAATGTCACTGCATAAGTCATCAATGTCACTGCATAATCAGCAATGTCACTGCATAAGAAAAAAAAGAAAAAAGGAAAAAAAGGAACGACAGCAGGTTTTTATTTTATTTTTATTTTTAAATTCATCATATTTATAAACGTCATATATTTTGATCTAAAACTCGGATCATCATAATTTTTTTCACTAAAATTCATATTTTTCGTCTTCTTTATTCTAAAATCAAATTTGATATTTTTCCGAATAAATTTCATAAATCAATTTTTTTCTTCATAAAAATCTACGTGGCGTATTCATCACCATCATACATTGACCATCTACCCCGATGTATTGACCATCGGGATCCATTAACCACCCCGATGCAATGACCGCCGCGATTCATTGAATACAATGATGTATTGACCACCGCGATCCATTGACAACCTTGATCAGTGACATCTCATTGTATAAGTCATCAATGTCACCGCATCGTACATCAATGTCACCGCATCCGACATCAATGTCACCGCATAAGTCATCAATGTCACCGCATAATCGCAATGTCACCGCATAAGCCCCGACCACCAAGATGATCATATAGGGCACTCTTGTCAATCTCTTGATGATGGTAACTCTTGCACACATAGTAAAACACACTTTACACTAATAGGCCAACCAGATTAACTATCACCAAGAACCCAACCAAAAATCCACCAACCATAATTGTTGTAAGCACACCATGATTATCCCCACCATTAACCACAACTCGATGAGAATATAGTGTGATCACCCACAAATAGCCATATACACAAAAACAAGGTCGAAAGCTATCATGGTCCTCGCCTTTAACAATTGATAGCTCTTTTTCATAGTTGCAAGCTCAAAAACCGGCTCCAATATAAAACCACGCTAGCCAAATGCCATAAAGCACTTATATCAACCCGCAACCCAAGAAACAGGACAAAGACAACCATAAGAGAAAAGAAAAACAACCCCAAACTATGAGTATCCACATCTATTATAAGCAAAGCACTTAAACCCAAAAAAGACTTAATTGTAAGCCACCATGGTGAGTGAAACCCATAAGAAGGTAATAAAAAGCCTCCTAGATCGTACTTGTGCTGCGAAAGCAAAAGGGACTATATCATCTATTATAAGCACCCAAATACACTGTCAACTAATTAGTAAAACACAATCTATGAATGCTCTGAATGTTTCTCCTAGACGTGTTATTGTGTCACTACTTCAGACAACAATGTCACTGCATAAGTCATCGATGTCAGTGCTTCAGACATCAATGTCACTGCATAATTCATCAATGTCACCGCTTCGTACATCAATGTCACCGCATAAGTCATCAATGTCACCGCATAAATCATCAATGTCCCCGCATCGTACATCAATGTCACCGGATAAGTCAAGAATGTCCCCGCATCGGTCATCAATGTCACTCCATCACGTAGCATGTAAATCGAAAAAATATGATTGTTCTATACTCAAATCAACTACTTCAAACTCGTTAATATCATCAAATTTTGACAAAATTCATTCACATTCATGCCCACTTCTCTCGTAATTTAGCTTCAAGCAACAAGAAAAACAAACATACAAAGATAAAAAATGAAAATTCGATGATATGCACAAAGACAATTCGGATGCTCATAGCGAAATCATAACAAACTTTCCTAACAGCTTATCCAAATAAAAAGGCACAATGCGCACATTTCGCCGCATAATTTAACGGATCCGTAATGAAAACTAAAAGGAAGGCAAACAAAATCTTGTAAGAATGTCTTGTCTATATCATTTCAATAGTTACATCAGCCAACTTAATTTATTCCATTCTCTTGTAAGTATGCAATCACCATTTGCTTAATTAACCTCTTCGCATTCAATATGCCCCGTGCCATCCAAGTCATAAAGTTTGAAAGAAAAGTGAATTTTATCTTGTAGAGAAATTTGGATGAAAAACACTCAGCGATTTGACAAAATATATCACCGAAATCGATAACTCCTATATGCTTCATGTCGAAAAGGTTAAATATCCGATTTCATGTTCTGGGAACAGAGCCAGTTGAGATTCTTCCTTCGCTTTTACAAGTATGTCTATAATATGACCTGGTCCCTTTGTATGACACTTGAAAGGTGAAATAACCATTTGATTATACCCTAGATAAAAAAAAGTAAGTAAGAAGCCGACATTTGTATCAATTGCCAAAGGGCATTCACGTGGAGTCCTTCATTTTGGTAAAGAACAGCTCTCCCTAAGTCCCCTTGGTACACAATTAGAACAAAAAAATAAAGGCCGATATTGGAAGATTAAAGACATGGTTATATTATAAGACGAGTTCATAGGAGTACATATCCATCAATTATTACTATATATGACAAATAACTACAATTTCAAAAGAATGCTACACAAGAAAAATTGCCAATGGCTCATGCCAATAAGTACTACCAAATCATTATCTATTGGATATCGCAAATAAGCATTATTGAGTACAAAACCCGTAACCACTGTCTCAACAATTTGCAATTTGAAGCATTGCTCATCACCGATGATTTCTCATATCCGATTAACTATTACGCGATTTCCGATTAAACCTTGTCATCGACGTTCAGCATCGAATGAAGATTACATACCGAAGCGCGGTTGGGGAAGGAGCCGAGTCCTCTCGTTGCTCGCCTCTTCGCCCGCTTGAATTGCGCGAGAAGAAGATCCCGCTCAATGTCCGGTGGCAAAGGCCGGATGTGGATTGGACGGGAGGTGGATGACCAATAAGCGGTGGCCGGAAATCGCCTTGTGGAGTCGAAATCGTAACGGAAACAAGGGTGAAAAAAAGTTTTACAGTCATACAACTTTTGGTTTGTGGTATTTGCAGAAAGACGGAAAATAGGAAAAGAAAAAAATTAGATTGTCCTTATAACCGAATAAGTTTTTTGAGTGTCCTAAATGATGATTAAGTCTCTAGCGACGGCCTTATAACTAATATCCACTTAATTTATTGCCAATTTAATAACTTTAATTCATAGGTACAATAAGTCTACAACAACAATTGATATTACTTGATTTGACGATAATGTGACAATTAGTTAGTCATAAGTGTTAGAAAATAAAGTTCAATAAAATAATATCCAGGGATTCACAACTTAATTATCGTCAAATCATATTGTACCGATTGCTACAATAAATTTATCATGATTTTATTATTACGTATTTGAATACGTGGATTTTAACTTAAAAAAGAATATGTGGATTTTAACCTAGAAACAGAGAAAATTTATAGTCGTCTTTGTATATGCTACCTCCATGTTGCATCTTTGTACAACCGAAGAGAGGTTAAAAATTTCTTCATCTGAAACAAACTTTCCACAAGATCAAGTTTGTTTGAATAAACACTATGCAAAATTAAAACAATCCAAACATAGAGATCAAAGTAAAGTTCTCCTCACCGATATACGATGCAGTTCACAAACTCAAATACCAAGTGCATAGCACAACTATGAATGTAGCGAGAGAATCGGTGTGTATACAATTTTGTGAGCAAACATATATGCAATCAAAGATCAATGACAAAGCTCAAGCTTGCGATCAAACAACTTAGACATAGATATGACAAAGATGCCGGCTCGTATTCGGTGTGTTTACAACTTTAATGAGCTAATGTGAGCAAAGATAATAAGAGATATGCAATCAAAGATCAAGTACAAAGCTCGTGTGTGCAATCAAACAACTTAGACTAAGATATGACAAAGATGCGAGCTTGTATTCTACAAAATAAGATAACACAAACAAGTGTCACCGCAAACACAATGGCAGACAAGTAGTCTGACTTGAAATATGAATTTTGGCTTCTTTAAGTTATTCAAAAATAGGTGCAACCAATGTATACTTGTTACTCAAAGGGTAAATAAGCAATGGAAGCAATTTGAACAAGTTACAAGCAAGAGAAAGCACATATAAGGACTTGATCACAAGATGTGTCATTGCACAAGCAGTGACACTAGTGTAAGTTGTGATGAAATATGTTCTTAAGTGATCTAATCAAGCATACAATCCTAGTAAACAATGCACACTCAAACTTTACATGTTAAGTTTAGGTTTAGAAGTGTTTATGCATCTAAGGATATTCAAATTAAGGCTCAAGACAAATATGTAAGACAAACAGAAAGTAAATGACACAAAGCAACGAACACAAATGATTTATAGAGGCTTCAACCCTTATGGTCTACTCATCTTGCCTAAGGCTCTCTTAGGACTTCTACTTTTCACTACAGTACTTTTGTTAATTTTACAGAAGTAACACTTACATCTTTTACCAACTTTGATTTATTGTGTTTTTTCAACATTAATTATAGTTTATGGTTTTTAGTCATTTTGGTATTCAGATTAAAACATTGACTCTTTTTTTAATATGTGTGTTTTTGTAAAGTGAATCAGTTATTTTGAAACGAAAGGGTTATTCTAAACTAACGACCAATACAATTACATTTGAGAAGGAAAATGCAATTAAAAGTGATGATACTATATTCCATCGAGGTTTCCGCCGCAGAGGGCTTGGGGATGAGTTTCATTTAAAAATGAGGCTTTCAATATGATTATACAAAATGCCCACTTCTAAATCTTCATATATAAAAAAACAAAAAAAAAAGGTTGAGTTTTGTAAATTAAATAAATAGAGTTACTTAGCTGGATAGTGGTCGGGCTGCAAAGAACAAGAAAGTGGAAGGCTAAGTCAATGATTTTCGAAACAAATCTTGTTGGATTCATCGATATTTTCAAATACTACAGTAGAATCTTAATAAATGAATACCCTCGAGACTAGAAAGAAAATATTCGTTTAACGAGTTTATTTATTTAACGATAAATGAATATATTATTCTTTTATCGATAAATGAATATTTATTCATATAGATAATATTTTTTTTTTTTTTCTTATGATTAGTATTTTTGCCTTTAATGTACAAATGTATTCAGAAATGTGAGGACGTCGAACATATTTTGAACTATCCTAACGAGAATAATGCAGTTATAGAATCGCCTGCAGACGAAGAAATTATTGAGTCCGTACTAAATGATGAGAATGATCCTGAACCAGA
Source organism: Gentiana straminea (assembly GCA_036785695.1). Classification (NCBI taxonomy): domain Eukaryota; kingdom Viridiplantae; phylum Streptophyta; class Magnoliopsida; order Gentianales; family Gentianaceae; genus Gentiana; species Gentiana straminea. The sequence goes on along the minus strand of JAVUPR010000312.1, from coordinate 82,372 downwards.
TGATAGTAGCGTCATACCAAATGTGTCATAAAAGAAGCATTTCAGGCAGTAGTCGACATACAAAATTACTTGCTACAACACGAGTAAAACATTCCAGAAGTTGTGCATGCATTGCAAAAAATTAAGGATGAGATGCATTTTGGTGGTAGGCAAAAACAAACAACTCTAGATGTATTTTTTGAGAATAAATGAATTCTTATATGAAAATTGTTGATTCGATGAAATATTTTTGTTTATCACACACACACACACACACACACACACACACACACACACACACACACATATATATATATATATATATATATATATATATATATATATATATTTGTGGAATTTAGTGATTATTCATTTATGTTATATAAGGTCCTTAAGAACTCAGAAAATTTTATTCGTTAATGCATTTAGCGAGGTTATTCATTTAGTCTATTTGCCCAAGTCGGGACCGAAGAAAATTATTCATTTGACGAGGTTATTCATTTATCGAGGTTCTACTGTATACCTAACGGGAAATTTTATCCCGGGAAGTCTTACGCGTATCGTCCCGTTGGATGTGCGATACGCGCGCGCGAAGACAAATTAGTTTTTGTTTTCTTACGTACGTACGCGCACATCCAACGAGCGCGCGCACACGAAAATGGTGCGTGATATAATTTCCCATACCTAAGGGCGGTGTCATTTTTGATTTCAACGTTTGTCATGCTCTATTTCTCTCTGTGTGACAAACGAAGTTAAAATCATTAGAAATGTTGAACATTAGGGAAGTAATGTAAATAAGTAAGTTGCGGGAAGACTACTAAAAGAGATTTCGACATTTTTAGTTATCGTGTTTTAACTTTGTTTCAAAAATAGCTCTTATTATTTTGAATGACATTTTCGGTTCTATAAGTTTGTATTTTGTTTCAATTTTAAGACAATTACCTAATTAGCCGTCTAAGTTAACGTCGACTAAACGTTGAATCCGACCTGACAACCACGTGTGATTTCATTTCTTATCTAAAAAGGACAGAGACACTTCCCAACCAGAAAGCAAAGTTCCCACTGATGGTATATATACTTAGTGTAAGCGAGCTCTAAGATCACATCTTTGGAATAAAATCCAGTTAGAAAAGGAAATCCAATTAGAGATAAGCTGCCTATGAGCATCATGGCATAGGTAAAAGGGAAAATCGACATTTCCTTATCGGATTCAACGTTTAATCGACGTTAACTTAGACGGCTAATTGAGTAATTGTCATAAAATTGGAACAAAATACAAACTTAGGAGACCAAAAGTGTTACTAAAAAACATAAGGGTTTTTTTTTAAAACAAAGCTAAAATACAAGGGACCAAAAATGTTAAAAAAAAACCATTAAAAGATCAAACCTAAATGAATAACGACACGTCTGTTACACATGAATGAAAAAAAAGGAATGAAATCAATAGAAAAAGAATGGACTGAAATTAATAAACTTATTCTATTACTGTAATTGAAATGTGAAAGAATTGGATGAAACAAATTTCATTATAGTAGACACATCAAATGATGAGTTGGGCAGCATAGTAGGGTGAGGTTATGTGGTGTAGGTAGGGTATGTTGCGTAACGTATGATATGGTGGAATGGGTAAGGTTCGGTGGTTGGGTAGCCTTACCTCACCACCCATCTTACACCACCCCACCCCACCACCCCACCTTTCCTTACCCGCCTTACCATACTTACACACCCACATGTGCACACTACCCATCACCCCACCGCACCCTACTTTTTTACCCACCCTATCTACCTACCCTACCTAAGAGTACTTCCAACCACACACCTATGAAAAAGTTTATAATTGTGCCACATCATAAATTTATAAACCTTTTATCAATAAATTTTTCTCCACGATCATAAATCTATTAAAAAGCTTTATAGTATGGATCCACGATACATTAAAAAAATCATTACAAAAACTTTTTTTCTACTGCACACAACCCTTAAAAAAAGTCAGATTTATTAGTAGTGAACCGGCTATAATTTTTAAAGCTTTTGCATAAAGCTTTGCTGACTTGGCACTGCTTCAATGGAAAACAAACATTTTGTAAATGTTTAAACCTTTTTCGTATACCCTTTACCTTCTGCATTGGAGAAGCTCTTATATCACCACTCTAACCTATCCTATCACCTATCTACCAAACACTACATTACCTTACCCTACCTCATTTTATCTTACCACCATAACCTACCTTATCTTACCTTAACTAACCTAGCCTCACCTAGCCTATGCCACCCAACCTACCCATCCACTCTCACACCTAACCTTTCCCCATACACCATCTCATTGTACCTTACCTCACTTTACCCAACCCTACCCTACCCCATTATACGGTATCGTACCGTAGCATACCCAAGTCCCAACTAGACGTGACCGGTTCCGGGCCGGTTCCGGGCCCATGGCACGACCCTCCGGTTCCGGGTCCAAAATGGAACCGGAACCGCCGGTTCCATTTTCTAGCCGGTTCCGCCGGTTCCCGGGAACCGGCGGGTTTGGCGGTTCCCCGGTCCGGGTCCGGGTCTCGGCGGTTCCCGGGTCAGACGGTTCAGATCACGGTTCCGATTACGGTTCCGATCACGGTTCCAATCACGGTTCCAATCCCGGTTCCAAAAAAAATCAAGTTTTTTTTACAAAATTTTTATAACTTACGTTAAATTAATAATAAATTCTAATTGGTTATTAAACTATATATAATATTTAATTTCATAAGTATGTTTTAAAAAAAAACACACGGCTTGTATAATATTTAATTTCAACCAATCTATATATAATATTTAATTTCATAACTTATATTCTAGATAATTTGTAAGTAAATTAAACATTATAGTTTTCTAATTGTTTATTTTTTATGATTGATTTGTAAGTAAATTAAACTTATATTTCATATAGTGATTACGATGATTTATACTTATAATATTATGTATATAAGTTGATATTATATATTAATGAATCGAGGCAAAATGTATATAAAAGTTGTTTTATTAAGCAACACCATTACATAATTGAACAATACATCAATGACGACGACCACGGCACACTTGAATCACTTGATAGTTGATACACATTACTTAACACCATACTAATAGTCTAATACACTTCATATTAAAAATACAAACACACTACTAATACACTTTGAATATTCAAACATAATATGACACTAGAATTTGTCTTCATTATTGTGGAAGCATCTTCATTGTCTTCATAAACACCTCCAAGCACAGCACAACGACCGTTTCACATTTTTGTTCTCATAATCATCATTGTTGAGCTTTGGCACATCAAGATGGAGTCATCTGAAAAACATGAAATTTGAAGTCTTTATCTTGACTATGCTTGATTGGAATTTTATAAAAAAAAAAGTAATAAGTAAATGTACATACCAGTCACTCAGAATCTTCTAGGTTATCATCTTCTTCACTCCCGTGTGCACTTGCAGTTGTTCCAGTTGTAACAGCATCAGTGTCCACCACATCTTGGTCATCTTCTTCCGGTGGAATGACGTCTTGTTGTCTCCGTTCGGCTAGCACCCAATCTTTGAGGCACATTTGATGTTCTAAATTTCTTGGGTGCATGCTCGCTCTCCTTTGGCTAAGCATATTTCCGCCCTCACTAAAAGCCCGCTCTACCGTCACGGTTGACACTTGGACACGACAAAAATTCAATTGCCATGTGTGAGAGAATTGGGAAATCTCTTGAATGGCTCCGCCACCATCCCAATATATCCCGGTCAAAATCGTACTCCACATTCGTATCAATCTCGAAAGTAGTCGATAGATATCTATCTATTTCTTCACGAGGACGATGAATCGCCCCCTCGGCCTTGGCCTTTTCGCGGATATTTTTTCCATCACTTTTCTCAATGCTGAAACTTTTCCACCTCCGGGGTTAGTAGAACTTGTACATGCATTATAGGAGGGCCTAGTATCCCCAACTCCGTAACGAATATCATAATGAGCGTACAAATCTGTAAATAATTTAAGTGTATTTTGAACCACTTCCTTGTGGTTAACTGGTCGGGACGCCGGATTAGGAAACAAGAATTCATAATAACTCTCCAAAAATCCCGTCAGTCCCTCTGTCTGAAGTCGAGGGTCTAGAATAACAGCAATAAGATAAAGCTCGGGTATGTGTAGCATATACTTAATCCATTTTCGTCTTATAGCTGTTAAACATGGAACCAAGTCGGGACATGCTTCAAATTCTTCAAACAAATTTACTATCTCAATCGTCCTTGGTAAGACCGCATGTGCCGTTGGTTTATAACAACTCGAAAAGAACAATGTAGCTTGTTTGAAAGGCTCCAACATATTCATCAACATCTGACAATCACTCCAATGGCTAGCGTATAGAGTTAGTTGGAAAGTGTAGACTGGTATGGGTTCGTCACTGACCCCGACCCTAGTTACGAGATGAATCGCTCAATCGTTCGTGAGTTCTACGCAATTGTTGCCACAACGGGAAATGTCACAAGAGAATTCACATGGCGCGGTGTACACGTCCAATTCACACCGCGTTGGATCAACCATTATTATTTACTTGAAGATATCCCTCGTAATGTTGATTTTTTCAGACCGTTTCAGTGGACTGAAAGATTGTATGCTAACATGGTACGACATTTTGGTGAGACTCACCTCTGGGCACCTATGATTAGAAGGAGTGGTCAACATTACCCTCGTAGATGGACCCCTGAAGTCGTTCGGACAACCATTTTGTTTCTTGCATATCACCTTCATGGTACTGTAAACCACACTGAACCGTCCATTGAGATGTACATCCTTGCGTACGCTTTTCTTACGAATGAGCTAATAGATGTAGGCCAATACATCGTGGAAAGAATTGGCCAGATAGCTATGGGCAATGCAGGTGATGGTTATATTTTCTTTCCATTTCTTATCACCGCTTTTGCTAGAGAATTCAGGGTACCTCAATATGATACAGACAACCTTTCTGGACCTAATGAACCTATTTTATATGAATAAAAGAGTAGGATGTACTATGTAGTTTATTAATATTTTGTAACATTTAAATTTAATTTGATTAGTCAAAGTGTAACATTTAAATTTAATTTAATTATGTGCTCTTCCTTGTCACAATAATTTAAATACTAGTAGTATTTGATTATTTGTCTATTTGATTAGTCAAAGTGTTACGATTTATTTCGGTCATAAAGTAATAATAATAAGAAATATATTATTATGTTGTGGCACTAGTAAAAACTAAACAACAACATTTTATGGTATATTAAAATAAAATCAAATATTTTGAATATATATCCGTTGCCAACCGTTGGTTAAATTGGAATTTTGGAATCTCGGGCAACTTTTGAAGGAAAAAGAAAAAGAAAAAGAAAAAGGAAAAGGAAAAAAAGGGGAAAAAAAAAACGGTAAAAAAAAAAAAAAAAAAAAAAAAAAAAAACAAAAACCGCCGGTTCCGGGTCCTCCGGGCCGGTTCCGGCCGGTTCAACCGCCGGTTTTCGGCCGGTTCTTTGAACCGCCGGTTCCGGCCGGGCCGGGTCCGTTGGAACCTAAAACCGGGTAGGAACCGTGGAACCGCCGGTTCCGTGGACCCGTGGACCCGTGGACCCGGGGACCCGTGGAACCGCCGGGTTGGACCCGGGAACCGGCGGGTCCGAACCGGATTTGGAACCGGAACCGCCCACGTCTAGTCCCAACCACCCACCATACCCTACTTTTTCTCTCCATCCAGCTTACCCTACCCAACCTTACCCAACCTTACCCAACATCACCTATCTTATCACATCTAACAATATCGTACATTACCCCACATATCTTATCTCACCACTCTCACCCTTCTTAATCTACCATGCACCATTCTATCACACACCTCACCCACCATACCTTACCACACCCACCACCCCAACCTGCCCCTTCACTTTCCTACATAACCTTACCCTATCGTACCCTTCCCACCACCCTATCTTAATTTACCCTAACTAATCCTACCTACTACCCCACATTATCATATTATATCCTACCATAATATACCCTACCCAACCTTACTTACCACCCACCCTACCCCACCATACAATACCCACCCTACCTTACTACCCATCCTATCCTGCCTAACCTACCCACCACATACCATACCATATCTTACCTCACCTACCCTACCCTAACTATCTTACCCAGTCCCATCCAACATCTATTGTACTTCACTCAACCCCACCTCACCACCCACCCTACCTCACATTACTCTTACCAACCACCACGCATTTTATCGATTTTCATTTCATTCCATCTCATTTCATTAATTTTTAGATGTAATGAAAATAGTCATTTTTCATTTTATTACATTAAGTCATTAAGGGTGTGTGTGTGCATGTGTGTGTGAGAATTAGTTATATATTGTGATATTTTAGCGGGTTGATTGCTCCACCTTCCTTTAAGGAGCTGGCCCACCTTAGTACATATTTGAATTTTGAATATAGATTATATTAGGGTAATATTTTATCATTTTAAGGTATGTAAAAATTAATAAACTAAACGAATGAAATGAAATGCTAAATGACCGCACATGATAGAAATTCCCGCCATTATCCACATTATCACCACATATCTAATCAGGGCCGGTTCTGTAATTTTTTGGGCCTAAGACAAAGTCGTCGAATTAAACGTTTTAGTTCGAAATTTCATACTTATCGATTCAAATTAGACCAGGTAAAAAAATTGGGTCTTTATCGGTTCAAGTAATTTTTTTTAGGCATTTATTAATTCAAATAAAAAATGTTAACACATTATATTATGTTGTATCAGATTGGATCTACACAGGATTTCATTTTTTGGGCACTCGGGACACCGTTGGGCCTAAGACCACCGTCTCGACCGCCTTAGTGTTGGGCCGGCCCTGTATCTAATCATCCTCATCGACACACACTGTAACAATGCATGTCACCCTACCTCACCACTGCACCCACCCTATAAGCACTTGCCCCGTCACCACCCCATCATCACTACCAGTCTATCACCGGGAGATTATTGTGTGGTGTCTCCACACGGTGCGGAGACACTGTGTGGCACACCACACACCTTCATTCTGTATTAAAACTGTATGGTTCTGATCGTTTCACCCGTCACTTCACCTCAAATTCCCTCACCACACAATAACTTCCCTCTATCACCACATGCCACCATGCACTAATCAAATGCAACATATGTTATCACTCACCGTGTCATTAATCTTCTACGAATCTTGTTCATTTCTTTCCATAAAATACATGAATATAATCGTGCATATTTTATTATATTCCATTAAACCTTTTTTTCATTACGTCAAACCTATTCAATTTTATTCATCCAAACATATATAAATGTTATCTTTTTCTCTATCGTTGTGTGGCTTGTAAGTTTTTCATTTCTTTTCGACAGAAAACAGAAATGGGCATGCAAACCAATGGAAGATTAAGCATAATTTTATTCAATTGCCTGTAATCTTCACTTATAATTGTGAAAATCTCAAATTCATCTCTTCATTTTTTAACAATTAGAAGTCGTTGCGTTGAACGTGCATAATAGATTAACGCTAATGAGCGAATGATATTGTTGTTTATGATGGAAAACGCGCAGAATTACAAGAAAAGTTGAATAAAAATGGTTCATGTATTATGTATATATATTAGTTAATTATTTTCGGAGACTTAGCTCCCCTCCACAGGTGCTTTACTTTAATTAAATATATTAAGGGAAAATTTTACGTGATCTCACACTACTCTGGACTATTTCAGCATTAAATCATCAAAAGAGTGCTACAACACGAAATTAGACTTTTAGACCAGCGACATTGTAAGATGCCACTGATTAAAAATTACTATGACACTTTTCTTTTTTTCAAATCAAAAAAGTAAAAGAATTATGCATAAATAATGTTTCATCACTTGTAATATAAATCCGGAATCGATTTTTGCTTTACTTATTGATTTTTTTTATATAAATTTTATAGATTTTTGTCCAGAAGGACAAAATTATCAAAAAATCGGGATAGAAGAATGACATTTAGTAATTTAATCGGACAAAAAGAATAATTATGAAGAATAAATATGAAGTAACACATGTGGAATAAAGTAAACATGAAGAATAATTGTGAAACATAAAGAACATTAACACGCAAGAATAATTTTAAAGAATAATTGTGATTTTTGTCCTTTATAATAATGACAATTATTCTTTTGTCCTTCCAGACCCATTTATTAATTTTTTTGTCCTTGTGGCCCCTTCCCCCTAAATTTTAAATAAGTGGAATGTAAGTATCATTATTAGTATTACATAATCGACAGTAATTTTTTTAAAAAGAAATAAAAATTAGCCGTACAGATACAGAGATAATGAGATGTACAAAGGGACGGTTGCAGAGTCAACTTTAAGCACTCCCTCGGAAACTCCTGAAGTTCAAATGTAATACTAAATTATATTATTATTATTTTAGGTTGCTTAAGCTTTATCACTAAGATATTGCTACTATTTTATACCCTCTCTTTAGCTTTCTTGCTGGGTAGGGAAATAGGTAGGTCGCTGGAACATTATTTTCACCGCCAGTAGGCCGTCAACGTTCATTCAAAAAAGTTGGAATCTTTCAATATCTCAATTTCATTACAATTTACTCTACACTATGGCTTCTTCAGTTTTACCACACCTATATTAAAATGAAGGGAATTAATTAATGGAATTTCTCATAACTTCTTTCCCAAAATAAAGGGAGCCATTTTTCGTGATTATTATAGGTGAGTACATTGTACTACTTCTATCTTAAAATATAAGTCCGTTAAGCTTTTTGAATTTATCTCATAATGTAAATCCATTTAAAATACCAATGGAAGTATTTATTACATTTTTCCTTCTCTTACAATATTCATTATACATTCATCTACTTTATGACTATTAAATTAATGAGAGTCAAATGATATTCTGGGTTTTTACCACTTATATTAATGATATTTAACCTCTTTCTTAATATGTGTGAAAAATCCTAAACGGACTTATATTTTGGAACGAAGTTAGTAATTTTTTTGAGCATAGGTGTATTTACTTTGATGATCCGAAAATCGGAGTACTTTTTAAAGCTGATCAATCAGACATAAAGAGTGAAAATCAGGTGACACGAAGTCATCAAGTTCTAACTAAACTATAAATTAAGTGTGGAAGCATAAACAATATAAAGATACATATCTCGGCACCTTAACGGTAGATCTGAAAAATATTCGTACATACTACATCACAAAATCCAAGTGCAAGGATACAAATGCAAATCATACATCGACTGAGCCTATATTTACGGCCCCAACACGTGGATCTATTACCCGAATTTCTTGAGTGCTCATAAGTTCATCACGTTCTGTGGCAAATCCCTTCAGAGCTCAAGGGATCAAGATCTGAAGGAAGCAGTGGCTCGCCTAAGGATTCAAGGCGCAGTCAAATTATAGGTTGGATAAACCTTCATGTCTTCAAGTGACATGCCTCAACTCCTCTACCTTTGAAAGACTTAATGCATCAATTATTACTTTGGCCTCTAGAGAAACTATGCCTTTCGGCCTTTAACCATTGTAGAATGCACATTTGCACCAACTCTTCCGACAAGTGGTCCCATAGATCAGTTGGCACTTGAAAAAGGGCCTCAATAAATCTATGTTCTCTGAATCATCAAGTTTGACTGGTTCATGAGGATTCTTGATAATTTGAACTTTGTAAATATTTGATGAATTCTTGTCTGTTCTGTAATATGAACGTTGAGATAACCTTTGATCCTGATCTTTTGTTGAACGTTCCTCGTACTGAGAGATAAGGTGTGTCTCTTTTTGATCGGATAATTCAAAAATCCGTTTGTACTGTTTTCTAACATCTAGACCGCATCAAATGCTTGATCAGCCTTATCTCTTCTCTTGAAGTAAACATTCAATTTCTTTTCTGTATATTTCACCTTCTGATATTTGGGTCTGATTCCTTTACATCCGAAACACTTTGAATTCTGAATCTTTAGGTGTGAAACTGTTTTATATGATTCTTTCAGATCTGTTTTGGGATATTGATCTGATTAACGATTTCAATGATATTATAGTTGTGAACAGAGTACATCATATTTAATCATACATTGAAGTTTTCACCACATTACTTAATCTTCAAGTCTTCTATACAAGTATTATAAAGTTATTCCAAGCCATCACAGACTTACTTGGAGATAACTTTATAATCTTGACTTAATCTTCAAATCTGAGTCTGTCCCGCCAGTCTTCAGTCTCCAGTCTTCAAAACTAAGTCTGATACCTCATCCTTCCGATCTTTGATACCGAGTTTGATCCATCAGCATTCTTAAAAACCTAAGAGTCAGTCCAGATCTGATCTATATACTTCGACGTTGAATTGTTTTAAGTCTGGATTCTGGCTGTCTATCAAGGCTGGATCCTATCAGAATGTTCTATTACAGTTCTTAGTCAGATGAACTTGTACAATATCTGACTTCTAGCAAAACCTATACAAATTCATATATTTCCTAATCAGGTTTTTGTTACAGCTGGTTTGACTATCATCAAAACTGAGGATTCCTAACATGCATTGTTACATATTATCATCATACATAATCAATTCTTCTTATGTACCATTCATAGTCCGTAATACATAGTACTTTATGTTTTGGTCTTCATATGTACCATTCGTAGTCCTTCGTACATACCACTTCACGTTCACAGCATCGACATACAAACATACACACAGAAGCAAGTAATAGCATATTCATGTCACACAACCTAGTCTAACATGTGCATATAAAATCCATGGCTCCACACCATACTACCAACATATCACCACTAACAAAAATTAATTATAAAGCAACTATCCACATCATATTGTTCCGAGACAAAACACAAATAATGTGAAATTACTAGTGCACGAAGGTAGAGAGGCTAAAATCCCAATTTTGGGATTCCGTCCCCCGATTGAGGCGGCGGTTTTAATTCCTTTAGAATCGTGTTCCCACTAGTATATGTAATTCATACTTTTTGATTGTCTTTTCGTGCTATCTTCCAAAAAAAATGTTTTAAGTAAATTTGACTATTGAATGTTTTTTTTTTTTTTTTTTTTTTTTTTTTTTTTTTTGGGTAAGAAAACCTTCTCACCATAAGAATCTATGATCGGGTTTCAAAAGTTGTTTCAAGTTCAGGATCTCTTTTTGAAGTTATAATCTAATCTTTTCGTAGTAGTTCTTGGCCTTGATCTTGTTTAGGTTAGATTTCTATAGTATTCATGTTAGATTCGTTTCTGGACTGGAGATTCACCTAGATTTAAAAGTTAGTTGTTGTTCGGTTTGTAGGCTCGCTTGTCTAAAATGTAAGAACTTCTTATTATTATTATTATTTTGAACATAATCTTTATTATTTTAAAGATCATGTTTTCTTAAAGTATTTACTGTTTTCTTGTTAATTAATGTGGATCTAATAATGTTATGTGTATGTATAGTATAGTTGTCGGGTAATTGTGGAAAATAAGGGGTTTTACATTTTAATAGTTTTTCATCAAATCATTGGATCTTATGTGATAAATGACACCATGTCATTTGAATAGAAATTTAAGTTGGACTAATATTTTTCTTTTCTCTTTCCATAATAGCTTTTGATAAGCTGAAGTCACTTTCATTATTCTTTCCATACACAAAGTCTTCACTATGACAAGGCGTTACTGTTCCACTACTTTGACAAATTGTCTCTGCTTACTATTTTCCTTTACAAAAGGTACTTGTACTCAAACATCAAGTTGAGAAAACATTTTTTTTTTTGCCGTGCCACCGTGTCTAAGAGCTAGTCTTCATGTCCATAACACATGTTAGGGGTGACAACCAATAACTCAATTCAAAGCGGAAATCAAACCGGCCCGAACCAAAATGTCACAAACTAAAACCGAATTGTTTGGTTTGCATGGTTTCAACCCAAATCTAATTACAGTGCATTGGTTTTGGTCTTTTTATTTTGCCCAACCCAACCTGAATCCAAACCAATTGTCTAATAAAACATAAAATGACATTTTTTAGGTTAAGTATGTATATATATATATTTTTTGGTTGTGTTTGATTTAAACCACTCTCATATGATTATGTTATTGACATTGAAACCCTTGAGAGCTGGTTCGTGACATATTTACTTCTTATTAGAATAAAGGTTAAGCTCTATTGATGATTGCTTATGACATATTTTCATTCATATTTGTTGAGGATACTATAGATAAAATAGATAAAGCCTAAATTATATAAACACTATGTATTCATATTATTGAATCAATGAAAAATATTTTGTGATCCTAATTACAATAATATTATCACCCTAAATTGTGTAAAGGTCCCTTAACGTGTTTTCTTATATTATTCAAATTTTCACCCTACGTATTTGTATAGGGGCCTTCAATGACACCACACTAAATCTACAATTGTCATTAAGGGTACATATTTATTTTTAATCCTTGATGTGGTGCCCCGGATAGATTTAAAGGGTGTCCTTAAAGGCCCCCATTTTTATATCAGAAAACATGGATTGAAAATAAGATTGATTAAGTTGCTCAACAGAAGTTATGAGTGACAAGAGGTGCTGTCTTTAGTAGATTTAGTTTTCTCGTCTTGGTATCGAGCCATATGGCTCAGGCCACTACTGTTGGCACCTCTAGTACTCCACCACCGCCAACAACGACGGAGTAGCCTCCACAGCCATAAACACTTCTCAAGTAGCCATAAATCGTCCTAATTTTACTCTTCCGACCGTTGGAAGAGACGATTTCTCATCTCTGATGATTACTCACGCAACCCTACCACCGCCGCCAGTGTTTCTTTATTCGAATCTAGGTGCATCTTTAACTCCATCTTCATCCCCCACTGACCCATACACCGTTTGGAGGCCATTTAACACAAAATAGAACTGTCAAACTTGATCGATCCAACTACCTTCTATGGATGTCCACCATCCTAGCTTCCAATGTTCACAATTGCAAACACGATTCCCACCTTCTAGGGACAAAATTGCTACCACCGAAGTTCACTTTCAACTCAACTTTTGAAATTTTCAGAAATCCAGCTCTTGACGAATGGATAACCAAAGATCATCTCCTTCCCGAATGGCTCATGAGCACGATGACGGAGCAAGCCTTGGTCAAGTTTGTTGGCTGCATCACTGCCAACGATGCTTGGAAAGACCTTGAAATGCTCTTCAACAGCAAATTTGAGGCATACAAGTTGGAGTAAGAGATGGCCCTCACCAAAACTGACAAAGGCCCGAATCTAATTAATGATAGATTACCTTGCCAGACAAAGTCGTATTCTAATGGATTACTGTGGCTAGATATCCAATCATCACTGCTGAGTTGATCCTTGCAACCCTAGGAGGTCTAAGCAAGAAGTACGAGTCGGTGATTATGAATATCACTTTCAGAATTGGCTCATTGTCGTGGAAAGAGGTCAAGTCCCAATCTGTCACCCATGAATGCTTGTTGGCATGGTTAAACCCTATAGTAAGTCCGGATTGAGTCAATCTGATAAGTTCCTAAAAAGTCGAATAATTCTAGATGTTTTGGACTCAATTTGGTGTCTTGTGTTGCTATTTTGCGATGTTTTTATCCTTTTTGGGCTAGATTACTGTGGATGATTGAATTATTGCAGGATGATTCGAGATTGGAAGAAAAAGACACAAAAATGGAGCCAAAGTGGAAGAATTCAAAAACCAGTCTCCGTCACACCCAGGGTGTGACGCTTATCAGAAAATCTGAATCTGGCCAACGAAATGTTCTGATTGGTGGATATATTTCTAACGTGATTTCTATCATATTGGCGTGATTTTTAACGCAAAAGAGGAGCCCACACACTACAAGAGTCCAAGATTGATAGATATTTGATTTTTAAAAGATTTTCTTGATTAAATTAATTATGGAAACTTATATTATATGATGTAATTATCCCCTTTTTATTCCTTTAAGTCGTGTAAATTAGAGGGCACGCATTAATTATTCATCAGAAAACAGTCGACTATTTCCTCTCTTTATTCATCATCTTCTCCCATCCCCAAGAACAAGGATTTTAGGTTTTAAGAATTCAAGAACGAAGCTTTTTTAAGGTTTGATTATTTTATGCAATACTTTGACGGTTTATCTCTCTCTCTTTTTATTTATTTATTTATTTTTCTTGTCAAAGTATGAATTCTATGATTGAATCTTGGAATCTTGATATGAAACGTGAGTAGATATCAGTTTCTAGGATTAGGAAGAACCCGGATATGAATATATGATGTAAAAACCCAATCTTTCCCTTGTTTTATGAATTTGATGCTTATAAATTGATTCTTGTGTGCTATTCTTGTTTTATTGTCAAAATTAATAGCCTGAGAGGGCGAATAATCGCAATTCTACGTAGAGAAATTATTCGATTAATTAGTGACCGAAAAAGTACTACTTAATTGATACTTTAGAAAACAAGAATTGAATCTAGGGTTTTATTGGAATGAAAATTTGGTAAAAACCTTGATGGCATGAAATTATGGCTTTTTAATGGATCCAAATTCATTCTTTATCGTGGAAAACCGGGTGTAGTATGAATTTAGGTACGATCACGAGAATAATTCGATAGAATATTTTTGTGATAACATTTGATAATTGCCTTTATAAATGTAAATTTCTTATCTCGGGGGAAATATTGTTGGTAAGTCATATAGTAATTCCGTGGTGACTCCGAAATCCTAGAAATGCTTCTAAATTTGAATCTTTACCTAAAACTTAAAGTTCTTGGTTCACAATTATACTTTCTTTATTTTCTTTAATTTTAGGATTTTTAGATAAAAACCTCCTGAATTTTGATTTGTCTAGCTAATATAAATCGAGAATTGTTTGGTGATTGACTACAAGTCCCTGTGGGATCGACATCATAAGTACTACTCGATAAGCCGTGCGCTTGTGGTAGGATTTAGTGATTAAATTGAAAATCACACATCACAATCTATAGCGTTCTTGACTCAGAACTCAAAAAAGCAGTTTAGACCATCAGCACCCAAAGCTCTCTTCAGGCCACCTGGACATGATACTCGACATGGAAAAGGTTTTAGGAATGGAATAGGTTGTGGGAGAAGTGGTGGCAGATGCTACTATGGTCAGAATTCTGGTCAAAATTAAAACCCTAGGCTAACATGTTAGGTGTGCAACAAGGTTGGCCACATAGATGTGAACTTTTGCTATAGATATGAATCAAATTACGGTGCAAATGAAACATCCCAACAACAAAACAAAGGTGCATCAACTTATCTTGCAACTTCAGAATTAGTTGGTGATCCAAGCTGGTATACAAATAGTGGGGAAACCAATCACATCACAACTGGCTTAAATAATTGCATATGAATTCAGGTTATGTGGGCAGTGACATTTTGACTGTAAGTAATTATGAATCTATTCCTATACCTAATGTTTGTAACACTTGTATTGATTCTGGTAGTTCATCCTTGTATTTGAATGATGTTTTGCATATGTCTAGGATGACTAAGAATCTTCTTAGTGTATTTAAGTTGACATCTAATAACATTGTGTACATGGAATTTTACTCTAATTCTAGCTTTGTGAAGGAACTTTCAACAGGGAGAACTCTATTGGCAGGACCCTTAACAATGGTCTGTATCAGCCTCATCATCCCAATCTAATTCAAAGCTCTCCTCATTCCAACCTTATGTCAAATATCAGCCTAAGTCTTTCTGAAGTTCAACTTATTGGGTGTCACAATAAGTACTCATTGTTGAGTAGTAGGCCTAGTGAGTCTGATGGGTCAAAGAAGTCTGATAGGTCTACTGTCATTCTATGGCATAAAAGGTTAGGTCGCCCTTCTACAAGGGTTTTGAGTCAAGTTCTAAGAAGTTGTAACATCCCTTTGTGTAGTGGAACATTTTTTTGTGAAACCTGGAAAAGCAACATTTTATGCCTTATTTTGTATCTACTATTAAAACTGCAAAAGTGCTTGACCTCAATAATTTTGATCTAAGGGGACCACCCCATCACTTCCACCGATGTATTTCACTACTACATCCATTTCTTGGATGACTTCACCGTGATATACCTAGATCTTTCCATTAAAACCACAATCGAGGCTTTACAAGCTTTCATCCAATTTAAACAATTTGTTGAAAATCAATTCCAAACTATACTTAAATGTTTTCAATATGTTTATGGATGAGAGTTTAGAAGTTTTGAGCCCGTTCTTAAGCAATCGAGCATAAATTTTAGGAATTCCTCTCCTCATGCGTATGGACGAACATGAATGGAAAGTTTTTAATATGTTGTTTATCAATAGATTGCCTACACCAACTTTAAACCATAAAAATCCTTATGAACAACTTTATAAGACTGCACATGACTGTACCACCTTAAGAATCATTGGTTGTGCATGCTACCCAAACCTTAAACATATTAGAAAAACAAATTCCAATTTGATTCCCAGCAATGCACCTATCTTTGAGTTAGTTGTCATGCAAACAATGGAAGAGTTTATGTGTCCAAAGATAATAGTTTTGATGAGTTAACCTTCATCTATGGTCAAAAATCCATTTCCCAGAAGTCTCACTCTGGGTCCCGTTATCTTGGTTTGTACTCATTACATTCTCTTCCTGAACCATCAAGGATAACTGCTGATACATACACACCCAATCCAGATCTCCATGAAAATCTTTCAGGTCAAGACAAACTCCACTTAACAACTTCTCTTAACACGGAGTTACCTACAACCTCTCCAAGACATTACACAATTTCTTCCACAACTCCTACAGACTCTATCCTTAATCTTCATCCAATGAAAAATAGAGTCAAGTCCGGCAATCACAAACCAAAATGTTCTCTTATATTGCCACACAATAATTATATCCCACAAAACAACCTACAGTGGCTAAAGCTCTACAAAGATCATAATGGAAAAAAGGCCATGGACACAGAGTATCAGGCTCTTCTTAGTAACCATAATTGGTAACTTGTTCCTATTAGGAAATCTACGCGGCAACGCAGCGGAATTTAAAATTCATTTCCTTTTCTTACCAAGATCAAATTCGTTTAAGCAACAAGCATAAAAGAAGTAGACGTAGAATATACCTTGGATGATCTAAAATAGATCGTCGTTTTATCTACGGTTGTAGTTTCTGCACGAAGCCGCCCAAGTGTTCGGCCTCTACCGTTGATCCACACGTACAACCCGCCGGAATCCCATCATGGATTGCTACTAGAAAACTCGGTTGCTAGACCGACCTTTTCTCCCTCCCAAAACTCTCTCTAGGAAGCTCTCATATTTTTCACAAGAATTATTAACTTTTGGAATTGTGTTGTACAAAAGAGCTAGCCAATCCCTCTCTTATATAGAGAGCCCCGCGCCATATGTCTCCCAATCCGATCGATTGGGAGAAGTTTCCAAGTAGATTGAGGATAAAGAAAACCTTTTATTAGTAAAATAAGGAAAATAGATATTCTAGATTTATCTCATTTAATTTAATATCTCATATTAAATAAATCCAAGATATGTCAATATCTAATATTGACTATCTTTATCTTATTACCATAAATCAATTTATACAAATCTATTAATATCTAATATTAATATATGATAATACCATTAATTAAATTGCACAATCCAAGTGTATCTCATACACTTAAATATGGCGCCCTATATGCCAATAAATTGGCATCCGGAATATTCTTAACTAATATAATACTATGATTAATTAATTTACAAAATACATGTATATCATATATACATATATATTTCGACATACATACATGTATATTTAATTAATCAACATAATTAATATCTTGTATTATATTTATTCATAATAAATAAATACCATCATATTAATTTTTCACTATAACACTTTATAGTCGAGATAAACTTTCCTTATTTGGTTATCATTATAACCGCATTTTAATCCGGCTAGATGTTCTTATGTGTGTGACCCGATAGGCTTCCGAATATGTTGGCCGTAGGCACAAAGTGCATTTACTAAAATACCCTTCATACCTAACGACCACAGAATAGCGTCTAGCAACACACCGTGACCCCCAATCATCGGAAGAGTCAAATTCAATGACTACTACCTTTCATGTGAAACGGTTACCGTGTAAATATAATTCTATCGCTGTTACAATATCCATACGGTCGTATGTCGAGTGTCAATACATCAACGACCGTATCTTATAATCTGGATATCATGTTCTCTCAGAATAACTCATTTACTCCCACTTTGTAAAGATTCACGAGAGCTAGACATTCCTTATAAGAAGACCCTTTCGGATATTACTCCTACAATTAGGATACGCGATTTCCGGACGAGCAACATGGATCCTACGCATGCTTCAGTATCATACCCAATCACTACCGCATGATCGCCTCATAGCTATGGGAAACCTCAATTGTGTCAAAGCATGAAAATCCACACCGTGATGACATGAAGACTCCGGTCTCAAGATAATTACACAACCGCCACATAGTGCGACACTTAATAAAGTAAGTGGGTCAGTCAGCGTACGTATTCTTTAATACACGTCCACGTACAGTCCAAGTGTCCCTACACTTTGATAGACGAGATCTATCCCTACCTTCAATAAGATAGAAAACATCTAATACGTGCTAGTCTAATCATACCATCAATGTCTCGTTTGACAGCACATACGACCAGAGACTTTGAAGTATTAAACCCTTTAAAGTGAGTCGAGACCTCATCAACCATAATCACCATTATGATTTCTCTTTCACAGTTTGACACTAGAGACGTTATCATATAACAATATCGTAATTGGTCCGTTAAACGAACAAATATATAATAACAGAATACCATTTAATATATGTATAAACATAAAGAAATAGTAGAAATGATCAAACCCGGTCTGATCCGGTCCAACCCGATTGGGTTTATGACACTATTTCAACAGTTCCATCTATACGGCTCATCAAAACCTGGTGGGGAATAAGTGGGTGTTTAAGCTAAAGCTTAATCCAGATGGCACTGTCTTAAAACGCAAGGCTCGTTTAGTGGATAAGGGATTTTATCAACCCCAGGAATATATTAGACAAAAACCTTTAGCACAGTTGAAAAAGCATCCACCATCAGAATTGTGTTTTCTATTGATCTGTCCCTGAACTGGTCTATTAGGCAATTTGATGTGAATAATGCCTTTTTAAATGGGAATCCAACTGAGTTTGTCTACATGGTACAACCTGAAGGTTATGTTGATCAGTCCAAACCTCACTATGTGTGTCACCTCAAAAAATATCTTTATGGTCTTAAACATGGCCACAGGGCTTGGTTTGCTGCTTTTAGACATTAGTTTCTCTAATGGGGATTCTGACAGTCCAGAGTTTATGTCTTTTTGTTTGTATATAAACTCAATTCTACAATCATGTATGCATTTGTGTATGTTGATGGTATCCAGTTTACTGGTAACTAATTTGTTGTGCTGGAACAATTTGTGTCTCGGTTGAACATGAAGTTTTCTCTCAAAGACCTGGGGAAATTCGTCCATTTATTAAGGATTTAAATGTTCATAAAGGATAGTGGGTTGTATTTGAGTCAACATAGGTATGCAAATCATATTTTAGACATGCTAAACTTCCAAAACATGAAGCCTTGTCCAACTCCAATGATTGCTAGTTGTTCTGATTGTCTTTGTCAAAGTCTCAGCCATGCAAAATCCAACATTATACAGAAGTACAACTGGAGCACTGCAATACCTGACCTTTACTAGACCAGATTTGACTTTTGCACTAAACACTCTCAGCCAACCTATGCATGCACCGACTAAGGTCCACTCGATTTCTTTGAAATGCCTTCTTTGGTATGTTAAGGGTACAACACATCTTAGTCTTCACTTTAAACCAGATCAACCATTATCAGTACATGAATTCAGTGATGCTAACTAGGGATGCAACATTAAAGATAGAAAGTCCATTGTAGCTTACTATATCTTCTTGGTTAGATCATTGGTATCTTTGTCCTCAAAGAAACATATTGTTGTCTCAAGATCCAGTGCATGCTAAGAGCACAGTGAATTGGCAAATGCAGCGGTGAAGATTCAGTGGATTCTACATCTACTTAAAGAACTTCGAATTCCGATTTCTGGAATCCATGTGGTATGATGTGATAACTTGGGTGCAAAATCTCTGGCTCACAATCATGTGCTTCTTTCAAGAACAAACATGTTGACCTTGATATTCATTTTGTCAGAGATTGCATAACACACAACAAACTCAAGGTACATCATGTGATCACCTTGTTGATGGCTTGACCAAGCCTCTGTTCATTTCCAAGTTTCAAGATGTCAGAGCTAAACTCAATGCTCATACAAATTCATACAATGTCATTTCGGTTGAGGGGAATGTTAAGGAATATATTCTATATTATCCTATTGTAATAAATGAATGGCTGGGATTAGATCTTGTGTGTTATGTAGATTGTTTGGAGAACAATCCATATGGTTTATTTAATATACCTTAATGTTGTATTAAGGATATAACTCAGAAGTATTCCGTTGATATAGTACATTCAGTTTCTTGTCTCTCTACAATAAAGACAAATCTTTTTTTATAAGAAAACCTCATTCCCTTAAATCCAGTGAAACTACGACAAGAAATCATAAGTAGCCACATATATATGAAGGTCCAACAATGGAATTATACGTCTCACATGAGATCTACGATAAACAAGAATCCTAATTAGCTACAAAACAAATACGATTGAAAATAATGACTTCTACCTTGAAACAACGACGATTGAAAATGATTTTTACCTTGAAACCAAAAAACGGAAGGTAAAGTCACATCTCGCAATTCAGTTCGTCGAACTAAACAAAGACGATTGATATTCAATTCATGTTATATTTTAGCTTTGTTTTCGCTTTTGGTTTGTATGATATACATAAGCCTAACATGTAAAACCCTGAATTTTTATTTAAGTGTATTTTTGTCATTTTGATAATAAGTGATTTTAAGTATTAATAAATCATCGATAAAGACGTGTTTACCATAATTATTACTCTTCTAATTTAAAGAGATAATTATGAAGAGATATTATCGGGATCCGTTAATTATGATAAGTTACTTAGAAGATAAGATTTGATTGATCTTGGATTAACACAAGTAATCAATGAATTACTTGCAAAAAAAAATTACACAAACTATAAATAAATGTTTTTACTTTGTGGGTGTTTTATACCGAATAGTGATAATGTCACAACAAAGTTTCACAACACACTTTTAGATCATTGATTATGATGTGGGACTTATTGATTTAAATGGGTCCTAAAAAAATCAATGGTGGAAAAAATTGTTGTGGCACTTTGTTGTGTACATTTGTTGTGGAATAATCTCTTCTCTCATATACCCAAAAAAATAATTAATATAAAAAAGGGATCCAAGGACAGGAGAAATCTGCGGCCAAAGGAGAAAAAAATAGGAGAAGGAAGAAAAGAAGAAGACGACGATGATTCGGTACACAGTTCTTTAATCGAGAAATTATAGAATCGGCCACCGTATCTCCCCCTATTTCATGTCGGTCCATTTTTTTTAAGTCTCCCGTTGAATTTCCAACGGACCCGTTTAAAATTCCAACGAGATTCCATAAAAGCCCCGTTGTAATGTAAAAGAGCCCAAAAAGAAGCGTTGCGTTGAAATTATAACGGACCCGTTCAAAATTGGAACGAGCCCGTCATCTTCAACTCGCCTTTCTCTTCTCCTACCACCAATACCATCTTTCTCTCTATCCACCCTTGTTTCTAAACTCAACCCTGGCCCTGAAGTGTTTATCTATTCATGTACGATGACGGCGGCGGTGTTTCTTGTGATCATTTGTTGGGGTTGTTTCTGTTGGAAGTAGCGCCCGAAAGACAATTTATGTAATTGTTTTTATAATTAATAAATGATAGATTTATTCTCATCTTATTATTTGCTTCGTGCTTATAAGAAATATACTCCTGAAAACCCCAAGTCGTATCATATGTAGCCATATAACTTAGTGTGTGTCACACGTGAGGATTATATGGTGATACACTTGAACTATTAGTCCGTGGTGAATTTAATCAAAGTACGGGGTCTATTGATTAAACCACCATTAATGCGCCCAAAACACTTTAAGGTGTGACCGTCTTATCCGGACCGTCGATATTGGTTATCTAAGTGGGGCATTTATATATGATGTAGTCATATAGAATTTGGACCGATTTAATTCGCATTTCACATATAATTCCGTGATTGAGAAATCTTATTAAATCACAAGATAATCATATATGGATTAATCTTAATCCTGAAGTGATTGCATACTCCTACTTGTTTCAGGATAGAGTTTGATGTGTGCGTTAAGGATTGCTAAGAGGCGCGGTCCGAATCACTTTCACGTTGGCACTGTTCTGAAATGGGTGAGAAGTGTGTGTCTCACAAATATGGAATACATTCCTTCCTGCGGGAAGTAGAAAGACAATTCCCTTATTTGTTGATCTTAAAAATTGATCGATCGGCCGAGTTCGTATTGGTTATGAACAAATTGATCACTAGTGGGTTGATGGTAAATAAGGATAAGATGTAATGAAGAAGGTTTACGGAAATATTCCCGCTTCGTTACGGATAGTCTATGGAGGGTTAGTCTGTATGTAATGATTATATCAATGGACACTTATTAACTCAACGCTTTGAGAATAAGTTATATCTATAATCAATAGAGTTCAGTTTCGGATTTATGGTGGCGTAATTCTGGAATTAATAAGTTGAGTAGAAATGTTCTGTTCGATGAATATTTTATTCAATTTATTGTAGCTACTGGTTATAGGTCCATGGTCCCCGAGTTGGCTCCTAACACGCGAGTGTTTTCTCGTTTTGTGGAACCTCGAGAATAAATTAAATAGTTGGCCATTTAATGAATATGCGAATATTATTTATTTGGTAAATAATAATATGTAATATATAATAGACATTTTCTATTATCCAAAATGGCATAAAAATTGCGCCATATTTTTTTGATTTTGGGAAAAGAAATTTTCTCCTAATTAATTATAATGTGGATAATATAATTATTTATGTGTTAGATAATTATAAATAAGAAATTAGTTTTCTTATTGGATAAATTAAAAATTTGTTTTCCTATTGGATAATTGTTTTATTTTTCCTTAAAGAAAAAGATAAATTTGTGTGTATAAGATAAACTCTCAAACTATTGGTTATTATCAGAGAGTTTCTCCCAAAACAAAATAGTTTTTCCAACGCCATTTTTATAAAAGAAATTTGCTCCACATACAACTAGAAAAAGAGAGAAATTTTGTTTTCTTGTCTTAGCCATTAGGAGAAGAAAAACTAGGGTTTTTCTTAAGCACATTCGAGGAGGTTATACTACGAAGATCGACGTCCACCGCCGCCGCTTGAAGATACAATCGGAAGATCACGGCTTCTCTTCTCGTTGGGTAAATCTTCTACCTTTTTGTAGTTATATTAATTAATCATGTGAATTAATCATGGTAAAATCGCATGCGAATTTAATTCGTAGCTTCAGCTGTGCATGATCGAGTGTCTTGATCGGTGCTGTGAATCAGATCTGAAGGTCCAATTGTGGATCGGGTCCGGATTCGGGTTTCTGTATATCCAGCATGTGGTATCGGAGCCAGGTTAAATCGATTTTGCGATTTTGATTGCATAATTAATTAATAAGGAGTGAAATTGAATAAAAAAATTGCATCTTTTATATGTTTATTATATATACGCGTGGTTGAATGTTCTTGGTTGACGAGATGGATTGGAGTTGATATTATTTACCCGTTAGATCTATTGTAAATCCGTTTTTCGGGTGCGGGAAATTTTATAATTTGTTGTATTATTCTTGGCATTGCTTTGGAGATACTTTCTACTAGTCCGGCTAAGAGACACATTGATGAAGATTTCGGCCCGCAAATTATTATACAGAGCGGCGCTGGATCAATTATAGATTAGTAAATCCTTTAAACGTAGGGTTTATTTATTTAATTAATTTTCTTTTAATAGATTAGATACGGGGGTACCAACGGTCCATCTCAGTGGTTTACTTTTCCGCATTTATTTTCTTATATGATTATTTATGTGAGATAATCATGCCGTACCATGCATCATATTCATTAATTCCACTATTTGCATATGCATACATGTAGAAAATTAATTTTGGCATTAATTAGACATGTACGAAAACGATAATTAATTTAGATTAATAATAAATTAAATTAATTAAAGAAAACAGAATTTTATCGGGATATAAAATTCATATGATAAAAATAAAACTTACGGGGTAAGTTTGATTTTAGGATCTTAAATCCTTCGGGGGTTTAGTTATGTAGTGGCTACATAAAATGAATTTTAATAATCAAAAATCGTGAAAAGTTGGACCATAACTAGACGGTATTTGGAACCGATAAGTTGGTGATTGCTTTTCATGATTTATTGTTCTCGGATTATTGAAAAAATTCTAAGATCCTAAATTTTTATCATGACAAGATTAGGACTTTAAAATTCTTTGGTGAATTTTAGTTGTGTAGTGTCTGCACAAGTAATTTCTATGTATTCGAAAAAATTGGAAAATCATGAATATAGTGTCACTAGTTAGACGGTATTTGGAACCGATAAACTAGTGGGAGCTTTAATTTTCGTGATTTATTGTTTTTCAAATTATTGGGAAATTCATAAGTCCTAATGTATTAGGATTATAAAATTCTTGGTGAATTTTAAATTGTGTAGTGTCTACACAAAGAATTTTTATAAATCCATAAAATTGGAAAATCATGAATATAGTGACACTAGTTAGATGGTATTTGGAACCGATGAACTAGTGGGAGGATTAAAAAATTTAAATATTCATGATTTATTGTTTTTCCGGATTGTAAGGAAATTCTGAAAATCTTAATAAGACAACCTATTTTTCAAAATAACGAGTGAGATAGGGGAATGTGACAGCCGACCCCACGGCTTCTACTGTTGACACAAGCATGTGAGAATATGGTGACGCCTCGTGCCCGCTTTCATTCGCCCCCCTGAGGGTGGCTTTCACCGCTATCAAAATTCAAGGCTTGGTCTCCGAAAGGATAGGATTTTGGGTACTCGTCGAGTCACTGACCGACCCTGAGGCGGCATACTCGGGCGTACTTTGAGAACTGAAATTGTAGGTAACACTCTAAAGGATATTTTAAGAAATATCTTGGCTGAAAAAGGAAGGTAATCAACAATTAAATAGAGATGTCTGATTCTCAGTTAGTTGTTGAGAGAGATTGTCTCAATTTAATCGTCACCTCTTTGACCTACCCTAAGGCGACACTGTAGGTGTGAGATTAAATCCTTGGAATGGTTGGATAAACTGCATGCATGACATCACGTTTATAATTCTTAAAATTCTTATTTGTTGTGGTGTATGATTTGATTTATATTTCTGTCATAATTTATTTTTACAACTACATATCATCTCAATGTGACTAGACTGCTTAAGTAATTATAAATTGACTAGTAATGACTTCGTAAAATTGGAAACGTAACAAGAACGTAGAACTCATAAATCAAGAATGCAATTAATTTTTCAGTAGAGGATTTCCCTCTTAAGCCTTCAAACTTAAGTGACAATGATGAGTATGTCACTGCTGTCACTCGTGTTGAACGAGAGACAACTGATATTAGTTCAAAGATGACGAGAATGATTTGGTATCAATCTCACCAGACATCCCATAGTTCACGAGTAGTGTCTACTCAAATGAACTGCTAGTTCACGGCGATTTCCTTTAAAGAAAGCCAAGAATGGGAAGATAAATGTCTACGCATAAAAGTCATCTAAACTGAATAGGTTAAAGGCTAAACCGAAATATTAATAAAAGAAAGCATGGGATATGGAAAGTGATTTCGGATCACTAACCTATGAATCCTTAGAGACTTTCTTAACCGGGATTATGACCCGGAAGCTAAGTTCTTTTGTAAGAACAAGGGAGCTAGGCATTAATGATTAAAGAGTAGACAACGGGCAGTTATTTCAGCTGAGATAGTGAGAGTGATATAAGGAAACAAAATTTTGGATTTTAATCCTTGGATATCACAGAAATTTAATTTATGTTTTTCCAGATTCTTTGGAACAAATTGATTCACTTTCACATCGAATATATATTTACCTTATAGAAAGTGAATATGACATTTGTAGTACGAATCCGATACTCGGACTTTTGTTTGATAAAGTTAGGACTAAGTAATGCTGAAAAGGTATATGTAACACATCATAAACTATTAAGACAAATGGGTTTCCATATTTAGATAAACGATTCTTCAGCTTCTATTGATTAATGCATATATCCTAAAGATAAGATCTGAAGACTGGCTAAGGGTGATTCCTATCTCCCAGTCTAAGAACACTATCTCAAAGGAAAATGACTAAGTAACCTTTCAATTAGGAAAGGGTAATAGAGCTAAAGAAGTATCACAACTTGTTCATATTGACCGTTGGGGTCTTATGAAGGATACAAGCTAGTGGGAGCTTTTGAGTAACGGACATTTTGTCTAATGACTACTCGAAACGCCTTGATTAGTTTATCTGAATATTTGGAGGAATCTCTGATATTACCAGAGAAGTGAGTATTCCATGCTTAGATATAGGCTAAAGCATAGTTTTTTGAAACTGATGCTCGGCCTACCTCCGAGTGAAACAATTTCACTGAAAGGATAAACCATGTATTGTCTTGTATAGTTATTGATATGCTACATTACACTGCTTAACTCAATTAATATATTAGTTGAAAAATAACGGTTTACATTGTTATGTAATACAGAGAAGTCTACTTAGAAGATGCTTATGAATTTGTGGATAAAGAGTGAAGTAAATTTACTCCACTTCTGCAAATATAGGCATTTAGCACTAGTGTTTGAAGGTAGGACTGGAAATTTTGCATACACATTCAGATAGTGACTGTTCGTGAAATATCTTAATGCGATGAGTGAAGGTTGGTTATAAGATTCTTAAGATCGGAAAGTGACGGTTGAACTGTCACAGCCTTTCTGAAAGGATGTTTAAATAACAACCTTGGACCTTGAAGTAAAGTTACTCAAGGAGTTACTATCTTATTTAATCAGATCATATCCAACATTAGTTGTTGGGGGTCACACTGATAAATACTACTGAACCAGATCAGAATGTCAATCCACCCAAATGCATTGGGAGTATGGTTTATCCATTGACACGCTGTGATTATGCAGACTTTACAGTCTGCTGGAGGTGATTGATAACATATGATCTTTTTGGAAGGACTGTATAGGATTCTAAGAAAAGGAGGTTGGTTTAAAGCCATAAACCTGTAAATAGAGTTTACTCCAGTTCTGTTCACAATCTTGCATCTGAGTGTCTCAGGCCCAGTGGGAGCAATTGGATCTGCGTGAAAAATAGTCGAATGAATGAGAAAGTTTAACTTTCAAAGCAAAGCTAAGTGGTCTGGGGGGTAATTCCCTGAGAAGTAGATAGTTCAATATGGGTGATGCCCTGAACTCTCTCAGTATTCAGCCTTGCCTGACTCCATGAAAAGCAGGAAGATTACCAGGGGTGATGCCCTGAAACATTCTTGCCTTACAAAGGAGCTTGAATTCATTCGGGACATAAGGTTTTTTAGCTTAAAGCAAATGGCAGATTGACTGCCTATGCTTATATCTATCGGTGGATTAAAGCAACCCTCTAGGTCATTAAAAGGCACATGTTTGAAATATGTGGGCTTGACCAGAATATTGAGTCTTTTGTAGACCAGAGAATCAATATTGGTAAAGAGTAGACGTTAGTGTTGAAGAAATGTGACACTGCAACAGTTGTAAGCAACATGAGTGTGTTATCTGAAGTCAAGAACTGAAGAGCTGAAGCTTCTCTGAATCAGAGAAGTGGACTATATTCTTTGAAATCGATTCGGTCGAATTCATGAGAACAAGTTCTTTGGCATTATCCCATCCATCTTATTGGTTAAGAGATATAATGCATTTTTGTATGCAACATTCAACGAGAGGTTTCCTACCCAACCCCTCACGGAATAATTCTCTTAGTCTTTGGATAAAGAGAAAATGGGATAAATTCTCTTTTGGATAAAGAAAGTCAGGTTACTAAAAGTCAATTAAAGTCAAATCTTGGATTCGAGCAATGGATAGCAGGATAGTGCATCCTCAAGTACCTTTTGAGAACGAGTAGTTGTATGCTTGAGTATTCGGGTGCAAACCTGAGTATTGTTGACTACACTGATTCTGATTTTAAGTCAGATTAAGGATGATCGTAAGTCGATCTCGGGCTCAGTGTTTACTCATAGTGATGGAGCTATAGTCTGGAGCAATCCATCACTGTCAATTTGACTCTGTTAGTTGAATACATAGCAGCTAAAGAGGCAGGGTGGCTTGGGAAGTTCTTTGATGGATCTGGAAGTAATTCCAAGTCTCGATGAGCCGATACCATTTTACTGTGAAAACAATTAAGAGGTAGCTTATGCAAAGGATCTTCTCAATCACAAGAGGTCAAAAGCATATTAAGAGAGAGTACCACCTGATCAGACAGACCGTGCAGAGAGGCAATGTTTCGGTCCTAAAGATCACCTCGAAACCGACAACCTACTGATCAGTTTAACCAAGTCGTGTGGCATCTAATGTCACTGATAAGCACTTGGTGGGTATTAAATTGGGAGATATGTCTCATCTGCTTTAGAGCAAGTGGGAGAATGTTGTGGATAGATAGAATAAGGGTGTGGTGCTCTGAAAACAATTGTTGCTTGTCTTTACGGGCAAGTGGGAGATTGTTAGATGTAGTGCCCGAAAGACAATTGTTGCTTGTCCTTACGGGCAAGTGGGATATTGTTGGAAGTAGCACCCGAAAGACAATTTATTTAATTGTTTTTATAATTAATAAATGACAGATTTATTCTCATCTTATTATTTACTTCGTGCTTATAAGAAATACACTTTTTGAAAACCCCAAATCGTATCATATGTAGCCATATAACTTAGTGTGTGTCACACGTGAGGATTAAGTTTATGGTGATACACTTGAACTATTAGTCCGTGGTGAATTTAATCAAATTATGGGGTCTATTGATTAAACCACCATTAATGCGCCCAGAACACTTTAAGGTGTGACTGTCTTATCCGGGCCGTCAATATTTGTTATCTAAGTGGGGCATTTATATATGATGTAGTCATATAGATCGGACCGATTTAATCGCATTTCTCATATAATTCCGTGATTGAGAAATCTTATTAAATCACAAGATGATCATATATGGATTAACCTTAATCCTGAAGTGATTGCATACTCCTACTTGTTTCAAGATAGAGTTTGATGTGTTCGTTAAGGATTTCTAAGAGGCACGGTCCGAATCACTTTAACGTTGGCACTATTCTGGAATGGGGTGAGAAGTGTGTGTCTCACAGGTATGGAATCCATTCCTTTCCTGCGGGAAGTAGAAAGACAATTCCCTTATTTGTTGATCCTAGAAACTGATCGATCAGCCGAGTTCGTATCGGTTATGAACTAATTGATTACTAGTGGGTTGATGGTAAATAAGGATAAGATGTAATAAAGAAGGTTTATGGAAATATTCCCGCTTCGTTACGGATAGTCTATGGAGGGTTAGTCTGTATGTAATGATTATATCAATGGACACTTATTAACTCGACGCTTTGAGAATAAGTTATATCTATAATCGATAGAGTTCAATTTCGGATTTATGGTGGCGTAATTCCGGAATTAATAAGTTGAGTGGAAATGTTCTGTTCGATTAATATTTTATTCAATTTATTGTAGCTACTGGTTATAGGTCCTTGGTCCCCGGGTTGGCTCTTAACACGCGAGTGTTTTATCGTTTTGTGGAACCTCGAGAATTAATTAAATAGTTGGTCTATTTAATGAATATACGAATATTATTTATTTGGTAAATAATATGTAATATAGAATAGATATTTTCTATTATCCCAAATGGTATAAAAATGGCGCCATATTTTTTTGATTTTGGGAAAAGAAATTTTCTCCTAATTAATTATAATGTGGATAATATAATTATTTATGTGTTAGATAATTATAAATAAGAAATTAGTTTTCTTATTGGATAAATAGGAAATTTGTTTTCCTATTGGATAATTGTTTTATTTTTCCTTAAATAAAAAGATAAATTTGTATGTATAAGATAAACTCTCAAACTATTGGTTATTATCTGATAGTTTCTCCCAACACAAAATAGTTTTTCCAACGCCATTTTTATAAAAGAAATTTGCGCCACATACAACTAGAAAAAGCGAGAAATTTTGTTTTCTTGTCTTAGCCATTGGGAGAAGAAAAACCCTAAACTAAGGTTTTTCTTATGCACATTCGAGGAGGTTCTATTACGAGGATCGACGTCTACCAGTCGTCGCTTGGAGATACAATCCGGAAAATCACGGCTTCTCTTCTATTGGGTAAATCTTCTACCTTCTTGTAGTTATATTAATTAATCATGTGAATTAAATCATGGTAAAATTGCATGCGAATTTAATTCGTAGCTTCCACTGTGCATGATCGAGTGTCTCGATCGGTGCTGTGAATCAGATCTGATGGTCCAATTATGGATCG
Source organism: Gentiana straminea (assembly GCA_036785695.1). Classification (NCBI taxonomy): domain Eukaryota; kingdom Viridiplantae; phylum Streptophyta; class Magnoliopsida; order Gentianales; family Gentianaceae; genus Gentiana; species Gentiana straminea. The sequence continues at coordinate 51,782 of JAVUPR010000312.1, read as the reverse complement.
GATCCGGATTCGAGTTTCTTTATATCCAAAGCAGCTTTCCATCTTCAATTTCGAGTTTGTGGGAGAGAAGGGTGCGAGAGGCTTATGGAATGGTATGGAATACGATCTGAAGTTGCAGGACGAGGAGACCTTGAGAACGGGGAATATGATTGATGCCTTTAAGGACATTGATGAGTTGACATGGAAAGGAAACAATGAGAATTGCCATGAATATGAGACCGTAAGGGAACAATTGACGAACCTAGCTCCGGCAAATGGTCGGGCGGTTCTAGTTTTCCAGTACAGTCTATCCTAAGTATTAATTTGAGAAATTTGACGGCCTCGTTCCAATTTTGAACGGGTCCGTTGTAATTTCAACGCCGCACTCCTTTTTGGGCTGTTTTACATTACTACGGGGCTTTTATCTAATCCGTTGTAATTTTAAACGGGTCCGTTGGAAATTCAACGGAGGACTTAAAAAATGTCAGGTTTGACCCGTCTATAATTTCTCTCTTTAATCTAATCCGAAAATAAATTACGGATAAGTTTAAGTCATGATATTTATTGTTCTTTAAGAGTTTTAGTTTTAGATTTAAGATTAAAGATTGTCTCTTTGATTTATTACGGTTTGTGTGAAACTGACTGATGATAGAAAAAGAGAATTCTGATCGGGTAGTCAATTTGAAAAACACGGAGAGGGGAACAATAATTTGTCACCCGTCTTATTTTTAGACCCGCGTAGATTCGAAAAGTTGTTGTTCGGCTTGTAAGTTTGGCTTGTCTTTAAGGTAAAAAGTTTTTCTTATCAAAAAGTTCTGTTTTTAGTTTAAAGATTATGTTCTTAAGTTGTAGTGAATACCGTTTTATGTTAGACTGCACGAATACGGACATGATTATGTGTTTTCCGGGCAATTGTAATATTCAATTCAAAGTACTGCTTAGTTTTATAGATAATACTCTTCTATAAACTTTTTTATGCATTTTGGTTACGAGTAGTGGAGATATGTTGGGAGTTTGGTGTTGTTATGACCTTTGTATGCTCACATATAGGGCTGAGCAAAATAACCAGTAAACCAATCTAAAACGTAAACCGATCCAAATCAATCCGAATTAACAAAACCAATAATAAACCAAATGAATTGGTTTGGTTTGGAACCAAACCAAATTGCATTGGTTTGGTTTCAGATACTTTTAATTACACCCAATCCAATCTAATACCAAACCAATTTTTTTATATATTAATTATATATATTATACCCATTACCCAACCAACCCAATATAACCCTTTTTTTCAATATAACCCATTATATAACAATCTTAGTTTCTCGGTCCACTTAGTCCAATAGTAGAGTTTAGTCCAACATTTTGCTCTTTTGATGTAAATATGTAAATCAATAAATGCATGTATGTAAGTATGCAACTATGGAGGACCGGTTGATTGTAGCTGAATTATATTGTAATGTGTTGTTACTTGTTTGTTGTTTTAAGTTTTTTTTTTATTTTATCATTTTGGTTTGTAATTTATTTTAGTTTGGATGTAGCTATTTAGATCTTATGTACAAAAGGTTGTTTTGTCATTTTTTTTTTAAGATTTGGCTTGTTAAACCGAAACCAACCCAATCCAAACCGAAACCAATTCGAGCCAAACCATTGGGGTTGACTTAGTTTTGTTTTGGTTTGGGGAACGAATTATGGCGCCCCAAACCGACTCGAGTTTTTCAAAACCAACCCAAACTCACCCAAACCAATCCAAAATCAGCCCTACCAGATGGGTTAGACTTGGAATTTAGCCTCGAACTTATGTGATTTATGTGCTCTTACTTTCTTATAGTTAGTGACTTTGCAATTTATCGAACGGAGTACCATGGGTATACAAGTCTCATGTCGGACGTGTGATTAGTTGTATTTCCCATGTCATTTCTAAAATGATGTACCGGGTGGGGTATCGTGATCCGGCCCCCACATTGGACGTATGACTAGTCATGTTCCTCGTGTCGCAACATGCCCTCAAGTTAAGCGATTAATTCTATGTAACGATACATGAATACGAAAGACATGACAAGAACATGCATGTGCTAAGTACCATGAACATGATAGATAAGACGTGAACATGCTAGTAAAGTACATGATGTTATATCTTACGTAAATTTGATCAAGTATAATACAAATATGTTAAGTAAGTAGTTAATGAAACGAAGAAGTACGTGCAAGATGAACTAAACGTACGTAGCTAATAGATATATTTTCTATGCATTGTTCAAGGTGGTTTTAAAGAGGTTTTTCCTATGTTCAAAATATGATTTAAAGATGTTACATGTATTCTTCAAGTTATGATATACAAGTAGTTTTCTAAATGTTCTAAGTTGTGCATTTAATTGTTTTGCAAATTAGATGAAGTAGATTCATGTCATGTTTCTCGACAGCTGTCAAATATGAATCTATGTTTTGTTCTTGTTTCTCCTTACTGAGCATTTGGCCGGTGCTCACTCCTTTAATGGAATAGAAAGATATGCAGGTTAGAGATGTAACGCCCTCAGACCTTGGGCCTGATAGCGCTAAATGAGTCATAAATGATCCCGTCAACTGCTTAGAACGTTGTCATTGCTTGGTCAAAAAGGGTTAACCCGAATTGACAAGAGATTTATGTCTCACACTTATAAGAAGGTCATGTGCTTCTCTTACATTCAATGTGGGATATCACAAGAGACGAGATGAATGATGAGCATTGAGGGCAAGCTTCTAAATGAAGTCATGGAGTTCTTTGTTGTGTTTCAACAGTTTCATTTTTAGTCCAGTTGAGTTGTAATATTTGTTAACACTCATTTACGATTTAGCTTCACAGGTGTTGTAATCCGTTAAGTTGGTTAACAGAAAATCTCAAGGGTCAATTTTTCCGAGTCTCTCGCTTGTTTCTTTTCTTCCTCACGTTTTTTAATTATTCTGATATGACAGGTTTACGTGAGATTTATGTTAACTTAAATGTCATGTGTCGAACGTTTATTTTCCGGATAAAAACTCAATAAGCGTTACACTAACGTGTCCTACTTCTCCCAAATTAGACATGTGTCTGACAAAATGTCACCATTTTCCCATATTTTTTTAAACGGGTTGTTACACCATCGTTACTGGATCGGTATAACCAGTAAGGAGTATGATATTCGTGTTAATGAAAATCAAAGAATAAATACAAGAAAAACGATACTCGGGTACATACCCTAGTGGTAATCCACTTGGCTCTAACTTGGCTCCCAGTGGAGAGGCGAGGATTCGAACCCCGTTTGGAACGTTTAAATGGATGTGTGTGTTTCTTTCGTCTCTTAAAACAAAACAAAAAACAAGAAAAACGTGATCATTTTGCCAACATGACCGAACTGCAAGGGGGGAGACTTATACTATTAGTACTCTTTTTTTAATAGCTTATAAGAGTCAACACAGAATTTTCTTTGCACAACATGTCATTCAGACAAATTAAGGTAGCTCATAATCAACTAAGCCAGGCACATGGCTGGAAACGTGGCTCCCATAATTCAAAGAGAGTACATTCATAACTTTGAAGTACGTACGCACTCTCCGCGTCCTGGCAAAGCATGGAGACAATCTTCTTTCAACAAAAATCGATAACCTTGGACTAATACCTGTCTTCGACCATCAATGGTAGGCTCACATTCTTGGGTCATCGTAACATATACTACATCCGTCCTATAAAAAGTGTCCACTTTTTGTGGTGCATAAATATTACGAAACAATTAATATATTGTATTTTAAATAGTGATGATATATAATGTATGCATTTTTAAAATATGAAATGAATATATAAACATTAAAAGTTATGATATGAAAGATATTTGTTTTCTAAATGAACATTTTTTGCTAAAACAATTCATTTAAAAAAGACAACCACTTTTTATGGGACAAAGGTATTCCTGAAATAGAGTTGAATCATATCATAGATATGAAAAGTCAAAAAAAAAAAAAAAAAAAAAAAAAAAAAGGGAAAAAAAAAAACACTTACATAATCAAGTTTTAACAACTTCACCAAAAGCTAAAATATGCTTGAGCTATTAGAGAATGGTGTCCTTGATAGGGTTTTCATGTTTAAATCACCTTTCATGTGGGGTTTTATTTAAAATTCGCTAAATTTTGTTAAATGAGGGATAAAGAATATATTTGTTGCTTTTTTGTTTCACGGTTTTTATATTTTTATCATCAATGTTTCGTTTTAACAAAAAAGATTTTGAATAAAAAAAAAGTGTGTATGTATACCTTAAAAGGAAATATATTGAGAGGTGTCATGTTGTTCGATAAAAGAGTTGTTGTGATAAATAATTAACAATTTTGGCTTATAAAATATTTGAATTATATTATTCGTACTACATCTATCTAAAGGTGTTCACGGTTCAAACTGATTCACTTTGTTCGTGCTTGTTTAAACTACAAGAGTACAGTAAATCAAACATATGAGTGTTCACGTACGGTTCAAACTGGTTTTTTCCGGTTTAAAGTATAAAGATTACGGTAAATCAAACATAGTAAATAATTACTTTGATCAAATAACACATAATTACCCATAATAAATAAATTTCAGTCCTTTTTAGTTATGTGCCTCAATATGTCAGTACAGTAAATAGGTCATATAAGTCGCATGGGTGGTCTATATGCAAATATTGGACTATCAAGTCAGCAATTTTAAAAAAATACATTGGTGGAAAATTTTACAGGTAGGGGCTCATTTTAAAAAGTTGAATTTCTATTGGTGTTGGTACACCAGCTAGGATTTACACCTTAACCAACATAAAATTTGTGTAATACAAGAATAGGAAAATACATCGTAAAAAATATATATATACTTCCGATAGTGACAAAACGATCCTAAAATGCTATCAAAACAAAAAAATAAAATAAAAATAATAATAACCAACAAACAACACTAGGTGAATTCTACATTCGTAAGAGATAAATATGTCCGCTTGTGGATATAATCCCCGAGTTGAACTACAATATATATATTATATTAGGGGAGAAGTGGAAGGGAATTTCTTAATCGGAACGGAAACGAGAATCGTACCCTAGATCTTACCGAAAATTGCAATGGTCTCTGTCACTATACCGTATTCGATTTATATATAAACAATAGAAAAACATAATATGAAGGGAATCGTATTTTTGTATTATATTATTATTTTCTAAACCGAAGTTAAGAAGATGGATAAGTCGTAGTTTTTTTGCTAAACACCGGTGACAATTTCTTCTATTATCTTCATTGTTCTGACAAATGTATTTATCCAAATAAAATAAAAAGAATTGATATTGACGTCGCACCCTACGTCCGGAGGCCTGAAAAAAAAAACCGTTAATGTCATCGTCCCCTCGTCCGGGGGCCTGCGTCCGCCCAAGTTCAAAGATATATTTAAGTGAATTGTTTCTTAAATGATAATTATTACGAGACAGTAAAATCAAAATATAGACAAATTTGAAAGGGAAAAATGTTAAATGAGAGTATTCTTGAGATTGACTGTAGGTTGTAGGCCTATCATTTGAAAAGAAAGACATGTAAGCCGTACGTGAAGAAGGAAGGTGTCCAGAAGAAGCAGCAAAGTCCACCGTTTGGCGTGAAAGAATGATTATTTATTCCAAAGTTTGGCAAAAACCTTTTAATTTATTCCTCGTTTCATATTAGTACGATTTAATCTTCCTTACCAAACTAGTAGCTAGAATGGACTATGTATACACTACCGACAGAAGCCGCCTTGGAAAGAGTAATAATGCATTCCATTCTTTGTCTGACCTCCTTTCCTTTCCTTATCTGTATTTTCTAAGATGTCACATGAATCGCACGCCTGAGTATAGGTTAGACTTTACACCACAATCTCTATAGTGCTTTTTGCGTTTCGAAATAAGTGACGCAGTTGCTAAAAACACACATATTAAAAATGTGAGTTAATGATTTAATTTGAATGTCAAAATGACTAAAAAACCTTAGTCTATAATTTAATATAATGTTGTATTTATTCTCTCACTCCTTAATAAATAAAGATAGATCTAGGAAAAACAAAATTACTGCGGAAATGTAACTGCCTAAGTTATTGTAAACAAATCTATGTCTCGATTATTTCGGAACTGAAGGAGTACTAAATAAGAGTATATCTTTTAATTTATATAATTTTTATGCAATATTATATCATAAGATCCCCCCGCCCCCGGGAAGTTACTGTGTGGTGTCTCCACACGGTGTGAGAACCGTATTTATGCACGCATACGTACTGACCATGTGCTTTATTCTCGTATTTAAACCGCGTGTGTTTACGTCGTTTCACCCGTTACTTCACCTCAAATTCCCTAACTACACAATAACTTCCTCCGCCTCCACTGCAAAATAAGTTTGAGCCTTTGGGAATTGACCCATTTTGAAATGACTCAAGTTGTCTCTAAAAATAAAATAAAATAAAAATAAAAATAAAAAATGGAGGGGCGAAACCGTGAGGGAGAGAAATACAGCAAGGCCCTCATAAGACACTCACCAAGAGAACACTTTGATCTCAATCCCCTTTGTATTGATACTGAGTTCACTCAACCAAAAACAAGGGATCCAAACTCTTTCTATTTCCAAAGAGCATGACTGGAGCACAGAGATTTTAAGGAGCATGTAGATGAGGCTTGGGATAATAGCAAGGATCTATCCACAACCATACATTTTTTTGCCATGAAGACCTAAAAATGGAAACCAAACAGTTTTTGGAAACATTTTTCAGAGATGGAACACTCGTCTTGCCATAATTGAAGGGGTTGATAGGAGTCTTGAGATGTCACCCTTATCTAACTTGACAGAGCTCTATGAGGATCTGAATGTGGTACTTGATTACATTCTGGATTAGGAAGAGACCTACCGGCACCAACGATCCCAACATAATTGGCTAGCTGTGGGGGAAAGGAACACCCACTTTTACCATATGACCATTATCAAAAGACAGCAGAAATTCAGAATTACTTGCCTGAAAGATGATCAAGGGCAGTGGATTGAGAACAGTGTGTTAATTGATTGAGGATATGGTGATACAACAACCTCTATCAGGCAGGCCCTATTGATCAAAATCTTCTGGATAACATTCTGTTAAAACACAGACGAGAAGCTTGCGGTTTAAGAAAGATTATAACAATAGCAATGCAAACATAAGGCATGGCGGAAATTGATAAAACACAGACACAAAGATAACACAATGATTTAACGTGGTTTCCAGAGTTGTACCGACTACTTCACGGACAGAAAATGAGATATTTTATCATGCACAAAGTTACAAGGTATTCCACACTCTTATGAAATTAACACTCTTGAAAGACACATTGCATTGATTACAACATTGGTATTTATAAGCACAAATCCCAAACCTTAACCGCCATAAGATCTTTGTCGGAATTGTCATAAATACCCCAGATGTGGACCCCAGCTCCAGTTGTTATCTACCAGATGAAACACAGTTCAAAAACTGACTCTCCCAGACTTGTAACCAACTGCTTAGATCTCATCTATACTCAGCAAAACTCAGCAGACCAAAACTGACTGCTGACTTCAGAAGAAACTCAGTTGCACTTCATCAAACTGACTTTCACAGAACTGAATATACTTAACTGAACTGACCATCATTATCAGTCTCAGTTTCTCAGATTAGTTCCACCAGTTTAGAGATCAAGTAACCAAAACTGACAAATATCCACCTTGACTTGAACTCTTATTCACAATCAACCAGATTGCATAATCAGATATACTTGTACCAGATGCATTCGTAAATGTCAGGATGTACAGTACCAAACTTCTCCTCAGATTCCACTCGCCTTGATCGCCCTCAACCGAGTATCCGGATTTCGCCACAAGCTTTGAATATTCGGCAAGTCCGGACACAACCGAAACTTGCTCTCTTCGAATCGGTTTAATGAACATATCAGCAGGATTATCCTTGGTGCTGATTTTCTTCACTACAACCCTCTTCTCATTTCTCAGAAAATGATACCTCACATCAATATGCTTGGTTCTCTCATGATGAACTTGATCCTTAGCTAGACAAATTGCACTCAAACTGTCACAATAAATCTCAGCTTGATCCTGATGTATCCTCAAATCACTGACTAGTCCCTTCAACTAGATACCCTCATTGGCTGCTTCAGTAAGAGCCATATACTCAGCTTCAGTAGTTGATAAAGCCACTGTTGCCTGAAGGGTTGCTTTCCAGTTGACAACCGAATTCCCCAATGTGAAAACATGACCAGTTATAGATTTTCTACTTGTCCACATCACATGCATAATCAGCATGATAGTATCCTGTGATCAGTTCCTAAGTATCACCTCCATAAATGAGACCAACATCAGCTGTACCTCTATGGTACCTGAACATTCTTTTCACAGATTTCCAGTGTTCCTTTCCAGATTGAGCCATAAACCTGCTGACAACACTGACTGCCTGAGCTAGATCAGGCCTAGTGCATACCATGCATACATAAGACTGCCAAATGCACTAGCATAGGGAACTCTTGACATGTACTCTTTCTCTTATGCTGATTGTGAAGCAAAAACAGACAAATGAACATTTGATGCCATAGGAGTATCTATTGGCTTAGCAGATGACATGCCAAACTTTGACAAAATCTTCTGTATATAGCCATGCTGAGATAAAAATAGTTTTTTCTGACTTCTATCTCTCCAGTTCTCCATCCCCAAAATTTTCTTGGCTGCACCCAAATCCTTCATTTCAAACTCAGCACTGAGAAGGTCTTTCAAATACTAAACATCAGACTTCTTCCTTGCAACTATCAGCATGTCATCCACATACAAAACAAGATATGTATGATCCATCTTCCAACTGACTGTTGTAAACACAACAATCATAAGGCCTTATGTTGTAACCCAACTGGATCATGTAACTGTCAAACCTTTTATACCATTGTCTAGAAGCATGCTTCAGTCCATACAAAAACGTCTTCAACTTGCACACAAAATCTTCCTTTCCAGGAACTTGGATACCTTCTGGCTGAGTCATGTATATCTCTTTATCTACCTCACCATGTAGAAAAGCTATCTTCACATCTAACTGCTCAAGTTCTAAGTTCTGTTGTGCCACCATTGCTCTTAACACTCTGATTGAAGTATGTCTGACCACTGGTGAGAATATCTCATCAAAGTCTACCCTTTCTTTCTGACTGAACCCTCTTGCAACCAAACATGCTTTATACTTAACTCCTTCTGCCTCAGTTTCCCCTTCCTTCTTCTTGAAAATCCATTTGCAAGTAACAACTCTCCTATCAGCTGGATGTTTAACTAGATCCTAATTCTGATTCTTCAGTAATGAATCTATTTCATCTCCCATGGCAGCAATCCATTGAGATGCTTCAGAACATGTCACTGCTTCCCTGTAAGTAGAAGGTTCAAAACCAACCAATTCTTCTACAACTTGAAGTGCGTATCCAACCATATCATCAAACACATACCTCTTGGGAGGTACCCCAACATTGGATCCTCTAGCTCTGCTGACAGCTATACTCTGCTGACCCATGTTCTCAGTTTGACGCTCAACTTACATTTGCTCAGCTGACTGGCTTGAATTCAGTTATGGTTCAGTAACCAGATCAGATGAAAACTGACTTGGATCAGTTGATTGTTTCTTTTCAACTGACTCCACCTGAAGCTCCACCTTACTGTCGCTTTTCTCGCCGAACTGGTTTCAGTTTCAGTTATCCTTCCCACTGATGAACTGAGCATAGAATTTTATTCGAAAACTGTATCTCTGCTGAGAATAACTCTGTTTTCTACTGATGACCAAATTCTGTACCCCTTTACTCCATCACCATACCCTACAAACATTCTTTTCTTGGCCCTTGGTTCTAGTTTCCCTTCACTGACATGATAGTAAACTGTGCTTCCAAATACCCTTAGAACTGAGTAGTCAGCAGGCTTGCCTGACCACATCTCAACTGGTGTTTTGAGACTGATCCCTGTGTGAGGACTCCTGTTGATTAAGTAGCAAGCTGTGGTTACGGCCTCTGCCCAAAATCTCCTTGACTAACCAGCATGAGAAAGCACACATCTTGCTCTCTCCAGAAGAGTTTGATTTAGCCTTTCAGCTACCTCATTCTACTGAGGAGTATTCCTGACTGTATGATGTCTGGAAATACCCTCATTTCTGCACAACTCATCAAACTCAGTCCATCAGAATTCTAGACTATTATCTGTATGAAGCCTCTTGATCTTCTTCCCCAACTGATTTTCAACTAGAGCCTTCCATTGTATGAAGCTCTTGAATGCCTCACTTTTGTGTTTGATCATCACCACTTAAATCATCCTTGAATTTTCATCAATAAAGGACACAAAATATCTGTGACCACCCAATGACTCCACCTTTGATGGCCTCTAACAATCAGAATGACTGTAATCAAGTGATGACTTTGTGATATGTAACTCTTTTGAGAACTTGCCCCTATGAAGCTTCCTAAACACACAATGCTCATAAAAGTCCAGATGCTTGACCTTACACTCCCCAAGAAGATCTTTCTGAGAAAGAACCTGCATCCCCTTTTCACTCATGTGACCAAGTCTCATGTGCCACAGTTTTGTAAGTTGTGAATGATGAATCTCAGCTGATGCCACAGCAGCAAAACCAGCAACAACTGACCATTGTAGTATATACATGGCCTTTTTCTTGACTCCTTTGAGAACCAAAACTGAATTTTTATAGACACTCAACATACCACTTTCTTCTTTAAAACTGAATCCCATGTTGTCCAAAGAACTGAGAGATACTAAGTTTTTGGTCATTTGTGGAACATGTCTAACTTCACTCAGTTTACAGGATCTTACATCCTCTCGTCCTCAACCGAACCGAGCCAATCCCAACTACCTTGCGGACCATGCTTTTTTGCCATAGATATATGACCACCATCTATCTGCGATAACTTGAGAACCACTCTCTGTGAGGGCAAATACGAAAGGATGCCCCAGAGTCCAGAATCCACACATCAGTTTGAAGTGCTGACTCTCCTGCCACTAGGACCATGTCATCATGCTCAGCTGCCATAACAGCTGTGCCAGAACTGTTCTTCTGCTGTTTCTTCCTCTTTGGAAAATTGACTTCCAATGTCCCTGCTCCTTACAATAATTACAAATATATGTGGATTTAGGGACTTTGGACCTTGTCTTTTTGAAATTTTTCTTCCTACACTGACCATGCTCTTTTCTACTATTGCTACTGACTAATAGTCCAGCGGCTTGTACTCGATTGTCCCCCTACCGCCATATGTCTCGGCTCACGACATGTAAAGCTGACCTTACATCCTCTAAAGCAACTGTATCCTTCTCAACTATGAAGGACTGCACAAAGATCTCATAGGAAGCTGGTAATGAAACCAGCAAAATCAAAGCAGCATCCTCATCCTCAATCTTAACATCAATATTCCTGAGATCAAGTAATATTGTGTTCAATTGATCAAGATGATCTCTCAGCTGAGTCCCTTCATGCATCCTCAGGCTGAATAGCCTCTGCTTCAGCAGCAACTTGTTGGTCAATGACTTAGTCATATACAGGGTTTCAGGCTTTAACCATAACTTGGAAGCGGTGTCTTCCTCAGTAACTTCTGTGATAACATCATCAGACAAGCACAACATGATGGTAGAATGTGCTTTCTCCTCCAGACTGGCATAATCTGCTGAACTGACATCCCCTTTTTCAGATAAATGAGTCCACAATCCTTGTTGCTTTAACAAGGCCCGCATCTTGATTTGCCACAAACTAAAACTGTTCCTCCCTATAAATTTATCAATCTGTACGTTCATCGTTGACATCCTTCTAATTAAAGAACAAACCTTTGATCACAAAATCCTAGCACCGGTCACCGGTCTTGGTGAAGATCAACTATGTTCAACCTGCAACTCTCCGAATCTTGAACTTGATGCTCCGATACCAGTTTGTTAAAACACAGACGAGAAGCTTGCAGTTTAAGAAAGATTATAACAATAGCAATGCAAACACAAGGTATGGCGGAAATTGATAAAACACAGAAACAAAGAGAACACAATGATTTAACGTGGTTTCCGGCGTTATGCTGACTACTCCACGGACAGAAAAAGAGATATTTTACTATGCACAAAGTTACAATGTATTCCACACTCTTGTGAAATTAACAATCTTGAAAGACACACATTGCATTGATTACAACATTGGGCACAAATCCCAAACCCTAACCGCCATAATATCGTTGTCAGAATTGTCATAAATACCACAGATGTGGACCCCAGCTCCAGCTGCTATCCACAAGACAAAACTCAATTCAAAAACTGACTCTCCAGACTTGTAACCAACTGCTCAGATGTAGAACTCAGCTATACTCAGCAAAACTCAGCAGACCAAAACTGACTGCTGACTTCAGAAGAAACTCAGTTGCACTTCATCAAACTGACTTTCACAGAACTGAATATACTTAACTGAACTGACCATCATTCTCGGTCTCGGTTTCTCGGATTAGTCCCACCAGCTTTATTCATCCGTTTAGAGATCAAGTCACCAAAACTCGACACATTCAATTCTCGGCTCTATTGGATATATACCTTCATTTCCTAAATAGACAGTGTAATTAAGAAAAGGAAGTGTAGGACACCCTCTTTCGGATGGGGAACTTTAAAGCCTTTGAAACGATGGGATCCCCGCATGTCTTCATAGATGATGGCCCTCATAAGTAATTCGGAACTATTACTAGTTTGTTACATGAAGTAATCGTTAACATAGAACAAAAATGGCAATTGAACAGAACATGATGTTGAACAGAACAGGATGTTGAACACAACAGAAACACATTGCAGACAAAATACAGTATTCATGTAATAACCATAGTTATCAGATCCAGCCCGGCGGTCGAACCGGTGACATATTATAGGATGTTCAAGCATTCGACCGTTTAAGGAAGTGAACCGTTCACACCCAGCTAACCCGGCGGTCGAACCGGTGATTTTTAAAATTTGTCTTTTATTACAGAAATTGTCATTAACCATCGGTTCATTAAGAATTGCAGCTTCAACCAACTAAGAAACACTCTCTAGTAAAAATAATTCAATATTTTCTTCATTTCTCCATTCGAATTTAAGGTCTTTAATCATTTTTTACTATGTTTGGTTTTTCTGTATAACATAATTTGTATAATCTTTTACCCTTAAATAATCTTTTTCCCCCACATTTATATGCTCTTTTGTAAAGGTTATGTAGTTTTCATTTCCATATACTTGATCAAGAATGTGCTTGACCACCAAATTCTTTTATTAGACGATAGTAGCCGTTCAACATCAAATGATAAATAAAAAAACACAATTCATCTATAGTGATGTTGGATCTAAATGGAGAATTTTGATGAAATTCAAAGATTTTTTTTCATTTGTATCTTGTTATGATTTGAATGTTGGAATATTATCAAAATGAATATGGTTGTCATATTTTAATTTTTATTTATGTATTTGTATATTGAATTATATTTGTGAGTTATAATATGACCCATCGGTTGAACCAATGACCCACTGGTTGAACCAGTGACCCGATGACCCGGCGTCTTTTCCGGGTCGATGACCAGGCCGGATCTGATAACTACGGTAATAACATATTGTAAACTGATTTATGCAGCAAAACATAAGTAAACCCGAAAACTTATTGATTGACTAAAGCAAGTTTAGAATTTATCCTTAATACTTTATTCCCCAATTATGTGCCCACGGAGTATGGAAAAAAGTCTCCCAAAATACAACAATCAGTATATTTGCGGATTGCAGCACTTCAATAAGGAAAGCAAGCGGACTGATATGGCCTTGTTATCTCAGACTTGATGCACAGAATTGTGCAGGATTTTTGTATCGAATGATATGATTTTTCTGTTTGTTTTCATTTTGTATTGTTGGATTTATATAGGCAGAGTGAATCATGTTTGAAGAGAAGCATCTATTCCGAATTATATGTGGAGTCTTTCTCGAGTTTGAACAGATGTATTGTTTTGTTCTCACGCAATGCGCTTGCTTATGTTTCGGTTGCGGTTCGGTTCGAACGAACATTTGATCCGAACATATGCATTGCTTCATTCTGATTCAGAAACTTTCAAAATGAAATGTTGAGCTAGCCCAAAAATTGAATACTAAGGCCAGGCCGGGCCAAGCCAAGCCTGAGCCGAGCCGACGGCGGCAGCAGAACGCACACGTGTGTTTCTGAACCATCAAGAATCTAAGTCCTCCCTTCTCCACAGAATTCTCTTTCCCTTGGGAGCTTGCCACTTTGTGAAACTCTACATCTTAATGAAGCACCAACATGAGCCATTCTACCAATGTGGGACAAAGGAATCACATTTTCTTTACTACACCACATAAATCACTCTACCTTTAAGCATTAAATCTCATTCACCCGATATCAGAATCGAGTGCTACAAAATAAACTGCTATCTTAGTAGTTTCCAAAGCCGTTTTTAGCTCCCGGAAATTCAATCCATAACCCAAAAGAATTTGAGCTCGAAGTGGACAATTCGCCACTTATACTCAAATCTATTTTGAGCTAAAACAGAGTTAAAATTCCAACAATCACCCACATGAATGGAAATTATTGCATATGCTATGTAGACTCTATAGAGATAACAAACGGAGCTCTATTGCATCGGGCAAGGTGGTTTAATACCGTGAACCTTCCCTAGTATAGTACCATCGGACAACTTGGCTAAGTAGTGAACTAGATTTTGAACTGATCATGCTTTGCTACATGCCTAGACAATGATACTTACACAATAGACCCCCTGGCCTTCTCAAATTTCTCATGGTTGTGTCCGTTTTGGCCCTAGACAACCTTGCTTTCAGAAAGTGTTTTAGAGAATTCAGCCTAAAACTCTCACAGAAGCGGCCCCACTCCCCCTTACATAGTTGACCTCTTTTAAAGAGTACTCTACAATACCTCACTTGGCTTAACAAAGATATATGAATCATTAAAAGTTTTTGCTTAACCTAAACCCTTCAACAGACAACACTTTGGTTTTTACAGAATGGGTAAGTGATAAATGTCCCACATAACTTAGTTGTCCTTTTTGAGCCATGAACTGGGATATCCAGTCAGTATGGTTGGGTTACCATTATAAGAGAACATGCGTAATAGGATTCAGTCTCATCCCGTTTGTCAGACATCTGATCTCTAGGTAAACCTTTTGTCAGCGGATCCGCGAGTCTATTTTATCTTATGTAATCAGTGGAAATCACGCAGGCTTTAGGTGTTGTCTTGATGTAGTGATCATGATTTTATCTTAGTCAACATTCTCTTAGTCATCCACATACAAACACACTATCACGTAGGCTTTAGGTGTTGTCTTGATGTAGACACGCTTATCACAATCATTTATTCTAAAGCCATTTGACATCATTGATTGGTCAAACTTCAAGTGCCATTGTTTTGGTGCTTGCTTAAGCCTATACAGTGTTGCACAAGTTTGCACACCTTCTTTTCTTGACTAGGAACCACAAACCCTTCAGGTTGTTCAATATAGATTTCTACTTCCAACTCACCATTTAAGAAGGTTGTGTTCAAATCCATTTGATGGATCTCCAAGTGAAACAATGCAACTATTGCAACAAAAATTTGTATAGAAGTAATTCTTGTAACTGGTGAGTAGGTGTCACAGAAATCTTGGCATTCATTTTGTCTGTATTCTTTGGCTAGTAACCTGGCCTTGTATTTATCAATAGATCTATATGTTTTCAATTTCTTCTTGAAAATCCACTTACATCCAAGTGGTTTATCTCCGGATGGAAGATCTACCAACTCCCAAGTGGTATTTTGCAAGATGGATTTTATTTCACTGTTAATAACCTCTTTTCAGAATGGTGCTTCTGAAGTAGACATATACTCATCAAATGTCTTTGGATCATCTTCTACCATATAAGTAAAAAAACCATAAACAAAGGACGTAGATGTCCGTGTCCTCTTACTTCTGCAAAGTTCCTCCGTTTCCTGATGCTCATTTGATACATCATTGGAAATCTCATCCGAAGTTCTTTTATTTGAACTTGGACCTTTTTTCTCCTTGTCCTTACAAGGAAAGATCTCCTCAATAAATACAACATTTCTTGATTCAATTATTGTATTTTCATAAACATCAAGAATGTCTTATTTATGAACCAGAAGCCGATAGTCACTATTGTTATTTGCATAACCAATAAAGATGCAATCAATTGTTGGACCTATTTTCACTTGTTTAGGTTTAGGTATTTCTACCTTAGCTAAACAACCCCGCACTTTTAGAATTTTGTAGTTAGACTTGTGACCTTCCACAATTCATAAGGTGTCCCTTTCGTTTTCTTGGATGGTATTCGATTCAAGATGAAGTTATCTGAGAGGATCGCCACCCCCCCATAAGTTCTAGGATACGCCAGACTAATCAACAGAGCATTCTTTATTTTCTAAAGTGTTATGTTTTTCCATTTAGCAACACCATTGGATTGTGATGAATATGCAGCAGTCGTTTGATGAATGATTCTGGATTCCAGACTAAATTCATCAAATGGTGCATCATATTCTCCATCCCGATCACCACGAACTATTTTAATTTGTTTCCTAAGTTGATTTTCAACTTCATTCGTAATGCTTAAAAGTATCGAGAGCCTCATCTTTACTTCGCAACAAGTATACATAACAATACTTTTTGCTTTCATCGATAAATGTAACAAAATATCTTTTACCGCCTCTCGCTTTGTATAAATTTCAAATCACAAATATCCGTATGAATCAAATCCAAAGGTTCATCAAATCTTTCAACACTTAGAAACGGTAACTTCGTTAACTTTGCTTCAATACACGTATTGCGTTTTTATCATCAAATAGTAGTTTAGGGAACAAATCTAAGTTCATTAATTTGGAAGTTAAAGGGTCCATCAAGACTCGGTTTTATGATGTGGCAAGCCCATCATAACTCCTCACCTACTTTGTCTCTTCTTTGTAGGAGACATGTCTACGTTCATCTATATGCTTGCTTTGCAAACAAGATGCAGAATCCAACTTACATGCTCTTCGAGACTGTAGATGGGCTGGCAGTATTTGGCGCAATTTGCTTCCAATGACTGAGTACACTGAGTTCTTTTCGAGGCCTAATATTGGTGAATGGATCAAGTCTAACCTCTGTGGCATTGCTCAAGAAGAAGATTGGCCCTATATTTTCCGAGAAACGATTCGTATAATATGGTACTGGAGGAACCAAGTGCAACATCAATGGTGCAAAGACAGACCATCAATTCATATCATTGTTTCAATTGTAATACGTAGGGTGAGGAAGCGTAAAATAGGTTGGGGTTTATAGTTGTGATAAAATCTAGCCACTTTGGTAGTTCTGTTATTGTTGTTTTTTTTTTTTTTTAAAGCTTTTTGCCACTCTGTATCTCTGATGTAAACTTGATCCTTTTGTGATGATATATAAAGATTGATCAAATTTATTGTTATAAATTGTCCAATGACAAAATGAGAAAAATATTTAAAATTTCCAAATTCTTGAATCACTCTTTCAGAATACTGATATAAAGTATGTATTGATTGGGCAAAATACAATTTCTCAACACAGTTTTTGATGGAAAATGATTTAGACACACATTTTATCGATACAAAAGTCATATAAACTAAATCAAATGATTGACATTTTTTCTTTCTTTTTCTTTTTTCGTTCATAAAAAACATTGAATGTTTTAGATCATTTGTATGCACACTTTTCATAGACAAATTCAGTGCACGAATACTTTTCCGATTTTGATACCACAAATTAGATGGATTTAACAGATTTCAATATTTAAAATACATATTTATCGTCCTGTGCTTTTCCGATTTTAATACCACATTTTAGATGGATTTAAAAGATTTCAATGTCCTTACAAAAAAAAAATGGATTTCAATATTAAAAAAAAAAAATGGATAGCTTCAAAAAAAAAAACATATTTATCATCCTTTACAAATTTGATTGGAAGTGTTCTAGTACATTAATATAAATAACTTTACTAAACCATATGTATTAATGTTGTATCTTTTATTTTGAAAGCATGGGGAAGAAAAAAAAAAGGTCACAATGTGATTTGAAATACAATAAAGAGATCTTAGCATAATATAATACTCAATTACAAGATTCTCATTAATAATCAATAATAAGTAATTCAATAGTTCTCATACACATTTCCATCTTTCCCAACAAACAAACAAACACCGTCAATTTCTCTCTTAAAACTAATTGGCATTCATCTTCGAACGCCAAATTGCACATGCCCACAACGCCCCATTCAATCTAAACGATTTCGGGCTTTGGATCAAACTAAAAAGATCTAACCTAATGGATCGCACTTCGTGCTTCCTCTTCCTAAAAGATTACAAAAGCCCAATGAGGCCAAAATTAGAAAGGGAAGGAAAAAAACACTAAATACCAACCTTTCCTACAAATTTACAGAAATTTTCAGCCTCACCAAGCAAAAGTAACGGGATTTCGTCATTTCGTATTAAAATGTAAAATATCAGTATTTTTGCTTTGGTATCCGGAAAATTAATTGTCCCTCTAATTAAAACCAAGAATCCAATTGACCCCAGCCGGTGCAAAGACCTTCACCTTCTTCATCATTGCTGAATAGGGTTTGATCTGAGCAATCAAGTGAAGCTCCACATGCTTGGTTGTAGGATTGGCATGCTGAATGGCATACCCTTAGCCTATCATTTCCGTCTTTGTCACACTTTTGTATCGAGATCTGGTGCAAACCCGACATTATTATTATTATTATTATTACATACATGAACAAGATGAACATGAACATGAACATGATCATGATCATGATACACACAGAAATACAAGAAAGAGCAAGTTTTCGGGAGAGTTACCCAGCAGGCGAGTCGTTTGGCAGCACCATCACAGTCTTTGCCTCTAAAATAATTCAAAAACTTGCGGGGTCCAGCAGGAAATAGACGGTGGTAATTGGGCATGACAACAACTTCTTCTAACTGCTGCAATATACTTAATTCACTAGGAGCACAATGTTGACCGCCTATGTCCTTTTTCAGTACATCTTGACAAACTGACAGACTCGATAATAGCGTGGAGCTGTTCTGGCATTTGTAACCAGCATAATCTGAGCACCTGAACTCACATACTCCGTTATCACAAACACCTCCGTGAAGACTGCATTGCTCATCACACGTAGCTGCACGTTTTACAAATGAAAAAAAAAGGCCAGTCAACTTATGATGCAAGGAAAAAACACGCACCAGATACTTGGGATACTTGCAATCTATTAAAAGTCGGGATTTTTAACATTTATGTGTATACCCTCTAGACCTGCATCCTATGTTTTTCTAAAATCCCACAACCGCACCCGTGTGTGTATATATGTACCCCGTGCCACTTAACAAACTACCCACGGCATAGAACTTTTTAGCAGTAAGTTTGGCTGCATTTGTTTTTTACATAGGACAAGAAGCATTTGAAAGAAGATACCTGTGGAACAATCAACACCAGTGTATCCATTTTCACATTCACAAACACCAAGATCAAGGCACTTGCCACGCCCACTACAGCTGCTAGGGCAGAAACCTGCATGAGAAATTCGATTTGATAGATTATAAGAAAAAGCTCAACTGTTTTATTACTAGCAGAATGTAGGATTAATAAGTCAGGAGCTCACGTTTGCTACAATCATGGCCATCAAATCCCGAAAAGCATCGACAACTTCCATTAATGCAGTCTCCATTGAAATTACAGGAACTGGGACATTGACCCGATACAGGTTTTGGATCGATACCACAGAGTTCGTGGTAAGCTGGACAGATCAGCTCACCTGCATCATCATAAGACAACTTGAAGTGAAATGGCAGATTCAAACTTAAAAATGTTAATGAATCACGCATCAGCCATGTGCATTCCTCAACTTACCGTTAAAACCAGGAAACTGGATTGATCCACCAGCTTCAGGGCATACTTTCCAAACCCCGTCCACTGCAACCTGGGAATAAGCACAAAAAATTACATTAGAGATAGTAGAATCCAAGAAACTTTGTATGTTTGGACACCAACATACTTTATTTTATTCACACGACTTCTTTTTCATCTAAACAAAGTAATTATCTCTCCTACTTTTCTCCTCACGATAAACAATGTCTACTTTATATATCAGTCATACCTCAAGGGAGTTCTTTACACATCGGTGCTGATAACAACCATTTCCCTGCATCATTGAACCACGTACAAAGCCCATACGAACCAAGGATGATGTCATGCACCTATAACGCAATTGTAGATGAACATTATTTCCTTAGCAAGGGGGTTTCAAACAACAGGGTTTACTGTGGGGGAAGAAAACATACAGAAATGGAACATGGGAGGAAGAACATATCTACTCACCTTGAATTACTTCCTCTTACTTCACCCAACATCCTGTCAGGTGCTCGAGCACTATTGATGTCTGTGCATGAACCATCAGAATAAGCGACGAAATATGTGCAATAATCAGCCAATGACGACTGGCCACCTGCAGGGACAATTTGGACACATTGCGATATATATCAGATGTTATAATCAGATCAGTAAATTCATCAAATGTCAATAACTAAATACTACTTTCAGGCATGACTGGCGTTTTAGAGCTAAACGCCGACACTCAGGCTCAACATAGAACCTTATCACTAAATATGAATATGATTTCTTTCGCTAATGTTAGGATGTTTCCCTCATGTTTCGCAGCATGCAAAGATAACATCTTTATGCGTAAAAAGGTTTCAGCTTACTTCCTTAAAAATGTAAACATCAGAGAGCTTAAGTGGTTGCAATTTTCTCACTTACACAGATAAGCTTGAAGATATGAAATAATGGCTTGCAGAGTTTTGGCCTCAAAAGAAAAACCAAACTACACTAAATGAAGGTCCAATCTTCTCGTACAAATTAGCATCATAGCATGCAGAAGAGAGAATGACCAATGTATGTATCATAGATCTCAAACACCAAATAAAACAGATCATCTGTTTGCAACAGGCTAACTTCTAAAAGGTAAAGCATGTTGTCAAAACTTACGAGTTAAACATATGACACAAGACATGGAAAAAAGTTAAATGTACCTTTGTTTGCTTGTGGGAAATAGCGAGCCCACTGAGGAAGATCCCCACTATAACTTAGTATAGGACAGTAGCCTTCGGCTTCCCTATTGTATGTACATCCTGATGACTGTGTTGTGTTACAATGATATGCACCCTTCCAAAGGTTGCAAGGCAAGGTGACAAACTCGGTTCCCTGGTTGCGACCCCAATCAAGACGATCAGCCATACTATAATTTGCCTGGTACCATCCACTGTCTTCTAGTAGAGCAAGAGTCATTTTGGAAACAACGGACTTAGTATCCACTGAGCCCGTCATAATCTCATTCATCAAAAGCCTCTTCTCCCAGTGTGATCCTGCAAAAACATTGACGATTTCATGAATTACAAAAGACTGAATATATGCTTATCAGATCTGCACACACTTAGGATACCAGGGTCCAAGAAAACACGGTGTAGCTTATAACTGGAATGAACGAGCAAAGCAAACTAGCATAACCACGAGATAACTAAATCCCCCCTGGTCGAAAGTTTTGGTTTAGGGTGTAGGGAGGGGTGGGGGGAGAAAGGATCAAGTCGTTCATATAATGCTACTGGCTGTGTATGCTGAGAATTTCTATATGTTTTTAAGTGAAAACAAGAGAATAACAACTCCAGACACCATAAAAGTACAACTAACCTGATGTGCCACGGCCACCACCATCTTCCAGCTCCAAACCAGTGAAGTTCTCAGAGAAAGCCTGCAACCAAATTATTTAAGCATTAGTGTCACTATTTTCAAATGAGTCAAGAAGGCAATTGTGTTCATCGAAAGAATAAGCTAAAATGGTTTTAGCAATTAAAGTACCCCATAGTGATAACGGGAATGCATGACCACTTTAGGGAGCACAACACGTGTTACCATTCGTCCAAGATTTTCATCCATGGTTTGCTCAGTAACCTGCATGCAAATGCACAAAAACATAAGTCAGCCTATCGGTCAAAAACTTCTCCAACATAGAAGTCAAAACTATCCAAGCTACCATCCTATATTTCAAGAAGTTTTACGCATTGACAAAGGATTGCTTAATCTAATAGATATAAATAATGTATTTAGACATCAATACTTCAGGCATCCCAAAGTCAAGTTTATGCAATGACAAATATAATTGATAGCCAAAGAACAATCTATAAGAAAAAGAACGAAAATAGAACAAAACAGAAGAAGATAAGCAGAACTTTTGATCTAATCTTAAGATTCGTCCAGACATTAAACAAAGTTAACCACACATAACTACTTACCAGAGTACGCCTTCTTTTCCTTTCATCTCGGAAGTGTGCAAAGGCATGAGGATCAAAACCCAGAACATGAATTACCTGCACAAACCCCAACCCAACTAAGTTTGCACAGATAAACCTTCAACCGTTTTCATTGTACAATCATAAAGAAACATACCTCGTGTATTAAAGTAGCAGATAGCAGGGTTTCCGCTTCAGCAGTCAAGTGGCGTGGAGCAACATTTACGTGTCCTGCAAAATTCATTATCTCATTGCACATGATTGGAAAATGAGATAACTGACACAATAAAAGGAGCTGCATTTAAGCAGCACAGTACCAGCAACAGCACGTCCCCACTGATCCCGTTCACAAGCAACCGCCCAAGCAAGAGTGCTCCCAGTGGTTGGTCTTGTAGTTACCAAGAGAACCAAATCCGCATTAGCAATACCATCTACAAGTAGAAAGGAAATCAATGATCACAAACATGTTTTAAACATTAGGAACAACAAACTGGAACACTTTTCTGCAATATCTGATCAGTCACCTTCCACATATTCCCTAGGAAGTTGTACACCACCATCTTGTCCACAGGCAGAATATCCACTCAACCGCAAATTGCCCTTAACAGGTTCAACAGCCAAGGCACTCTTGAACCATTCTGCTGTCTGCCCAAGAGCCTGTATTGCATTATCTTAATTATAAGGCTGTATTCATCACCATATGAAATTTTGATTATAACTCAAACATATTGTAAAGTCACTAAGTTTCCAGACCGATAAATGCAGATGGAAGTAAGATTCATACTTTATGGATATTTTCATTCAAGCTAAAACCATACCTTACGAAGACGTCGTTTCTTGTCCTCCCCAGATATATCCTCTAAAGTGCAATTGTACCAACAATCACCATAAAGAGGAGGATCGCTATGTGGATTGCAAGAAGGCTCACCCGAAAAAAAGCCCCTGGCGGCTCCCCAAGCTGATTCAAATAAACTTCAAATTACTTCAAAGCCATTACACTCATATACAGAGCAGGAATGGGGGATTTGATGGGAGTCTGTACATAAAAATCTTACCTTTACAACATCACCAATATTTTGACAATCCCTGTCAGATGAGTGACCAACTGCGTCGTAATTTAAGTAAATTCTTATAGGTTTCTTCACATCCTTATGCTTGGTGGAAGTATCAGGAATCTCCAGCAATGCCCTCCCTCTGTGGTGAAGTGGTTTTGGAGTATCTAAAACGTCATATACCTGCGGAGCAACAGAATATACCTGCCGACCAGGTTGCTTTCTTTTCTCAATTATCTGATCATGAATACAAGAATGTGAAACAGCACGTTCATTGCTGTTTTCAAAGCTATGCCTGTGTAACGGGTGTTCTTGAAGTTTTGCATAAACGGCTTCCAAGCACACCAGTATCAAGAAGACCTACAAATCGAATCACTTGTTAACAATACATTATGGCATAAGCACTTCTTCAATCAACAATAACACAAGAATCCTAGCACCTCAAAGAAACAAACAGAGAATAAAAAATTTAAGAACTTTTTTTGAGGAAAAAAATTTAAGAGCTAAACAAAACAAAAAAAGGGGAGGAAAAGAAAAGGCTGCAAAACTAAAGCCCTATTGTATACCAAACTTAATGAGCAAGTTTTGCAACTCAAAGCTCCATTGAAGCTGGGAAACTGCATCTTGACCAATGGCTACACAATAGGTAACAACTACAGTTGAACAGGGAGTAAGTACTTAACCCATCTTATGAAGGGTAGATCTTGCTTACAGAATACAGATTTGCCTTGATAATTGACGCAAAAAATTCTATTACCAAAAGACCCAACAAGATTAAGGTAAGACAATTTAGGGCAAATAACCACAAAAAGGAAAAAATTTGAAGAAAAAAAACTGGGAAAGACCTTACCAAATACATATAATTACCAAAAAAAAACACTGATTTTATATTCCGTAAAATTCTGTTTTTTTATGAACTTAAGGAAACTACTAACTTCAGCTAAATTTTATTTATTTCACCAGCTATATACAGCTAATTTATTCGCCATTTCACTGTACAGCACTAAACCTAAAAAAAATCCAAACTTGCAGAGAGATGTAATAAGAAATTAAGAAACAAAAAGCTCACCTTGCAGAAAATGAGAAAAAATTGAAGCCTAGTGGACAGTCTCGTATCTATAGATACATTAGTACACCGGCAGTAACAAATCCTGAAGTCCATGAAGCGCAATGTCTTAAAAGCGTCAAAATTAGCCCTGGTTCCATCAAATCGCCAGGAAATTTCCGAAGAAATTCCACCCAAAAAAATTCCTGAATTCCTTTTGCATTATAAATTACAACAACAAGAACCCAAAATGGAGACAGCCTGTAGTTTCGTAAACAGCCGTTTATCCAATTTAAAGGAGGGAAATAATAATTGGTTGATAAATTGGTGAGGAAAAGTGTGAATTAGCTCCCTTTTTCTGGTTTGACTGCAAATCTGGAAAAAAAAAAAAAAAAAAAAAAAACTTGTTGTGTTGGGCTTGGACTTGGAGTAGAGTGTACAAAAGCTTATTGATTAAATTTGTTTGGTAATAAAATTATGTATGTATCGGAGTATTATTGAACGATAAAGGAAAGAGAATAAAAAGTGGCTGGTGCTGCTTTTAGTGATGGTTGGAGACTTGGAGTGGAGTGGGTATTAGTTGGATGAATCATCAACTTTTATTATGAGAAGGCCATACATCTATACTTTTATTTTACACAAAATCCTTTAAGGAAAAAAAAAACATTTTTGTGAACTAAAAATAGTCTTAAAACAGTTCATTTACAGTAAACTCTTAATAAATAAATATCCGATAAAGTAATATTTTCATTAAAATAATAATTTTTTTCGGTCCCGACTTGGGCATGTGTATTAAAGTAATAATTTCGCTAAATGCATTAAGTAATAAATGCATAATAAAATTATAAATGGAAAATTAGGGATAAGGACAAAATCTGGAATATTTTTAAGTAACAGGACAACTACATATTTTTTATAGGGAGAAGGACAACCGCATAATTTTTATAGCGAGAAGGACAAACAAATGAATCCCGAAAATCGGTGAATCTTCCCAAATAATCCCAAAATCGGTGAATTTCGACAGTGAATTTTGACGGTGAATCCCGAAAATCGGTGAATCTCGACAATGAATTTTGAAAATTAGTGAATTTCGACGGTGAATTTCGGCGGTGAATTTAAACAAATGAATTTCGAACACAAGTGAATTTCGACAGGTGAATAAATAGTTTTGTCGCTTTATGCAAAAGTTTCAAAAACTCGTCCTTCTACTCAATTGATGAAATATTTATGTCCTTCTCCCTCATTCCCCCAATTATAAAATAATAAATAAATAATTCCAGTTATAAATTTATATATTAAACTTACATCTATTCGAAATTTCATATTTTATTTCATATTTTCTGAAAATATGCATCTAGAGTAACCTGTTTCTTCTTAGTGGCTAAACCAAATTCGATCTCATCTTTAACTTTTTGTAGAGCATACACAACTTCAGGAATATTTTGTTCATGTTATAGCAAGTAGTTCTGTAAGGTGATAGTTGCTTGAAAGGCTTCTTTCGATGAAACATTGGGTAAAACCGAACTATCGTCCGGTTCAGGATCATTCTCATCATCATTAGACGTATTCATCACAACTTGAATAATTTCATCATTTTGTAGGTGATTCCATCACAGCATCATTCTCACTAGGATAGTTCAAAAGATGTTCTACCTCCATAACATTTCTATAGCCTAAACGAGAAATGACGGATCTCTTCATCTTGGCAAACTTCTAGTTCAAGAACAAAAATTTCCTCTGATCGAATCTTGCAATTGTTGTTGTTTTCACATCAAATTCCAAGCTGCATTGACAATTCATAGCATTCAAAACATGAATTTTCTCTGGATTTGTTGCTCCAAGCTCAAAACCCTCAAAATGCTAGAATAAAATCGACGTCGATAATGAAGTTTCAGAGATCGAATTATCCCAGCGTCACATGGTTGAATCTTTGATGTTGTATTTGGAGGCAAAAATAATAATTCTACATTTTGCAAGTCTTCAATAACCTTTGGATGAGCTGGACAATTGTCTACTATCAAGAGAACTTTTTTGTCATTCATTCTTTTGTCAAACCAACCAACAAATTCTTGAAAAAACAAGTCACTCATCCAAGCTTTTTTGTTAGATTGATACACGCAATCAAGATTGTTCATGTTCACATTTTTGAAACATCTTGGATTTGCATATTTGCCAATAACCCAAAGAGGTATCTTATCAATAGAGATGGAAATAATTGTTAGAAATGAATAATGATAGGAAAATTTATTTAACCCTAAAATATTAAAATAAAAAAAAATAAAAAAAAGTGGTACAGTACCTTGTTAGAACCATCACCATTGCAACAAATAGCAACATTAATTCTTTCTTTCGTCCTTCCAATTGCTTTGTAGCAAGAGAAGGTCGGCTTCCAATCGAAAAAATAATCCAGTTTCATCCATATTGTAGATATCCTTCAACTGAAATTGGTCTGGTTTAGCTCGTATTTGAGGTAAAGCATTTTCAATGTTCTCCATTACAACTGAACCACTTTCACCAAATCGTCGGTAAGATCTGATTCCAAATCTTGCCTTAAAACGTTCTACCCAACCAGTAGAGAAGTTAAAGTTTGGATAAATTTCACCAGGCTTTTTTTGCGACAACTCTTTTGCTTTGGCCTGGATCATTTCCCTAGACATATTAACCTTCTCTTGCCAACCACTCGTACAAAACTTTCTCTAGCTCAGGATATTTTGCAGATTTGTGCCTTTTGACATTACTATTTTTCATATCATTTGACAAATAGTTTGCTGACCTTTTGAGAGTACTGTTTGATACTGTTGATTGACTAATGGAAACATCAAACTTTTGTTGAACCCATCCTTGTAAATCTTTTTGACTAAAAGGAGGATTTTCCTTCTTATGCTCACATGATGCTCACCTTTGCTCATCTGTTAGAATTGTTTTCTTAATTCCTTTCAAATGATGAGAAGCCATTGTGAAAACAAGATACGTACAATATGTGGTTGTAAATTATGTTCTACTGTGTATTTATTTATAAAGAATTGAAATCTTTTCATTTTTTATTTCGATAATAATCCAAGAAAGCACAAATTCTTATAATCTTTCTAAATTTCCCCAAACATTTTAATTAATATTTGTCTCTTCATTTTACGACTAGATGCATAATATTAATTATTTCTTTGTAAAGTAATAAATATTAATTTATCGATAAATGAATAAATTATTCATTTATCGATAAACAAATAAACTCGTTAAAGTAATAATTTTGGTCGGTCCCAAAGGTACGCATTTATCGAAAATTCACAAAAAATCATTTTATTTGGACACAAATTTTCTTGAAGTTATTTGATTGTTTATAAATGAACTTTTTTTTCTTCTTAAATCTCCGGTATCCGGAACCAACTGATCCGACTAATTCGAAGTTCAGTCCGGATCATGCCTGCAGAGTCTGACTCGCATTCGTGGTCGAGTCTAACTTTGAGTACATAATTTATTTATTTTTTTGTAAAGTAAACATTTTTGTTAAGCTGATGCTCCGTAACTAAGAGGTCAGTCACACCGTGTGTCCGTGTGGGTTAGGATCTTCTTGATAAATCCGTTTCGGTGGAAAAATAACGCATAAATAATACTTGTCAAGTATGGCTATATAATTAACCTCCTATTTGTAGTTGATAAGTGAATGGAGTTTTTTTTGGGGCTAGTGAATGGATTTTGATTAATATGCTTTTAGACTCCATATATCAATAAGGTGAGCTTCTCTAAAGTCATAACTCAGTGGTAAAAAGGTACGGGCGTTATACTGACAGTCTTGTCTTTGAACTGAGTATAGAGTTCAATATATTATATCGACTTATCTCATTAGAAAGAATTGTATGAACACTTTTTACAAACTGAATCACTGAGTCATAACATTTGATTTATATTATCAATGAAGACCTAGAATGGACAGTGGGGACCCTTAAGGTCGTGGCTCAACCATTTTTTAATAAGGTGATTATTGTTCATTATGATTAAAAAAATATGAGCAAATATATAAATGATTTGCATTTAGTCTTATTTAAGAATATTATTTTTGTTTAAAAAAGGAAGTCACTTTTTAAAAACTTAGCAAAAATGACTATTTTAACACTTAACTAGGCTTTGCCAAAATTTAAAAAAAAAACTTAGTTAGGAATTTACGATACATTAAAAAGAATCATAGTATTAAAGACAAAATCACAATTAATTTCAACCGTAAAAAATCAGACACACTACAATATAGGGTATATATTTGAATAGGTGAACCTTTCCGGAGTGATTTTTAGAGCTGGCTGGACCGTTTGGGTTGTATGCGTACCCATGAGACTCTAGTCAACGTAATTCTATGGTATTAGAATTTTAGGTATTAGGCAACATATTATTGATTATGCTTTAAAGGCTGATAGAATATTATTTTCTAGGTGTTGCCCCTTTAATGTAGAGATGAAGTGCGGTCGTTATGATGATTAAGTTGAGAACATGTATTAAATACGAAAGTTTTCCTACGATTGCATCCACGACAAGACAGTGTAAACAATTTAATAGTTACAAAATGGAGGTAAGGAACGTGCTCGACAAGGTCACTACCGAGCCTTAGAGTCTGACTCGTATTCGTGGTCGAGTCTAACTTTGAGTACATAATTTATTTAATTTTTTGTAAAGTAAATATTTTTGTTAAGCTGATGCTCCGTAACTAAGAGGTCGGTCACACCGTGTGTCCGTGTGGGTTAGGATCTTCTTGGTAAATTTGTTTCGGTGGAAAAATAACGCATAAATAATACTAGTCAGGTATGGCTATATAACCTCTTATTTGTAGTTGATAAGTGAATGGAGTTTTTTTTGGGGCTAGTGAATGGATTTTGATTAATATGCTTTAAGACTCCATATATCAATAAGGTGAGGTTCTTTAAAGGCATAACTCAGTGGTAAAAAGGTACGAGCGTTATACTGTCAGTCTTGTCTTTGAGCTGAGTATAGAGTTCGATATATTATATCGACTTATCTCATTAGAAAGAATTGTATGAACACTTTTTACAAACTGAATCACTGAGTCATAACATTTGATTTATATTATCAATTAAGACCTAGAACGGGACAGTGGGGACCCTTAAGGTCGTGGCTCAACCATTTTTTAATAAGGTGATTATTGTTTATTATGATTAAAAAAATATGAGCAAATATATAAATGATTTGCATTTAGTCTTATTTAAGAATATTATTTTTGTTTAAAAAAGGAATACACTGTTTAAAAACTTAGCAAAAATGACTATTTTAACACTTAACTAGGCTTTGCCAAAATAAAAAAAAAAAAACTTAGTTAGGAATTTACGATACATTAAAAAGAATCATAGTATTAAAGACAAAATCACAATTAATTTCAACCGTAAAAAATCAGACACACTACAATATAGGGTATATATTTGAAAAGGTGAACCTTTCCGGAGTGATTTTTAGAGCTGGCTGGACCGTTTGGGTTGTATGCGTACCCATGAGACTCTAGTCAACGTAATTCTATGGTATTAGAATTTTAGGTATTAGGCAACATATTATTGATTATGCTTTAAAGGCTGATAGATATTAATTTATATAGGTGTTGCCCCTTTAATGTAGAGATGAAACGTGCGGTCGTGATGATGATTAAGTTGAGAACATGTATTAAATACGAAAAGTTTCCTACAATTGCATCCACGACAAGACAGTGTAAAATGACATCGGGTTACAAAATGGAGGTAAGGAACGTGCTCGACAAGGTCACTACCGAGCCTTGGGGTCTCGGGCGAAGGATCACAATAATGCAAAGGACATCTTAAGGGTTTGAGGTCGCCCTTAGCCTCAATAAAGGTAGCCATCGAGGCTATGACCGGCTTGGTGCCGTTATGTAGCCTCAGAGGACTAGATTAAAGGGTATTTGGACCCACATAGACCCTCATTTTGGGAGAAAAGAGACTAAGATTTGAAGGTGGGTCGCGCACAAGTTTAGGCCATATAACGTATGTACATGAAAAGCTTGAATTCCATGTGAGTAAATCGGCATACTCATAAGTTATTTGTACTCGACTCACAAATCATTTGACTCAATTCGTCCTTTTTTCCTTCAAGTTTGAGCTATATTGAACTACTCTATTAATTAACTGAGCTGATCTCATTTTTTAATTTATAGCAATCGAGTAACACGCGAGTTAATCGAGCAATATTGAATAATAATAATTTATTTCTATTTATAAAATTTATTATTAAAAAAATATTTTATATATATCATGAATTATTAATCGAGTATTAGACGAGTCGAGCTTAATCTTATCATATTTTATAAAACTAAATGCATTCGAAATGAAAACCGAGTTAACAAGTCGAGTCGAATTTTATCGAGTATTAAATGAGACAAGTTTGATTTTGCATTTTTAAGACTCGACCGAGACGGGCCTAAGTCTCAAGACAAAGTATTTTTAATCGAACCGAATTCGAGTCTAAAAAAGAAACGACTCAACTGCGTTCGATTGCGCCCTTAACTTAATAGCTTCCCACTAAATGTTTACAAAAGAGGCGAGACGGACTAATAACCTTAGGGATATTTATGGTGGTTATTGACCACCACACTCAAGGGACGTATGTCATCACATAAATGATTATGAGTGTGTAGATCAATTCTCAACCATCCAAATCAAGATGGAGTTGAGTTGTTATTGACCACCATAAAATTTACCGAAGTTCAAAAGTACCAAGTCTCAAGACAAGCTAATTTTAATTGAACCGAATTCGAGTCAAATCGTCACAACTGTGTTCGATTGCGCCCTTAACTTAATTGCTTCCCACTAAATGTTTACAAAAGAGACAAGACGGACTAATAACCTTAGGGATATTTTACGGTGGTCATCGAGCAAACTCAAGGAAAAGAATATCATATGAATATGTAATACGTACTACTACTAAATTAATCTAATATATGTCATTGATAGATACTCTCGTCTTATAAATGTATAGAATTAGATTGGATAACAACAAATGACAACTATTTTGAAACAAAATTTCTTTCCTAATGACAACCATACTGGGACCCAAGGTAGGTACAATTTTCTAAAATTTCTCAACGAACGATGCCCCATTCAACTGACAAACTTCAATATTTGTAGCCTCGTGAGAAAACAATATCACTAAACAAATTACTCCAATTAATTACTACATCCGTCCAATAATGAGTGTCCACATTTAAAAAAATTCGTTTTATAAAAAATGTCTATTTATAAAACTAATACATCATTTAATGATATTTTTTCAAACATACCCTACTCTACATTTATTGTTGTACATTTATTTCATATTCCAAAGTAAGCATTAATTATAAAATAGAGATATATATTTCTATTACTATTAAAATACAACATATTAATTGAAAATTTTAATATGTGTGAATAGTAAAATATAGGCACTTTTTATGGGACGGAGGTGGTACTATCTCCGTATCGTAAACATAAGAGTAATATTCCACATTGAAAATTGAAGGTAAAAAAAGCGTTGCAATAATATTGAGAAAGAATGAAGTTGCTATCGGGTTATCCATTTTAAACCAATGAATGACAATTAACTTAAATAATTACATTATTAAGTGGCTTACGTATCTCTGGTTCATAAAAATTGTCTATTTTTTGTGGTGTACACAGATTAAAAAAATAATTAATGTGTTGTATTTTAAGTAGTGATAGACATATATGCTCAATCACATAATAAATGCTCTTTTAGATTATGAAATGAATATGTGAAAATTAAATGTTATGATAGAGATATGTTTGGAAAAAATGCATTAAATGATTTGTTTGTTTTTTAAATGGACATTTTTTATGAGACAATTTATTTTAAAAAAACGGACACTTTTTGTGGGGCGGAGGAAGTACTATCTCCGTCACAAAATATACACAAATTTTACTATAATATATAAGTCCATTTGAGTTTTTTTCATACAAATGAAAAAAATATGTTAAACTGGTTAGCCGCCATTAATTTTAATTAAAAAGTCAAAAATGATATTTGACTATTATTAATGAAAAATAGTGAAAAGTTGTGAATAGATAATAAATGAGGAGTAAAAAGAGAAAATTATAATAAATACTTCCATGGTTATCTAAATAGATTTATATTATGAGACAAAACATAAAAACTAAGTAGACTTACATTTTGGGACGGGTGTAGTATTACTAGACTCGGTATTGAAGCGTTAAGGACGTGGCACGTTGAACAATTATTGGGTGTTTTAAACAACAATGCTATACTTGTATATATACGGTATTAAGACGTTATATGCGGTAAATTTTCCGATCGAATTAGGTGTTATACCATGAGGAGAGCCACCTAAAAAGCTCTTTGGTAGGGCTGTGAGCGATGACACTAGATCTATAAGAGATGTGACCATTGTATCCCATGTTGAAAAGTGAGAAACAGTATATTGATATGAGGTTGAGAGATAATTGGTGTAGTAAATTGCATTAATCATTTTAGACCAAGCAAGAAAGACGGGCATAAATAGTTCGAGTCTGTTATGGCTCAAGTAGCCTTATTAGAGCA
This sequence comes from Gentiana straminea, assembly GCA_036785695.1. Classification (NCBI taxonomy): domain Eukaryota; kingdom Viridiplantae; phylum Streptophyta; class Magnoliopsida; order Gentianales; family Gentianaceae; genus Gentiana; species Gentiana straminea. Next base: position 18,789 of record JAVUPR010000312.1, on the reverse strand, counting down.
AACTATCCAACAAAACAAAGTGACACATCGTGAGGGACGAAAAAGGTCACCGAGTAGATTTTGAATTAGGTTTGCGTAATATAATGGAAAAATAAAAGATTGTGCGCAAAGTCGATGCGGATGCATTAGATGAGCATGAACTAGATAGCACCTCCGTTTCTTCGATTTCTTTTGCCATAGTAAAGTAAAGGAAAAAGATGATAGCTTAGATTTTCTGAATATTCATTCACTTGTTTTCTGTGACTAATGCACCATTACAATATATAATCCATCCTTAACAAACATAACAAATTAATATTCCATCTAATCCACTAATACACATGTCTCATTCATTTACTGTGACACTTGGCACTCTCCAAGTGTCCTAATCACTATTTCTCTTAACACCCCCCGTCAAACTGGATGGTGGGGTGACAACATTCAGTTTGGTCTTGAAGAGCTGGAACTGTAATGATGGTAAGGCCTTTGTAAGACAATCTGCTACTTGATCTGCTGAAGGAATGTGCTGGACTGAAATGAGCTTCTTCTGTACCAAATCTCTGACATAATGGACATCAACTTCTATATGATTTGTCCTGGCATGAAAGACTGGATTGTGTGCCAGAAAAGTTGCACTGATGTTGTCACACCAGGCCACTGGTGTATCAGGAACCTTTAGGCATAATTCTTTCATAAGATGTTGCAACCACTGGAGTTCAGAGGACAGATTTGCCAGTGATTTGTACTCTGACTCAGCACTTGATCTGGACACTAAGTTCTGCTTTTTGGAACTCCAAGATACTAGTGAATCACCCATATACACACAATAACCTCCTGTGGACTTCCTGTCTGACTCTCACAAGCCAGTCTGCATCAGAATAACTATTAACATGTAAAGTAAGACCAGGCTTAAAGTGCAAGCCCTGATCAACATTCCCTTTTACAAACCTCAGAATTCTTTTGAGGGCATTCCAATGCACATCTGTAGGACACTGCATGAACTGACTAAGAGCATTTACTGCATATGTGATGTCTGGCCTAGTAAGGGTCAGATACTGAAATCCTCTTATGGCACTTCTGTACAGGCTAGGGTTGGCCATGTGAGTGCCTTGATCCTACTCATAATGTCTACCTACAGCCATAGGGGTGGGGCAAGGTTTGACATGCTCCATGTCAAGTCTCTTAAGAAGTTGTGTGGCATAATGCTTATATGTGAGGTAGAGTCCAGTACTGTCCCTATGTGCTTCCATTCCCAAAAAGTGGGACAGATCCCCAAGGTCCTTCAAGGCAAAAGTTGAGTGCAAGACTTGAATGAACCTTTGAATCAGAAAGCTACGCTTCCGTAACTAGTATGTCATCAACATAAACCAACACTTACATCGTTGTCTTTTCCTTTCGAATATGAACAGGAGTTGTCTCGCTATAGACGAGTAAATCCCTAGTGTACCATCTCGGTTTCTAAGGGCATCAAACCATGCCGTAGGAGCTTGTCTCAACCCATAGAGAGCCTTCTTGAGTCTACACACATATGTTGGTTTTGCTGCATCTATAAACCCTTCAGGTTGGGGTATATATACAGTTTCATTGAGTGGCCTATTCAGGAAAGCATTGTTAATATCCACTTGTCTGATGCTCCAGTTTAGTGTGACTGCTATGGCTATAATGACTCTGATGGTTGATGCATTTGCCACTAGACTGAATGTTTTAGTGAAGCTGATCCCGTAGGCTTGTAAGAATCCCTTGACAACCAGTCTTGCCATATATTTCAGGACAGATCCATCAGGATTCAATTTCAGCTTGAAAATCCATTTGTTGTCCACCAGTTGTTGCTTTGTGTTAGGTGGAACCAGCTCCCAAGTTCCATTCCTCAACAAGGCATTATATTCCCCCTCCATAGCAAGCTTCCATTGTGGTATAGCTAAGGCCTCGGACACTTTAACAGGTTCAGTAGGATGAGAATCTGTGAGTGGCTTGACAGTGGCAGTGTAGGTTTTGGGTTTAAAGATCCCACTCTTGGATCTTGTTTGCATCTGGTGAGTAGTAGTGTTCTTTGACATGGATAGGTTAGGTCTAGTGTTTTTGGAAGTGACATGATGGGTTTGAGTTGAAGATGCAACATGCTCTTCTTCTTCATGTGTATTATTGCTAACAGTGAAGGTGAGTGAACATTCGGTGATGTATTCATATGAGAGTTTGGTGGTGAGCTTTGTGCGAGCTTTGTGGTGATGTGGAACTTTGTAGTGAGTGTTATGTTATGTGTGGTGATGGTGAATGTTGTGTTATGTCTTCCCCTTGAAGAGGAAGAGGATGTGTGTGAGGAAGTAGGTGCACATGGTGATGGTGAATGCCCCGAATCACACTGCCGCCGCCGTTGGGAGGAGTGGGGGAGGCAAGGCAGGGAAGAAGTTGGATGTGTAGGATCAGATTGCACATACCTATGAGGACCCTGAGAGAAACCATCATGAAAGGGGAAAGAAACTTCATTGAAGGTCGTATTCCTGGTAATATAGACTCTACCGCATTCGGGAGAGACATAGGTGGCCTTTATGATCGTTGTGGAAGTTCCTAGATACACACATCTAGATGAGTGAAAGTTGAACTTATGGTTGTGGTAGGGTTTGAGACGAGGGTAGCAAGCACATCCAAACACCCTATGCATAGAGTAATCAGGTTTGGTGTGATAAAGGATTTCATTTGAAGTGAAGCACATACAAGGGAAGTATGTTAATGAGAGTCACAGAGTGTTTAAAGGCATCCCACCAGAATCTTAAGGGCATGGAAGCTTGAGCTAGCAGGGTGAGGCCAAGTTTTACAACATGCCTATGTTTCCTTTCACTCCTACCATTTTGCTCATAAAGATGAGGACATGGGTGTCTAAAGGTGATTCCAGATTCTTTTAAGATTGGAACTAGGCTTCTGTATTCCCCTCCCCAATCTGTTTGCAGGCATTTGATTTTAGTGTCAAATTGATTTTCAACCAGTAATTTAAACTCTTTAAAGGCAGATAGAGCATCCGATTTTTGTTTAAGGGGATAGATCCATGTAAATCGGAATGGTCATTAATAAAGTGTATGTAGTATGAGTAGCCGCTTGTGGATTTTAGAGGGCGGGACCCCAAATGTCGAATGTATTAGGTTAAGAACGAATCAACACGTGAAACGTAAGTATTATAAGATAAAGCATGGCCTTTGCTAAATTGGCAGGCTTCACAGAACTTCAATTCATTACAAGTATAGACATTACAACTGGATAAGACATGGTCTAAGACCTTCTTGGATGGATGACCTAACCTATTGTGCCACACATTGGCATCAATTCTTAGACTACTGGTACTGACTAAGGAAAACATAGCACATGATGGGAGAGGTGTTGTGGATGTGAAGTGAATGGAGCTCCTTGCAGCAGCATGCAGCTTATACATGCCTTCATCAAGTATCCCTACTAGAAGAGTCCTCCTTGTAGTCAGATCCTTAACAAAACAATGAGAGGAGTTAAATTCAATACATAAAGAGTTATCACTGAAAAGTTTGGAAATGCTGAGTAAGTTTTTAGTAATGCGATGGACATGTAGCATAGAATTTAAGGTGAGGCTAGTGTGTGGTGTGTCTAAAAGGCTACTACCAATGTGATCTATTCTCAGTTTCTCACCACTACCAACAGTTAAAGTGTCATTACCAGCATAACTTGAGCTCATGTGCAGGTTGTTCAGGTCATTGGTGACATGGTTAGAAGCACCACTATCCATGTACCAAGATTGATCTCCCACTGACTGAGGTGTGGCTAGATATGCAGAGACTTGTCTAGGAGGTTGATTCTGATTCCGATTTCCCTGTGAATTTCCTGCAGTATTGTTGAAGTCCTCTTCATATCTATGCTAGCAAATGTTGGCTGTATGACCAACTTTGCCACATACTTGGCAAGTTATGCCTCTACCAGTGCCATTTCCACTTCCGATGATCCTGCACTGGATCCTCTACCACCTCCACCTCTACCTTTTGATCTGCCTCCCCTGGACTGTCATCTAACTCTAGAGGACTGATTTTGATTTGAAGACTAGTTATCTGGTCTGGGAGAGGCTCTTGCAGCTAGATGAGCAGTGGGATGACTCGTATCCAGAGATTAAGTAGGGTTGAACCGGGAAATCAACCTTTCATGTGTAATAAGTTAGGACTGCACTTCATGCCATGTAAGTGATGCAACCCTAGCAGTGATGTTTACAATAACAGCTTCATAATCCATGTGTAAACCTCCCAAGGTTGCTAAGATAAGCTCAGATTTGGACACCGGATACCCAACAGCAACAAGACTATCAGCGTATGACTTCATGAGAGCTAAATAATTGGCCATAGTCTTTGTCCTTTTAGTGGTTTTGGTCAGGGCATCTTTGAATTCTAACATGCGAGCTTCAGATCGACTATTAAAGAGATCTTCAAGAGTTTTCCATACCTGAGCAAGGGTATCACAACCCAAAACCTCCAGCAGAGCCTGTTCGGTCATAGATCCCAGGAGCCACCCCATGCGAAGCTGATCAATCTGGTTTCACTCTGCAAAAGCTGGATTTGGAATATTGCTAATGAGAACAGCACCACCAGGGCCAGGGTAAGTAAGAAATTCTGGCGGTTTGGGCAGGTAATCAAACATGTGATCTTCCAGTTTGTGGCCGCGAACAACTGGTAAGATGGTGTAACGCCGGAGGTGTTAGGAAATCACTAGTTTAACGTAGCGGAATTTAAAATTTGATTTCCTTTTTCTAGATCGTTCTTCGTTTAATACAATAAACACGTTAAGTAGTTTGACGGTTATACCTTGATGATTTATAAGATCGTCGCTTTGACCGTCAACAGAGAGTAGTACAGTGCGCAAGCCGTCCACGTGTCCGGCCTCTATCGCTAATCCACACGAACTCTTCGCCGGAATCCTCCTTGGATTGCTATTGGAAAACTCCGGTTGCTAGACGGGTCTTTTTCTCCTCTCTCTAACTCACTATTGGATGCTTTCTATTTTACACAAGAACTATGAGCTCTTGCAATTGTGATGTACAAAAAAACTTGACACCCACCTCTTATTTATAGTCAAAAGTGGCGCCCCTATTGTGTAGGAGGAGAGAAAATATTTTCCCAATAAAATAAGGAAAATCTTCTAGATTGATTTATCTTTTTTATTATAATTAATATTGTCAATATCTTAAATTGAATATAATTATCTTATCACCATAAATCTATTTTTCCAAAATCAATTAATATCTTATATTAATATTATGGTAATCTTATTAATTAAATTGCACAATCCAAGTGTATCATATACCCTAGGAGGTGGCGCCCCATTAGTCAACAAATTGACTTCCGGAATATTCTTTAATTAATATAATTTATATATAATTAATATCTTGTATTTTATTTATTTATAATAAATAAATACCACCATATTAATTTACCACTATAACCTTTATAGTCTAGAGATAAACTTTCCTTAGTTGGTTATCAACTATAACCGCATTTTAATCCGATTCGAAGTTCATATGTGTGTGACCCGATAGGCTTCGGAATATGTTGGCCGTAGACACAAAGTGCAATTTACTAAAATGCCCTTCATGCCTAACGATAACGGGATAACGTCTAGCAACACACCGTGACCCCCAATCATCGGAAGAGTCAAAAGCAATGACTATTACCTTTCATGTGAAGCGCTTCCGTGTAACTTACAATTCTATCGCCGTAATAATATCCATACGATGGTATATCGTGTGTCAATACATTAACAATCGTATCTTATAATCTGATATCATGCTCTCTCGGAATAACACATTTACTCTCACTTTGCAAAGATTCTCGAGAGCTAGACATTCCTTATAAGAAGGCCATTTCGGATATTCGATCCCAATCATAGGATACGCGATTCCCGGACGACCAATCATGTATACTCCGCATGCTTTAATATCACACCCAATCACTACCGCATGATCGCCCCGTGGTTAGGGGAAATCTCAATAGTGTCAAAGCATGACAATCCACACCGTGATGCCATGAAGACTCCGGTCAAAAGGATAATTACACAACCGCCACATAGTGTGACACTTAATGTAAGTGGGTCGATCTAACGTACGCATTCTCTAATACACGTCCACGTACAAATTCAAGTGTCTCTACACTTCGATAGACGAGATCTATCCCTACATTCTATAAGATAGAAGACATCCAATACGTGCTAGTTCGTTATACCGTCAATGTCCCATTTGACAAGACATAAGACTAGAGACATTTAAGTACCAAACCCGTTAGAGTGATTAGAGATCTTATCAACCATAATCACTATCATGGTTTCTCTATCACAGTTTGACACTAGGGACGTTACTATATATATACAACAAATAATATGAAGATAAACAATATATATAATAACATAAGTGCTTTTATTAATCATAATAAAGTTATTACATGAACTAAATAGACTGTAAACGACCCGACCCGGTCGGATCCAGTCCAACCCGATTGGGTTTAGGACACCTTATCAACAAGAGGAGGTAGTTATTTCTGTCCTACTTGACGGTCGTTGGTTGGTTTAGATGGCCGGAAAAAGGGGTCTGAGAAGATAGACCAGGCAGTTTTGGTAGAGATGGTGGCGGAGCACTGGTGGAGCCAATAGAGAAGGAGGGCATGTAAGAGAAGGTGGTCGGCCGGCTGGATGATGGTGGTCGGAAACTAGAGGTGGAAGAATCAGTGCGGTGAGGTAGCATAATAGTTGTGTCAGCTCTTGTCGGTGTAGTAACAAGAGTAGCTGAGATTTGAGTGGTGTTTGGTGCATTAGCCAAACCACTGGTGGCACTGAGATGAGCTTGTGAGGTAACCGGTGGAAGATCCACCACCGGCGGTGGTGGAGCAGAGGTCTGCTCCATTCCCTCACTGTTACTGTGGAAATATTACCTTTGTGTGGAAATATTTCCTTTGTTGTAACACTTTACTTATTTGTAACATGACATATTAATTATATTGTATAAATAATTAATATGTCATAAAGTAACCTTTTTGTCCTATTACGTCCTAGCCGACTCTAGCACTTAATACTAGCCGACTCTAGCATTTAATATCATTCATTACTCTACTAGGACCTTTCTCATTCATGATTGTATCTATTTATACTCATTCTTTTCTAATGAATAAACAAGTTGAGTTTACTCAAGTATTATTGCTTTCTCAAACTCTCTTCATGGTATCGGAGCCATAATCTTCTTTAATCCGTTGCAAAATCTCCTATCTTTTCAAGAATGTCTTCATTATCCAACGCCTCTTCATCCTCGCAGAGTCTCAAATAGCAGCCTCGCAGTCGGGGTCACCGAAAACTATTCTTTTACAAATCACGGACTTGATGGCAACAACTACATACCGTGGTCAAGATCTATGAAAATGTATATCTCGTGCCGAGCAAGATGGGATACTTGTCCGGCTCCAAACCGCCCTCGCCGAAACCGACCCCAAGTTTGAAGCATGGGATACGTAAAATAACCAAGTCATGACCATCCTCACGAGGTCAATGACAAAAGAGATCGATGAGAACTTCATGATGTATGACATCGCTAAGGATATCCGGGATAATGCCGAGACCTTTACTCAAAAAAGGACAATACATCCGAGGTCTATGAACTTGAAGCCCAAATCCGGAATTGCGTACAAGGAGATCCGTCCGTAACCCAAGATTTTCAACCAACTATCTAAGGCATGGCAACACCTAGATATGTTGGAAACTCACCCATGGAAGGATGTAGAGGATGCTACCTTATACAAATATATCATGGAGAAGAAGAGGGTATTCAAGTTCCTTTCGGGATTGAACTCATCCCTTGATGATGTTAGAGGTAGAGTTCATGCTACTAAACCTCTCCCCAACCTCAAATCTGTGTTTGCTGAAGTCAAACATGAGGAAAGCAGGAGAAAAGTGATGTTGCAAAGTAATCCTACTGATCACTCTACTGAGAGCTCAGCACTGATGGTGGTCAGGAAGCCTACTGAGGCCACTGAGACATACAGAAAGTCCATTGAGAAGACAGGAAAGTTGTTCTGTGACTACTGTAAACGTACAAATCACACCAAGGACACTTGCTGGAAACTACATGGTAAGCCTAACTCTTCTAAACCCTCCAAACCAACCAGGGAGAGTCAGGGCAGACATGTAAGTGAAGAAGGGGACAAGGAAACTACTCTGAATGCTCAGCTGGCTGCCTTCAAAGCTTTCCTTACTCAACAAAATGAAGGTAGTACTATCACTGACATAGCTACTCATGCTAAAACAGGTATATTCCACTCAACTCTCAGTAATGATACTTGGATTGTTGATTCTGGGGCTTCATCCCATATGACTGGTAACAAGAGGCTCATATCTCATTTTAAGCCCTATCATCAGACCCACAATATTAGGATTGCTGATGGATCTATTTCATGTGCACAAGGTTTTGGAAATGTTAAACTTACTGATAATATCTACCTTCAGGATGTCCTATTTGTTCCAAAATTAAACTGTAACTTTATATCTGTCAGTAGACTCACTAAAGACCTAAATTGTACAGTCATGTTTAATAACAATCAGTGTATATTCCAGGATATTTCTTCACAGGAAGTGATTGGGAGAGCTAAAGCCTGCTCAGGATTGTTTATGGTCAACCCTGCTGAAGATAGAAGATTGAAGACGAAACTGCCTCAGCAGCCTACAACCAAACCTTAGACAATATCATGTTTTGGCATTATAGACTAGGTCATCCAAGTTTTGGTTATTTAAAGTCTTTATTTCCTGAATTGTTTAAAGGATGTAACCTCAGTGACCTTCAATGTAATATTTGTCAGTTTGCTAAACTTATTAAATCTGTGTATACTAAAATATCTTACTTACCCTCCACACCATTAACTTTGATACATAGTGATGTATGGGGACCTTCAAGAGTTAAAAGTATAACATGAAAGAGGTGGTTTGTCACCTTCATAGATGACCACACCAGGATCACATGGCTGTTTTTGATGAAAGATAAATCTGAAGTTGGAACCATCTTCCAAGAGTTCTATAACATGGTATCCACTCAATTTGACACTAAGATTAAAATCTTAAAAAAAGATAATGCCCTGGAATACTATGAGTCCAACCTCAGCACCTTCCTGAATGATAAGGGAATTGTTCATATCAGTAGTTGTGTAGAGACACCTCAACAAAATGGGGTTGCTGAGAGGAAGAACAGGCACTTACTGGAGATGGCTAGATCAATCATGTTCACCACACATGTGCCTAAATATATGTGGGGTGAAGCTATATTAACAGCCACATATCTGATCAACAGGTTACCCAGCAGAGTGTTAGGATTCAAGATTCCCATTCAAACTCTGCTGACAACACATCCCTGTCCTCATCTCATTGCTGACTTGCCTCCAAAATCTTTGGATGTATTGTGTTTGTCTATATTCATGCCCAACATAGAAGCAAACTTGACCCCAAAGCTCATAAGTGCATTTTCCTTGGTTATGCCAAAGACGGGAAGGGCTACAAGTGTTATTCTCCCACCGACAAAAGATTCTACAACTCTATGGATGTGAAATTCTTTGAAAAAACTCCTTACTACAAGAACCCTACCGAGACTCGCGCGATGGAAACCCGATTGAAACTATAACTCTTCCCTCTTCTCATAGTCCACTAACTCCAAATGCACCCTCAGTTGAGGAACTTGAGGCTTTGCCAATTCCTCTACCAACTCCTAATATTCAGCAACCTAAGGAGACTCATCAGCCTCCTGACTCTGAACTCCCTACACCTACTGAACCTCAGCAACCTACTGATACTCCTCAAACTCCTGAACCTGCTGATACGCCTCAGCAGCCTACTGATACTCCTGAACCTACTGATATTGATAACAGACCCATTGCTGTCCGAAATGGAAAGAGATCATGTACTGACCACTCTATTCATAATTATGTTTCATATGATCACTTGTCATCCAGTTTTGCTATGTTTACACAGGACTTGGATACTCATTCCATTCTTAAGAATATAGAGGAGGCTCTCAAACATGACCGGTGGAAGGCTGCTGTCAAAACTGAAATGACTGCTCTTCTTGACAACCACACTTGGGATCTCACCTCTCTCCCACGCGGAAAGAAGATAGTCAGCTGTAAATGGTTATTCACCATTAAGTACAATGTTGATGGTACTATTGACAAGTACAAAGCTAGACTGGTTGCAAGGGGTTTCACTCAAATATATGGACTTGACTACAAAAAGGCATTTGCACCTGTGGCAAAGCTGAACACAGTCAGGTGGTACTGATCTCCCTAGCTGTCCAACTTGACTGGCCACTCCACCAACTGGACATGAAGAATGCTTTCCTAAATGGTGACCTCACTGAGGAAGTCTATATGACTGTACCTCATGGTTTTGCCAACACTCACACTAAAGGGAAAGTTTGCAACCGAGGAAATCCCTATATGGCCCGAAACAGTCCCAAGAGCATGGTTTGGCAAACTTACTACCGTAGTTAAAGCCGCCGGATATCATCAGTTCAACTCAGATCACACTATGTTTATCAAAACAACCAATCAGAGAAGATCCATCCTTATTGTCTATGTGGATGATATCATCCTTACTGGTGATGACCCTGCTGAGATCCAACAATTGAAGACCCTACTGGCACAAATATTTCAAGTTAAAGATTTGGGCTACCTCAAGTACTTCCTTGGCATGGAAATAGCAAGAAACAGCCAGGGCATCTCAGTCTCATAGAGGAAGTATATGCTGGACTTGCTGAAGGAAACTGGCATGCTAGGGTGCAAACCAGCTGTCTCTCCAGTAGACCCCAGTAATCCACTAGTGCACGGTAATCTTGCTGTCATAAAGGAACAATACCAGAGACTTGTAGGGAAACTCATTTACCTCTCTCATGCAAGACCTCGATATTGCATACGGAGTTAGCCTTGTCGCCCAGCTTCATGCATTGCCCTACCGAGCACCATTGGGATGCGTCTTGCACGGAATACTAAGATACTTAAAGTCAACTCTGGCCAAGGCTTACACTTCACTAAGTCTACCGAAAGATCGGTGAAGGTCTATACCGATGCCGATCGGGCCGGTTGCCATATAGATAAGATCTACCACAGCTATTGTTTATATGTGTGGGGTAATCTTGTCACTTGGAGAAGCAAGAAACAACCTACGTCTCTACAGAAGCGTCTTGAAGCCGAACTCGGGCACTTGTTTTGGGCATTTGTGAAGCAATCGTGGTCGAAAAGAGTCCTTACTTCAAAGAACCACTTTCAAGACCCTATCATACTCGATGTGACAATAATTCAAAGAATATGCATGGCGAGAGGATCCCGTTCATCATGATAAGACAAAACATGTGGACATTGACAGACATTTCCTTAAAGAGAAGATTGATGCCCAGATCATTCAACTTCAATATGTTCCCTCAGCAGACCGGCATGCTGATATTCTCACCAAGGCTATTCCACCGCTTATGTTCAGCAGACTGACTAGCAAACTTAATTGGCTGTATTGACATTTACAACCCAGTTTGAGGGGGGGTGTGGAAATATTACCTTTGTGTGGAAATATTACCTTTGTTGTAACACTTTACTTATTTGTAACATGACATATTAATTATATTGTATAAATAATTAATATGTCATAAAGTAACCTTTTTGTCCTATTATGTCCTAGCCGACTCTAGCACTTAATACTAGCCCACTCTAGCATTTAATAGCATTCATTACTCTACTAGGACCTTTCTCATTCATGCTTGTATCTATTTATACTCATTCTTTTCTAATGAATAAACAAGTTGAGTTTACTCAAGTATTATTGCTTTCTCAAACTCTCTTCAGTTACCAAGTAAAGTAAAGGAAGAAGATGATAGCTTAGATTTTCTGAATATTCATTCACTTGTTTTTTGTGACTTATGCAGCATTACAATATATAATCCATCCTTAACAAACAAAACAAACTATATTCCATCTAATCCACTAATACACATGTCTCTTTCATTTACTGACACTTGACACTTTACAAGTGTCCTAGTCACTATTTCTCTTAACAGCACTTAAACACAAATAGGCTTTGTCATTGTCCGAGCTGGTGCCTTTACTGTCATCCGAATCAATATTAGATGATTTTACCGCATCACAACGCTCACTGTTGGTTTCAAATTTTTTAATACTTTCCTGCTCTTCCTTTTGTCTGACGCTTTGTATCTCTTCTTTTCTTCATCTTTGTAAAATCGAAAATCCGGTGGGGATATATATATATATATATATATATATATATATATATATATATATATATATATATATATATTGAGGGGATTTATACTTCTTTTTTAACTATACATTTTTTAACATCAAACACTACAAGAAAAATTCTACGGCGGAAATTATTTACTAAAGAATTTCTCTTGGATTTAATCAAAATATTACAAGTGCCATCCAACATACTACAAATAAGCCTATAAATGAAAAGAGTCATATTATTACGACGACACTAGCTAGTTCGTTAGGAGGGGTGACTATTTTTATATCTGACTTAAAAAAATACATTGATATAAGGTTGAGAATAACACATATAATAATTTGCGTTGTTCATTTTAGATTAAGTGACGATGTAGCAAAAATAGTTACCGAAATCTGTTACTAAATAAATAGCGTTGCTAGACTCGTGTGAGATTTTGGTTGGAAAGTGGGAATATTTCAATAAATGGTTGGGGAATAATATAATTTGTAACTCGGTTTAACATAAGTAATTAATGAATTCATTAGGTTAAATAACACTATTATACCTATACCCTATACCTATGTGAAATTTTTGGATCCGAATAAGTCACTCAACAAATCAAATAGAAGGAAATTATGTATATGGTATATCCATTTTTTAATTTTAAATCTCCAAAAATATATGATACGGAGAAATTTCACTTCGTCCAACAAACGTAACTATATAAGATTATTACAAAGAATAAATTGCAAAATTATATAGCATGCAAATCCACCTTCAAGTCACTACGGAAAAAGTTGCTCATTGTAATGACCAAAACGTACTAGGGTAGAATAAGAAAATGTTATTCGCGCGTTACAAGAACAATTCACGACAATTACACACATCAATATTTAAATTGCAGTGAAATCATGCAAGATTACGCGCAGGGCCGGCCCCCCCGACATATATTGTTGGGCAAAGGCCAGCCTCTCAAGTTTTTTTATATTAAAAACATACTTATCGCGGTTTTAACATCCGTAAATACAAAATTCAATTTATTGATAGTCTCAAAACATACCTACAAAGTAGTTTTTTGGGCTAAGTAAATTTATTTATTGGGACCTTTTGTTAGATATTTTTTTCATAAAATATTTTTTGTAATCTCTTGCATACGAGTTGCCAAACGAAATAATGTTATCGCAACGAAACGGGGTTCGACCTAAACCAATACATGCATCAATTCATGAAGGGAGTAAAAAAAAATTGAACCTTTAACAAAAAAAAAATTAACATATTATATTAGGTTAGATCGGATTGAATCTACATGATTTTTTTTTTCTTTTAGCAAAACATGTACCGTTGAGCACTCCCGGCACCGTTGGGCTTAAGACCGCGGTCTCTCTGGCCTCACTATAGGGCCGGCCCTAATTACGCGGAATCATTAAAGAAGAACTCCATAATTTTGTACAAGGCATAAAATCATAGGTCCGTCACTGTTCTTAAATACCATAAATAGCAACAACAATATCTTTAGCACAAGCCATGCAACATCTATCAATACAAATATCCAATAATGTCATTTCCAACCTCAATCCTCACAACAGAACTATTAATGAACAGAGCCGTTCGTGAACAAGCTCGTGTTCGGCTCGTTAGTGTTCGTGATTGTTTGTTTGTTAGCTTAACGAGCTGAGCTCGAACATGATTGTAGGACGTTCGCTTAACAAACGATCGAACACTAGCTTGGTTCGATTATGTTCGCGAACGTGCTTATATAAATACATCAACTTACACAGTAACCCTAACTCAAACGAGGATAAGTCATTCATTCATGTAATTGAGATTATAGATTGATTTTATATAATATTTACATATTTTTATAATAATTATTGTAGCGTGATATATATGTAATATTAATCTATAGCTTGTTGTTTTTGCATTTACACTTTATGTTTTATACCTTAACGAACCAAACTCGAGCCATACTCGAGTTGGAAGACAACAATATGTTTAACAAGCCGAGCTCAAACACGAGCTCGAACATTTCATCTTTTACACGAGCCGAGTTCGAACAATTTTTCTTGTTCGTTTAACAAACGAACGATCTCGAGTTTGAACCATCAATACTCGGTTCGGCTCGGCTCGTTAACAACTATACTCACAACTACTCACACACCTTGAAAATGAAATGCTAAAAGTAATATATGTCTCAAAATGGGGTCACCGCCCCTACATATCAACAAAAGGATAACAGATGAATTAAGAGCACCCTAAACATATATCTTGCTGACACAAGAAGGTAGTCTAATTGGATCTTCGTACCCATCATCTACGACATCACCTTCCTCTGAAATTGTTAAAAAATAAATGAACTCACAACTCAATAAAAAAGAAGCGTAATCAATAGGAAACCAATGGAATATCCGGAAACACTTTTACGTTTCTCTAATGATTAATGACTTTGATACCGAAAATAATGATAGTATTACTTGATATTCGAAAATGGATATTCTCTAAGTTAAGTGAACATGAAAAATGACACTATTTAGAAAATGAGCAAGCAGTATATAATGCATAAAAGTATGACAAAATTGATCGTAATAATGTCCATATCTTGCAACGGAATAACCGATTAATCGATCCGCAATGATACTAATATCAATATCTAAGTTGGATAATGACTATAATGAAATGATTGCAGATCGGTCATGGTGTACTACGTCTTCGTAAAACCCTCAAAGGAAGAGCCCTTCAAATGTAAACCATGGAGGGAAAGGCTCTCGAATGTAAGGCATGAAAGAAAATGCTCATCTATTGTAACCCCGGATGGCGAGGTAATTAATAATGGCATCATGACGTCATCCTCAAATGTAAGCCATGGAGGAAGACCCATCTTCTGTAACCCCCGGATGGCGGACAATGAACGGTAAATGACGTATAATATCCAATATCCAGATCCAAACCTAATCAATGACCAACCGAATCCACATACACAATCATCCTTAAGGTAATGATATCCACTTGCAGCTACATGAATTATACATTTTTAATAAATAATATTAAAAATTATCGAATAATTAAATTAATGCACCTAGACCAATATGCTATTTCTATTCACTGAAAATGGAATGTCGGGAAAATGTGGGGTCAGAGTCGACCGGAGGGCCAACGGTTGGTCGAGAGACCAAACATCCTTGAAATTCTCCAACTATCTCTCGGTGATTAAACAAACCCCAAATTTCAAGCAAATTTTTTTTTCTTTCGCTAGTTTTCAGTGATTTCAGATTAGTAACGCTAATGTGCTTCTTAAAAGTTAGCTTAAAAGACACGTATCAAACGTCTCTTTTCTGGACGTGACTTTGTTATGATCAAGCGCTTACCGTTGTACTAATACCAATTGGTGTTAATAAGTATGCCACTTTATTTCCTTATCATTTAAGAGTGTGAGCAATCTGTCCCTCTCTATTTTGGATGTGACTATAAATGTGTCACTTTATTTCCTTATCATCAACCGCTTACCGTTGTAAGCAAACCAATTGATGTTAATAAATGTGTCGCTTTATTTTCTTATCATTTATGAGTATGAGCAAATCATTTAAGAGTGTGGGCGAATCGTCCCAACACTCCTCTTTGGTTTTAATAAATGTGTCACTTTATAATGTTCCAACCGGGTTCGATCCCACGACCTCTCGCTCGATACCATGTGTAGGATCAAACGTTTACTGGATTGTCTTAAAACCAATTGATATTAATAAATGTGCAACTTTATTGTCTTATCATTTAAGAATGTGGGTAATCTGTCCCAACAGACTTTTAGTTCTGACGTTACAACAATATTATAATCCATCACATGATACAAATTCACGTCTTGCATTTACTAGAGAAATGTTTTCTAAGTGCTGCATTTCGATTGCCATCACATGGGTAGCTAGCTTGCTGGTCATTAAATTAAAGAAGTGAAAATCAAGTTGCTTTCCGCAAGAAGCCCCTTAAGCCATGAAAGGTTAAACAAATGGGAAACCAAATATTACTTATGATTCCATCTTACGTAGAATAAGTTAGAAAAAGGACAAAACATCATACGTAATCTATCGAGGAAAACTCACTAGAATTCAACAGGATAATGGGGTTGTTAGGTTTGGTGTTTTCAGCTGACATATAATCCAACTATATTTTGATGATTTCATGCAATTATTTGACTTGATATAAATTAGTAGCATACCTAAAATTGAAATGTTCGCCATTTGATATAATCTTTCATGTTTAACAAAACCCTGCTTAAACTACGTATAGCTCATCCATCTTTGTAAAGGCAGGCAACGTGCATGCATAATTTAACATTACTCTAAGACAATAATTTTAATATAAAAAGAAGATCATATATTTGGAAATCGTCGGGTTTGATTCACTGATAATCGGATTCTTATAAGAGAATTCCAATTAGAAAGAGTGATGGATTTGTTCATAATTTATTGATGTACCAATGAGACCGTCACGTACCTAGTATGTATGATATCAAACCAAATAATCAGGGACGGAACCAGTAATTGATGGTCGGATGGATTAATGGACTATATTTGTATGGTCGGGTGAGCTGCATTAAGACAACTAACTATGTTGGACTGAATTATATAAGGTTATGATGTACCGAAAATAAAAACCGGGTGGGCTGCGCCCACCCTAGCCTCCCCATTGGTTACAGTATCCGAATAATGTGATTTTGAATTGTAAGGATGATGTTAAGATCAAGCGCTTACCATTCTACTAAAACCATTGTTGGAACATTATTTAAAAAAAAAAGAAATTGTTCAAGTGTTGGGACAAATCGCCCACACTTGAGGGGGGTGTTGGGACAGATTGCCACACTCTTGAATGAAAATTGTGCAAGTCTTGAATGAAAATTAGCCAATACTTGAGGGGGTGTTGGGACAGATTGCCCACACTCTTAATGTATAAGAAATATAGTAGCACATTTACTACCACCAATTAGTTTTAGTACAACGGTAAGCGTTTGATCTTTTCATGGTATCGGAGCCAGGTTCAAAGAAAAAAAAAATCGCAGCTTAGTTTGAGTTTTGCAGATCCTTTCCGGTGACAATCGGCAATCAAAACGGATTCCGATCGTGATGAAATTTTGAGAGATTATTTGTTTCACCTTCTCTTACAATCTGAACGGTGGAATTTTCGTTTGGACGGTTCAATTTCTCATAATCGTCCCATGAACGAATTGAATTCGTTGGATATTTTTCTGTTTTGCAGAACCTTTCCGGGGACGATCGAACATCGAAACGGATTCCAATCGTGATGAGATTTTGAGGGATTGTTCGTTTCACCTTATTCTACAATCTGAACGGTGGAATTTCCGTTTGGACGGTTCAATGTCGCATAATTGTCCGAAGACCGAACTGTTGTGTTGTTTCTACAGAGTTTTTCCGGAAACGATCGGATATCGAAACGGACTCCGTCGTGACGAAATTTGGAGTGATAATTCTTATCTTTCTATTTTACAATCTGAACGGTGGAATTTGATTTTGGACGGTTCAATTTCCTTGAATCGTCCTGCAACCAAACTGGTGTTATTTTTGTGACACAACGAAAATTATGGCAGTGACCGGCAGTGGAGATGAATGGGGAAGAGGAGCAAGTTTTAGCCCCTCACACCCATCGGTGACTAGAATTGTAGCAGGTGGTTCAGTGGGCTCGACTCAGCCCACCACTTCGGCTCAGACAAGCAAGTTAGACCAATCAGGGTTGGTCAATATTACGCCAGACCAATGTCAGAGAATCTTGGACCTTTTAAGCCTTTCAAACCACGGGATCGCTTGACGGGTAGCTCGGCATGGATTATTGATACATGAGCAACTCACCACATGGCAGATTTTTTTGAGTTGCTCGTTGATCCTCGGGAAATTGTTCAATGTCCCATTGTCTTGCCGGATGGGACTTCGTCTTTTGCAACTCATCTTTGGAACCGTAATCATGTCGGAAAATTTACGGCTTATTAATGTTTTATATGTACCGAAATTAACTTGTAACTTGCTTTCGGCCTCTCAATTCTTGGATGAACATCATTGTGTTATGTAGATCACTGCCCGTCTATATATTATGCAGGACCGAGTGACGAGTACACTGATTGGATTGGGTGAGCGTATGGACGGACTTTTTCTGTTTTGGGTGTACCAGAGGTTCGGGTTCTGGCGGTTGATGGTGGACAGACTGGGGATTTATGGCACCGGCGTTTGGGACACCTATCTCGAAAAGGTTCTTCGAAAGGTGCTACTATATTTCCTTATCTTTAACACGCCCTCAACTATGGACTCATATCTAGGCTATGCCAACTAGGCACGCAACAAGCTGAGCCAACTAGGCTCACAAAGACCAACTAGGCCACCCAACATTTGACAAAGATAAATGAGGGAAAATATTGATCCCGGACAAGGTATCTTGCTCCGGTCCGACAATTCTCTTACTCTTGAAGGTTAGTGCGATTCGATTCGACGAGTTGCCCTCATACCCGACGTTTGTCGAGTGATTGGTTTGTTTTCCTTGGTCTTTTGCCTACATCCCGGAAATCCAAGAAACAAACCACGGTTTCTC
>JAVUPR010000311.1:5327500-5601842 GCA_036785695.1 Gentiana straminea | reverse complement strand
AAAAAATTTCGGAGCCATCTTGGTGCTTTAATGGTATTGCTTCCATCGCTTTTCCCATCTTAGATTCGTAGCTCCACATGTTTGCTGGGTTATTTTCTCAGCGGCCGCGAAAAATTATTGACCTGGATTATTGCTTCCCTAGTTTCTGCAAACAGAAGAAAAACAAAACAGACCGTAGACTGATTTTAACATGGTTTCCCATGCTGCTATCAGACCTATGGATTAAACATACGGGGATAAACAGACACGCGAAGTCCCAGAAAATAGAACCAGGTTCGCTGGCAACGAGAGGCAGTCTCGCTCGGAGCGAAACCAGCTGTTCCAGATTCTAGAATTTTTACACATAGCGGACAACCGTAGGGACTCAAAAACGGACTCTAAAACGAAAAAACTTGACATGAATAAGAAAATTATTTATATATAAAATTGACCGTTGGTTCCCCGGCAACGGCGTCAAAAACTTGATCGGGGTCAATCAGGTTATAATATACTTGACCACCATAAACCAACACTAGCAAGAGGACTAGGCCCATCGTAGTATAGCTATAGTGAATCAAGGTCGATCCCACAGGGAACCAATTGTGGATCATCTTATATACAAAAATTAATTAAACATGTCAAGGACATAGAGGCGGTCTACGACCAACATAAGACAAGAAAGGTAAAGACACGACTCGACATAACGTAATTAACCTCCCCAATTATAGTCTTTATCGTTTGGACCTAGATAATTTATATAATAAACTGAACTTATTAACTGTCAATCCGTTTGTATCTATCTTAGATTGGCTACGGGAGTCATCCTCTTTAACTTGACATAGCACCGGTAGGTCACTAGATCACTGTGATATTGTTACGTGACTTCGCCTTTTAAGTGCCTCCATCTCATATAACTCACACGCTTACGACTCTAAGGATGCCGATATTAACCGTACACCTCGTCCAGGCAACATTCCTTTGGTTAGGCGTACTTCCTAAACGATTACTCAAGCTCTCGTCCAACTAGCAATTACCAAGTTATAGTCTGATGCTAATCTACGACGTACGTATAAGCAGGTGCATGCAATTCCCGAATATAAATCTACCTAGATATTGCTGAACGTCCGTGAAGAACAATTCATAAGCCTACCTAAGAGTTTTATATTGGTATTTCCTTTTTACACGTTTTAATTAAACTAAGCGAGTAACGTAGCCATAGCCATACCTACTGAGATAATAAATTCTATTAAGTTAACCTAACCATAAAGACGTGGCAGAAATAACTGATGAAAACAGGGCTCGGTCGACCGAATGGTCTTTTTCCCCCAGATTACATCCCTGAACTTATCTCTCGGCGTTTCATCATACGAACGTATTAAACGAAGAATTCGTAAAGCATTCATATAAACTAACTTAGATACACATTAATTAAACAATGCAGATTCATGGATAGAAATTAAGTAGATGACGTAGGTTATGGGATCCTCACAGACAAGGTGTCGCCACCTTCCCAACGCCATAGCCTAGATCTACATCATCTAGCTATGATTAACTAACTCAAACGATAAAGCATAATTGGGGAATTAATTACTGAAAATAAAAAGACAGAAAATAAAGGCTTACATATTGCAGCCCTTAAATTGCTGGAAACCCTCAAATTATTCTACATTGTATCAAAGTTATATTATGAATTATAAGATTGAAGAAAGAATGAAGGGATGATGGGATGATTTACAATTTCTCGTAGCTGCTGCTTATATAGAGGCTGTAACCGACCTAGGGAGGATCTAGAAGATATACACGCAAAATCCTATAAGTGACCGAACCGACATACTCGGTCGACCGAATGATAGGGCTCGGTCGACCGAGCCTTTTTCTGCACGTGTTAACCGTTTCTCTCGTCTATCTTGTTCCCCACTGCACGCTTTTGTGTTGATCTGATTTCTCTTTCATTTAATGCTCCGATTTTCTTCATCTATTATCTTGAGACCATTGATTGAATGACATTAATCCTCTCGATTTGTCGTGATCTACAAAATCAGCATTTATCGCACAATAAATCGGCTTTTAATAATGAAAACGGCCAAATACCAAAAATCATATTAATAATCACATAACATTAAATAATAAATATAAACATGTGATTTAATATGAAATATATATTATTAATCTCGATTTAAGGTCAATGTTGATGACTTTTACGGGTATAATTTGACCGTCATCACCTATTCAAAGAAGGGATGATGATAGAGATAGATCAGGTGGACAGCACAGACCTGGACAGCAAAGACCTGGATCAAATCAACAAAGAAGGTCAGCAAAAGATCACAGAACTAGCACTAGCAGAGAGAAAAGAAGCCTCCCAACTCATAGAAACAGGCAAGAGTATGATGCTAAAATTCTAGATCATGTGAGAGAATTTTTCAGAGTCCATGAAGGACTATATCCAAATCAAACACAAGATGAAGCTTGGGCCGACTGGCTGAGCTACCAGGATGAACAGAGGAGAGTTGACATGGACAAAATATACAATGACAATAAAAGGCAACATGCCTCTCTCCAGTATACCAAGTTCAGCCATACCACTTTCTGCAAAAGGACCAGAAGACTTGCCAACTGACCAACAAGAAGACTTCAATTATATGGAAAAGTTCTTCAGCCCTATAGGGAGAATGAATAAACAAGACCAATGGGGTCTGTACAAAAATCTCAAGTTTGCTGACTCACACATTGCAGAAGCCAGGGACAGACTTGAGAAGTACTTTGGGGAGCCCAAGGCAAATGAAACAATACCTGACTTCAACAGACTTTTTGCTAAAAGAATTTTTCAAGGAGTCTCAGAATACACTGCTATGGCATACTGGAAGTGGAAGTTTCCTGAGATCGATTGGAAAGATGTGGAAGAAGTCCAAACCACAAAGTTCAAAAGGTACAAGACTGAATTAAGCAAAATGTAGTTGTAACACTTGAATGATTTCGAACTTGCTGCCCTCAAATGGATGAATAAATTTTTTGAGTTTTTTTTTCTCTGTCAATTATTATGAAAGATTTGTTATACTTATGTTCAGGCTTATGAGGGTTTTAGCATCATCAAAAAGGGGGAAATTGTTTGGAACATTTTATTATGTTTTGATGATGGTCGTACTAGCTGTTATAGCAAGCCTGAAATATATTAGAACACTCTGTATAGTCTTTACTTAGAGTCTGACATGTTGTATAATATGAGTCAGACAAGTATTGTACTAGTTGGTAGGACGGCAAAGCAAGAACAGACTTTCGGCAGAGTGAAGCCAGCCAAGCACCAGCAGAGAAGCAATGAAGACATCATGGTCTGACTTATAACCAAGGAAGTCTGTGATGACCTTGGATAAGTCTAAGTTATGTTCTAAGTTATGAAGCTCAATGTTTAAATATGGTGTACACTGATCTCACCTAAATCAAGGATCAGTGAAGTACAAGGATTCTCCTTGAACCGAAAGAATAAAGGAAACAAGTGAATCGGTAAAGTGGGCTGAGTGAAGACAAAGCGGTGAAGGAAGATCTAAGCGGCAAAGTCGGATGGGTCACTTGACTGTTCAAAGTAAGGCAGAGTAAACCTTACTCGATCAGATTATTGAAATATGGAGAAGATGTTAGGAAATCTACGCAGGAACGCAGCGGAATTTAAAATTTTATTTCCTTTTAACCAGGATCGACTTTGTTTAAGCAATAAAAAAACGAGTTAGTAGACGGTGGTTACCTTGGTTGATCTAAAAGATCGACGCTTTGACCGTCTAAGGAGAGTAGTTCTGCATAGAGCCGCCCAAGTGTTCGGCCTCTACCGCTAGTCCACGCGAACAGCCCGCCGGAATCCCATCATGGATTGCTATTGGAAAACTCCGGTTGCTAGACCGGCCTTTTTCCCTCTCTCCAACTCTCTACGGGATGCTCTCTATTTTACACAAGAACTATTAGTTCTTGGAATTGTGATGTACAAAAGAGCTTGACACCCACCTCTTATTTATAGTAGAAGTGGCGCCCCTGACTAGAGTGGAGGAGAAGAAAACCTTTTCCCAATAAAATAAGGAAAATATAATTGATTGATTTATCTCATTTATTACAATATCTCATATTAAATATATCTAGGATATTGTCAATATCTTATATTGAATATTTCCAAGATATTGTCAATATCTTATATTGACTATCTTTATCTTATTACCATAAATCAATTTACACATGTGTGCAAATCTATAGTCATTAATATCTAATATTAATATATGATAATATTATTTATTTTATCAATCAACTTGCACAATCCAAATACATCTAATGTACTTGGAAAGTGGCGCCTAACATACATATCAAATATATATATATGTTTAATCAAATAATATAATATAATACTATGATTAATTAATTTGCAAAATACATGTGTATCAATATACATATATATTTTCGACATATGTATCTAAATACATACATTTAATTAATCAACATAATTAATATCTTGTATTATATTTATTCATAATAAATAAATACCACCATATTAATTTACCACTATAACCTTTATAGTCTCGAGATAAACTTTCCTTATTTGGTTATCATCTATAACCACATTTTAATCCGGCTAGATGTTCTTATGTGTGTGACCCGATAGGCTTCCGAATATGTTGGCCGCGACACAAAGTGCAAATTACGAAAATGCCCTTCGGCCTAACGATCACGGGATAGCGTCTAGCAACACACCGTGACCCCCAATCATCGGAAGAGTCAAATGCAATGACTACTACCTTTCATGTGAAACAGTTACCGTGTAACTTACAATCCTATCGCAATAATAATATCCATACGGTCGTTAGTCGAGTGTCAAAACATCAACGACCGTATCTTATAATCTGGATATCATGCTCTCTCGAAGTAACTCGTTTACTCCCACTTTGCAAAGATTCACGAGAGTAAGACATTCCTTATAAGAAGGCCATTTCGGATATTCGATCCCAAACATAGGATACGCGATTCCCGGACGACCAATCATGTATACTCCGCATGCTTCAATATCATACCCAATAACTACCGCATGATCGCCCCGTGGCTAGGGGAAACCTCAATAGTGTCAAAGCATGACAATCCACACCGTGATGCCATGAAGACTCCGGTCCAAAGGATAATTACACAACCGCCACATAGTGTGACACTTATCCGTGTAAGTGGGTCAGTCTAACGTACGCATTCTCTAATACACGTCCACATACAGTACAAGTGTCTCTACACTTCGATAGACGAGATCTATCCCTGCCCTTAAAGACGAAGACATCTAATACGTGCTAGCCCGTTCATACTATCAATGCCCCGTTTAATAGTACATCGGCCTAGAGACATTTAAGTATCAAACTTATTAAAGTGATTAGAGATCTCATCAACCATAATCGCCTATCATGGTTTCTCTATCACAGCTTTAATACTAAGACGTTATCACATAACAATTCATAATTGGTTCTTTAAAAGAACATATATATGACAACATAAAAGCCATTTAATATATGTATAAACATAAAGAAATAGTAGAAATGATCCGACCCGGTCGGATCCGGTCCAACCCGATTGGGTTTAGGACACTATTTCAACAGTCTCCCACTTGGCCTAAAACCAATCACTCGCACACACAAGACCAAGTTGAAACACAAGAACATTTCCAGCTAAGAACATTTCAAGTTCACTGTATCACTTATTCAAAGTGACTGCAAACCCAGACTTTAGCTCCCACTCGCCTTCGTGAGAATCAGGATATACGTCTGTATAACTATGTTTATTTAATTCCAAGTTTCAATAAACTAGGAAACTTTCCTTAACTTGTTTAAGGATATTCTCGACATTCACCAGATTTACTTTCATACTTGCTCATGACTATTCATGGACTATGAACATCCGGCATTACCTTTATGATGGTTTCTTTCGCAGTAGCGAAGGAAACCTTCCATAAGCATCATCTTTCACCTTATCTTTAAGACTGACGTCCTAACATAGATAGATCTTGAGAACACTGGCCAGCAGTATCCCTGTCGCGATCTATGCTAAACTTCTTTTAGCATCAAATCTATATAGGTAAACTATAATCTAATAGCAGTTCAATCTATCACTATAGATTCTTATTTCTAAAAATAAGAACTGCTAATCCAAGTGCTTTCGTAAAGACCTTGAAATACCAAACATTAATTGACTGTGACATGGGGTGATAATTCTCGAGAGAGATATCCAATACCTTACTCAAAAATCGTAACACACTCCCACTATCCATCTTGCACATTGGGCATATCATTCTTTTGACTAAATCAAAATCCTTTGATTATCAAACAAAGAAATTGTCTAGAGAAACTTGTTTGAGTCCATAAATGAATCTCGTGGGCTTACATATCATGTCATCGTCTATGAACATCGAGCTATCTGCCCAACGTCTTCAACACTATCATATAGCCATGATATCAAGTTATAACAAGCATCATCTGATTAGAACTAGGCTCAGCTGGCAGCATAAAGGTAATTACAAGGTTTACACCCCATACCCCTCAGCCGTCACTATAGCCTGATGGTAATCATATTACAATCCATGTCAGCCTTTCAGGGACATTCCCCTTAGGTAGGACAGACTAGGTTCACAACCTGGTTGTCACTAATGGAATCTAATTCAGATTTTATGGCTCCTGGCCATATCTCTCAAACCTGCCTTTCAAACATTCTTTCATAAGTCGTGAGATATTCATTCTTCAAGATGAACATACCCACAGCCTTTTCAGGCTTGAGGTTATCCACAGACTTACAGATCTTTTGTGTGCATTGAGCAGTGTTTTACACCTCATCGATATGTGGCGTCCGCTCACGTTCCTCTGGTTGAATATATCTTTGTGGTTCTCAAACTCTTTTGAGATTTGATTCACTCCCACTGTTTCTCTTGGAAGAAACACTTCCTCTAGAAGACAGCATGTTTGGAGACAAACACCTTTTGCTCCGCGGACGAGTAAATATTATCTAGCGTACTTGCTGAGATATTTCACAAAGTTGCATATGTCGTACTAGGCTCCAAGCCTTTCTGACTTTGCTTATGACAACTTCAAATTATCGGTTAGGATAGATTTGACATTATCGCCTTCCATATCTAATATGGAATTTATTCAACCTTTATTCTTTGGAACTAGGTTAAGTATAAGGGCACTATCCTGAAACGGGTAAGGGATACATCGCATGGCTTGTGTCACACCTTTATCATATAAAGTGTTATTTCCATTTTGGGAAGACAATCTAATTGCGTATCCCAAAGATGGTATCCTTCAAGAGAGAATCTTATTCCCTTTCAGACGACTTCTGAAACACCCTTCAGGTATTAATTACTTCAATCCAATTGAAGATTAATTCCTAAGTAGCTCATCAATCTCATATTCGTACTGGCTCGAACTTTTCGGGCTTTCCGAATTATGCACTTCACTGAGTACACTTGACTATTTCTATAAATAGTCATAGAGATTAATAAACAATTATTTGTGGCATTAATTGTCATAAACCAACAAACATCGGTATGTTTAGGCTTTAGACAATTTTTCTAGAGTTTACGACCTTTTCATAAAAGGGTATTTTAGTCATCTTTAGGTAAGATACGTATTACCCACATGATTCATAATCATATTGTTCAACATCATCAAAATGACGTTTAATTACACGCTTCCCTCCCAGAGAGACTACGTCTAAAACAACCACAAATATTAAGGATAACAGCCACATAAATATTTAGTTGAGATCTCATCACATATATCAACTATATAGTGACAACAATCTAGTATGTTAGATTCAGTGACCTTCCAACTTTATCAGAATAACATTTATTCTTTACAATTGAATATGTCTACTAAATCCTAACAAATAACTGAAAACATATTCTTCATAAGAACCGGAACATAATAACCTTTATTTAGTTCCCTTATCAGTTTACTAGATCCAGAATATGGTAAGTGTTACAACGTTTGCTTCACCTTCCATATCTGTATTTAATCTTTCTAATTTAATCACACTCGCAAGATATCATATATCTAAGAGTTGACTTGAACTTAGATTGATTTGTCTCAACTCACTTGCCTATAATAGAAACTTCAATAAGTTCTCTATTTAAGCACATGCCCTAACTTTCATTTTAATCCTTCAAGCACTTGTAAATGTTTCTTAGTGTAGTCTTCATAAGACTTAAGAAAGATCACAAAAGCTATGTCTTTAATTTCCTTTCATAAAGAAAATCTAAAGTTTATTAAATAGTTTATTTAACCTTTTGAATCGTATTCAAAACATTAACTATTTAATTAACCTTTAAGCAATGTTTAAAGAATTAAGTTGATACCTAAATCTTACAATTTTGAAAACAACTTTTCCAAAATTCGATGTGGTCATTCTTATCCAACGTTTGAATTAATTGTCATCGTATGACTGAATGATTGGATCGCATCCAATATCATGAGCTTCCGTTTTTCTTTAATAATTAGAGTCTTGGAGCACTGCATTAAATATGTAGTCTCCTTGTCTCTAACTACTATAACGGGATTGCTCGTGTCATTGCTTATTTTAAAAGGATAAAAATTACTTAACCATATTTGAGAACGTTTCTCAAAAGGTAACAGTCATAATTTGGTTTTACTAATCGAGAATAAAACATAAATATAAAGTTTGCTAAAACTACAACATAAAAATGAAAATAAAAGAGTGTTGTTGTTTATACATGCAAAATCAAAAATGGTCTTTTGATTTATGATTTTGCTCCCACTAGTCAACAACTCCCAATTGACTTTCAAGAATCTTTCAAAATTCTTTAGTGGCCAAGATCCCATCTGGTTACCCCGATTCCCGACGAGGGCCGATCAACCGGAATAATTCGAAAGGTATGTAACTCTTACCAATCACATCTCTATGTGACTCTTGGTGGTTGACTAGTCAACTCTTTGACAATTCACATCTTTATGTGGTAGTCAACCCCTTGCCTCTAGAATAGGACGGTCCCGACGAGGGCCAATCACCGCAATACGCTAGTCGAGTCATAACCCAATATTCGCGAGATCTCATACGATCATATCTCAATAACGACGATATACCCGTGGTAGGTCAACTCCCGACGAGGGCCGATCAGTTGGATCCAAACAAAGGCTCTTCACCGTCGCTATAATATTGGGAGACAATTTTTCGACTTGATTTTTGTTGTGGAAGTATTTACGTAAATTAATTCACTTAATTAATTTTAATTACGGTCTCATCAAATATATCTATCTCTATAGACATACATCCTACACATTTATCTAGATCGTGCCTAGTCATGCATCTATCGTATCATATAAAATAAATACAAGCACAAAATAAATAAATGCGTAAAGTAACCGGTATGATCATGGACTTTTCCTAGGTGCGGTTTCGAATACAAACTAACGAAACCGCGGGTCACAATCTAAGGGTAGCTGCAACCGCCAATAGGATCTTTAATGCTCCATTCTCTAATGGGATCTTTATTTTTGTCTTTCTTTGGTCTTCATCTTCTACTCCATTCTTGTTACATTTAATTCTATCTAATAAAATAAATACACCCGCCGCACACGGGGGGAGCTAACGGGAATGGGATGAATGCAGAAAATAAACTAGGTCACGTTCTTCATAACGGCCTAGGACAATTTTAAACCAACAGAAAAATTAAATCATTCACATCTATCCTATCGGTCGAGTCCATGATCAATCGGGGTCCATATAATCATATTATATCTACTATATCTAATCCATACAATAAAATCTTATGAAAAGGTAAAATTAAAATTTAACTACTTGCGTCTTAATTAATCAATTAACATTTAATCTATTAAATAATTTTATCCAATCAATTAACTAATTAACATTTAATTAATTAAATAATTTTAATCGAAATAAAATTAACGATTAATTTTAAACCGATTTTAATTTTAATTTTAATTAATTAGAACTATTCCAAAATAAATCAAAATTAAAATTATTTCTCTTTTGTTTCTTTCCTTTTGATTCGTAATCAAAAGTGATGCATTTGGTTTCCTAAACCAAATTTGGCTTAGGCCTGGCCACTTTCCAAAATCAAAATTTTGGAAGTGGCCTAGGCCTAGGTCTTTTACAAATCAAATATTTGAAAAGGGCCTAGGCCTATTCCAAATCAAATATTTGGAAAGGCCAAATAATTTTGGTTTAGGCCTGGCCACTTTCCAAAATCAAAATTTTGGAAGTGGCCTAGGCCTAGGCCTTTTCCCAAATCAAATATTTGGAAAGGGCCTAGGCCTATTCCAAACAAAGTTTGGAAAGACCATTATTATTTTAATGCCACGTGACATCCCAATGGCCCAAACTATTTGAACCATTGGTTAGCCACATGACATAACTAAACAAAGGGAAATTAACAATCACAACTATGAACCATATTGAATCACAAAATACACAAAACAAAAATTTGGAGATCCGCCAGCATTGACCGGTCAACCGACTGCCGGCAGCAGGTTTGCTGCCGCCGCCGCCGCCGCCCAGCCGCCGCCGGTCGGCCGAGCACCACCCGATCTCGTTTTTTTTTCTTTTCATGTATCACTTTTGCGAATCAAAAATCTTTCATCTTTTATTTACGTGATTTAAACGATAAAATTAACTACGCAAATTAACATGCTTATTGCTTAAGCTCGAAGCTCTCTCTGATACCACTGTTAGGAAATCTACGCGGGAACGCAGCGGAATTTAAAATTTTATTTCCTTTTAACCAGGATCGACTTTGTTTAAGCAATAAACAAACGAGTTAGTAGACGGTGGTTACCTTGGTTGATCTAAAAGATCGACGCTTTGACCGTCTAAGGAGAGTAGTTCTGCATAGAGCCGCACAAGTGTTCGGCCTCTACCGCTAGTCCACACGAACAGCCCGCCGGAATCCCATCATGGATTGCTATTGGAAAACTCCGGTTGCTAGACCGGCCTTTTTCCCCTCTCTCCAACTCTCTACAGGATGCTCTCTATTTTACACAAGAACTATTAGTTCTT
Source organism: Gentiana straminea (assembly GCA_036785695.1). Lineage (NCBI taxonomy): Eukaryota > Viridiplantae > Streptophyta > Magnoliopsida > Gentianales > Gentianaceae > Gentiana > Gentiana straminea. Next base: position 5,590,826 of record JAVUPR010000311.1, on the reverse strand, counting down.
GGAATTGTGATGTACACAAGAGCTTGACACCCACCTCTTATTTATAGTAGAAGTGGCGCCCGTGACTAGAGTGGAGGAGAAGAAAACCTTTTCCCAATAAAATAAGGAAAATATAATTGATTGATTTATCTCATTTATTACAATATCTCATATTAAATAAATCTAGGATATTGTCAATATCTTATATTGAATATTTCCAAGATATTGTCAATATCTTATATTCACTATCTTTATCTTATTACCATAAATCAATTTACACATGTGCGCAAATCTATAGTCATTAATATCTAATATTATATATGATAATATTATTTATTTTATCAATCAACTTGCACAATCCAAATACATCTAATGTACTTGGAAAGTGGCGCCTAACATACATATCAAATATATATATATGTTTAATCAATTAATATAATATAATACTATGATTAATTAATTTGCAAAATACATGTGTATCAATTTACATATATATTTTCGACATATGTATCTAAATACATACATTTAATTAATCAACATAATTAATATCTTGTATTATATTTATTCATAATAAATAAATACCACCATATTAATTTACCACTATAACCTTTATAGTCTCGAGATAAACTTTCCTTATTTGGTTATCATCTATAACCACATTTTAATCCGGCTAGATGTTCTTATGTGTGTGACCCGATAGGCTTCCGAATATGTTGGCCGCAGACACAAAGTGCAAATTATGAAAATGCCCTTCATGCCTAACGATCACGGGATAGCGTCTAGCAACACACCGTGACCCCAAATCATCGGAAGAGTCAAATGCAATGACTACTACCTTTAATGTGAAACAGTTACCGTGTAACTTACAATCCTATCGCAATAATAATATCCATACGGTCGTTAGTCGAGTGTCAAAACATCAACGACCGTATCTTATAATCTGGATATCATGCTCTCTCGAAGTAACTCGTTTACTCCCACTTTGCAAAGATTCACGAGAGTAAGACATTCCTTATAAGAAGGCCATTTCGGATATTCGATCCCAAACATAGGATACACGATTCCCGGACGACCAATCATGTATACTCCGCATGCTTCAGTATCATACCCAATCACTACCGCATGATCGCCCCGTGGCTGGGAAACCTCAATAGTGTCAAAGCATGACAATCCACACCGTGATGCCATGAAGACTCCGGTCCAAAGGATAATTACACAACCGCCACATAGTGTGACACTTATCCGTGTAAGTGGGTCGATCTAACGTACGCATTCTCTAATACACGTCCACGTACGGTCAAGTGTCTCTACACTTCGATAGACGAGATCTATCCCTCGCCCTTAAAGACGAAGACATCTAATACGTGCTCCTGTTCATACTATCAATGCCCTGTTTAATAGTACATCAGCCTAGAGACATTTAAGTATCAAACTTATTAAAGTGATTAGACATCTCATCAACCATAATCGCCTATCAGGGTTTCTCTATCACAGTTTAATACTAAGGACGTTATCACATAACAATTCATAATTGGTTCTTTAAAAGAACATATATATGACAACATAAAAGCCATTTAATATATGTATAAACATAAAGAAATAGTAGAAATGATCCGACCCGGTCGGATCCGGTCCAACCCGATTGGGTTTAGGACATTATTTCAACAGAAGATACAGAAGATCAAGCATTAAAGCACAATTAATAGAGGATCAATCAAGGACGGATTTTCTGGTAAACGTTTGAAGAAAAATCCGATCACTAAAATCAAGGAGAATATAATTAAGGGGGAATCAAGATTAAAATCAAGGATTATTCCCCTTATTAATATAGCCAATGGACGGAAATTCAAATCAAGGATAATCAAGGCTATAAATAGAGGGCATTGACAGAAAAACAAAAAAAAGGTAAAACGAAAAATCTAAGCAAAAACTCTGTCAAAATAAAAAGCCTTCTATCTGCGCTTAAAGGAAAACATCTAGTGATCAACTCAAAACTTAGAGCTACAATTCAAGCATCAAGCAATGAGACTGATCAACAAGTTTGTGAATACAATTCACATCAATCAAGCAACTGAATCAAAGTCATCTGAGAAGGAGTTGTGTTTGTGATAGCTGCCGAGGGATTTGATCCCAAGGAGCAGTGAAAGAGACTGAGTCACTGAAGCTGTTGCAGTCAATGAGTGATAGTTTTGTAGATTGTGAAGCTTGTGAAGTCAAGGACAATCATACTATTGTATCTATGAAAACAATAGTGAATTCCTCCGATCATCATAGGAGAAGAGTGGATTAAGGGATTACACCACCCTGAACCACTATAAGCCTTGTGTCAATTTACTTTCTGCAATTTACCTTACTGCATTCATTTAATTGCTTATATTATATCATATATTTGTGATTGCTTAAACTACTTTGAAATAACATAGTAAGGAGGGACTTATCCGCTGCCCAAAAGCTTTTATGTACAAGAAAAGTTTTTGAAACTCCACTATAGTCATTCACCCCCCCTCTGACTATAGTTTTACCCTTCTCTGGGACCAACACTAGCGTATGGCAACTGAGTGAGGAGGGTAATATTTTTCCCAAGGCTCAGGAAGCCAAGACTTATCTTTGCCCAAGTGCCACCTAGGTAGATAAACGGTTTAAGTATGGCAATGCACATAAGGATGTGAGGGTGATGAAGCACTTTATCAGTCACAATCTCATACCCTCCCACAAGATCAACACTTTCAATTTTCCTGAAGCTTGTTTGGCCCTTGCCATCTTTACCTGCCGGAGTGCCTATAGACGCATGGTATCATATTTACCAAGGGGCGGTGGACTTTGCTCTCAATCACCGTGTGGGTGGTAATCCGTGGCTGATTCATGAGCTTTGCACCCGAGCTCAAGTCCGAAGTTTGTCTAGTGATTCTACGTTTCCTCCTGCTAACATCATGATTGGACCTAACATCCCCGAGTATGTTAAGCAGCCTACTCCATCTCCTGATACCCCTGTTTTGACCTTTGATCCATCGTCTTTCAATGCCCCTTCCTCAGGTCAGCCAGCTCCTCATGTTTCCCCATATCCTCATATTCGAGACTCTGCCGTGAGGGCTAAGTTTGACTTCCTTGAGTCCGAGATGACAGCCATTCGTGGAGGGTTGGTGGCTATTGACACCAATGTGAGGTTATGCTTTGAGCATCTGTTGAAGGGGATGAATGATTTGCGTGTAGGCTTTCATGGCCAGCATGCTTTTGATATAGCTCGTGACCCCAAATTTGAGGAATTATCTGGAGATTTTGACTCAAGTTCTGAGCACCCTTATAAGCTACCCACATGGATCCCTCCTTTTCATGTTCCCTATAGGACCCCACCGCATACCATGGCTCCGGGTGGTGTCTCTACTTTTCCTTCTACAGGTACATGTTCAGTTAACATTGGTTTTGCTACTTTTGCTGGACAGAGTTTGACTGGTTCAATGATTACTTCCACTGTAGGTGATGAAGCTGGTAGTTCGACTTTCCAGACGTCATTCTCTACTGCTTTCCCTGATGATCCCATCCAGATGTTGTCGAATCCTTTTGCAGCTGACTACCAGGGAACTAGTCTGTTTCGTCCTACGTGTTTCGCTCCATCCAGTTTGCTTACCCATTTGGACGCTGGTGTGAACTTGACGACGACGATGATGATGAGGATCACCCTACTAGTTATACTTTTGTTCCTATGTCCACCCCCGATGTTGATTAGTACTTTTATTCACCAGACTTTGTTATGACTTATTTGGTCGGCCGCATGTGGCTTTGGTACTTTTCAGTCTTTTCTTTATTTTGCTTCAGACTATTTGTTATTTTGGTACTGCTTGGATGCTACTTCTTTTGTCTTTTCGGAAATGTTGCATTTGGTTTGTGATACACCAGTATGATCGGATTTGTTTTTTTTGAAACTTGCTAGCTCTTGTTTTTCTTTGAGTATATATATATTCCCTCAGTATTACTTGATTATCTGTGCTTAGCTCCTTCTTTAGCGATAGTTGTGTATTGGGTAGGGAGAAAATTTCGAGCTGCAGTTTCTAAACTAGTCACTTTTGGCCTGCGTCATTTGCTTCTGACGTACGCCACTAGACACTCAGCATTATGGTGTACGCCAGTCAGTACTGACGCGCGCCATTACACCTCAGCACGCGTCACACACAACCGCAGAGGATGGCGTGCGTCAATCCCTTTTGACGCAAGCCAATTGACTTGACTTCCACCATCACACCACAGCCGCCACAGAACTCTAGAGTTCAGCTTTGGTCGCCCTGGCGTACGCCAATGCTCGTTAGACGCGTGTTAATTCAACGTTTCCTACCACTGAGAGGTCTTTTCAAACCCTAATTTTCTTCTATATAAACCTCCCCTCCTATTCAAATTTCACTCACCATCATATTGTCATCTTTTCACCCCATACTCTCTACCTATGTTCTTATTCTACAACCTTCATCATGTCTTCTTCTCCGGCGGATCGTCAAGTTTTGTTCTTTGACGTAGCTGGGGTAGACGTAGATCACAACTTTATTGAGCTTTTTAGCCGCCATCCAATCCTTTACGAGAGGGGTTTGAACACAAAAAATATTGAGGAGTATTCTGTGTATCGTATCGAGTGGGGAGGCTAGAATCATTTGTTTGCAGCACCTCGTGGGCGCATAAATGAAACCATGGTTCGTGAGTTTTTTGCCATATTTTCCACTGCTCCTGATGCAAGGTATGTTTCATCCGTTCTGGTTCGTGGAGTTGAGGTACCATTCCACTGGATGGATATCAATAACGTCTTTCATCTCTCTTCCACCACCATTGCACCTCACTGCCACTGCGAAGAACAGTGGAATCGTACCAACATGGGTAGTTTCATTGTACATCTCACTGCTGCCACTACTGCTCTTTTCCCGGGATGTGAAGGGCCCCATGCAGACTTTTCAGTACCATCTCTCTCTCCAGACATATGGGCGTGGAAACGTTTTATCAACAACCGCAACCTTCCCACTGATAATTTTGAAGAGATGGCAGACAATGAGCTATTGTTTCTTTTTGCGATCAAGCGCAGGGTGTACATTAACTGGGGCAAGCTGATCCATCATGATGCTTGGTCATACTCTCAGCCTCGGTGTACCCTACCATTCATTCCCTTCGCATGGATTATCTCTCATCTGTGTACCCGTGTTGCTCGAGTTCCCGCCTACTCCCAAGACGAGTTTTTCCCGAGTACTATTACTCATTGTGGCCTCACTCCAATGGATTTTCCTGGTGCTCCTCCATCTTCTGATGAGTCTAGTTCTGATTCTGAGTAGTTCTTCTCATTTGGAGGCTGTTTGTGTTCTTGGTTGGTGGCTGGTTGTGTTTTTCTGGTTAGTTCTTGGACTGGTTGGTTCGGTATTTGTCTTGTTTTCTGTTATGCTGGTTTGTTTTGAATAATGGTTGTAACATTTATGAACAATGCTGTCGCACCTTCGCTTTCATTTGAATAATGTAATATATTGGATTGCATGTTTTTTTTTGTTGTTATGCTAGTTCGTTTTTGTTGGAAATAAAATTTATGTTTTGATGACGATTCATCAGTTAGTTTAATTATTACTTAACCTCGTTGATGAAGTGTCATTACTAGTTGTTTTAGTACAAAGCAAAAAGATGTCTAGAAATCAATGTATAGGATTTAATCGAGTCTGATATTTGTACAAGTTAAATCAGACAAGAACTATAATAGATCAATGATTAGAACTGAGATGACGAGAAACTAGATTATTAAACTGAGTTCATAACTAGAGATTAATCAATTGACAGAAACTGACTAAGAGCACACCAACTAAAGACTGAGGGATCAGACTTAGTTATAGAAGAAGAAACGAAGAAGATAAGTTCGCCGAGGGACACAGACTCGGTTGACTTATCTAGAACTGAAGAACTGAGGGTTCAGACTCAGTTATTGAAGATTGAAGAACTGAGGGTTCAAACTCAGTTTTGAAGACTTAAGCTGAGTCTGTAAAGTAAGAATTCAGGAAAGTCAGTGATGGCTTGAACTGAATTTATAGATCCTAAAGAAGACCTAAGTATCATAAGGACAATGATATCTTAGCTGAGTTATAAGTTATGGTGTGCTCTGATTAAGTCAATAATAATCAGATGTGAAATGGAGTACTGAGTTTTTATGGAAGAACAAAAACTCAGTTAACGCCCTTGAGCTGAAAACTGACTAGGTTAAGTTTTCATGCTGAGGTCAAGAAAGCTGAAGATAAATCTGATCGTTATAAAATAGCCAATAAAATTTGCTGAATAGAATTGTCAAAAAAGGACACTGACATTCATCAGAATAAGCAGGACCACCAACGGATAAAAGAATTCAAGTTCTAACGTTCGAATTTAGCTAACCATTGAAGAAACCCCTATAAATAGTATACTTCTACCATTAGAAGAAGTGTGGAATTCTAAGAATTAATCTAGTCAAGAAAGATTTTACTAAAAGGGAAAGTAAATCGAAAGAATTCCTGCTAAGCACTTTATTGCAAGATCATGAAATCTTCAAGTGTTCATAAGCTTTCAAAGATAGATCAAGATCAATCATTTGAAGAAAACAGAGCTGAGCACATATTATATTCATCTAGAAGAAGAAGCTCTAAACATAATTGAATCATAGTTATTGATTCAAGTCTCAACTTTGATTCTATCAAAGGTTTAGACTATGAAACACCAAAAAGGTGTGAAGGACAGTTGAGTGCAGTCAGGAAGACTGTGTTTGTGTTGAGCTGGTGAAGAGTCAATTCAACCCTCTAAGGACCAGTGTAGCAAGCTTAGTTCAAACAACAATTCAACCTGTTGAAGACTGAAGTTGGAAGATTGTGTAGCTTGGGATTAGCGAAGGACAATCAAGTGTCTAGAATTTACTTTGTGTCTTGTAACAGTAAACCTCAAGAACATAGTGGATTTGGCCTCCTACATCACAGGGGAAGAGAGGACTGACAGGATTACACCACTTGGAACCTCTATAATTCGTGTCTTAATTATTTATTTACTTTACGCATTTATACTGATTCTAAGTATGCATTACATCCAATCACACTCAGCAAACACAAGAAACTGAGTCACACTACATTGCATTATATTTAGACAAACTGATAAACTCAAGTTTTATATTTAGGCTTAATTTAATCCGCTGCCGGTTAACTAAGTTCAGTGTAAATCCATACTGACTTATACTCAGCTAAGTTATCTTAACTCCACACAAATTTAAGGTTAATCTGTATAAGATTCAGTTTTCAGTTAGGTTTTTGGGGACAAGTTTATTCACTCCCCCTCTAAACTTGTGTAAGCTTTTCTTAGGGACTAGCAATTGGTATTAGAGCAGTGGTTCTGTTCTGAAGAGATCCATAGCTGAATCTCAATATCAGTTTGATCGAAGTAACTGGGCATCAGTTATTTCCGATACCAAAACTGTGGTATCGGAACAGATCTTCTATTTTGAAGAGATCTCCAACTGAGTTCCTTCAGTTATTGCATCTTGGAATCTCATAATCATTTTAGAAGTATGCTTAGTTGTTCATTTTTGAGATATGATGAGGACAAAACTAAATTTCAGGCTTTTGTTTCTGAAAATCAAGAAAAGCTGATTGAAACATGCATTGAAGATCCACTCATTTCAAACAATGAAGATAATGCTGAAATACTACCCATCATCTTTGGAGGAAATAATAATGGTGAGAGTGATGAAGAAATCTTACTTTTTGTAACTGACATGATATGCAATAATGGTGGATTGAATAAAGGAAAGCATATACTAGAAGATGAAGAAGCTACAAGTGAAAATTTATTTATCAGACATCGTGAGGTAAGTGCTTCTACATCAAATTGCTACAATGCCATGAACAATCATAGAAATGAAGATCTCAACATAGACTTGGACATAGTCATAAAGGAATTAGAGGAAATTCAATAGAATTATGAGAATGTCAAAAAGGAAAAAGATTTGTTGAAAGCTGAAGTTCTAAGATTGAAAGCTGAGATCAATCTAATCAAGGCTAACAATGGAGTTATGGAAAATTGCTCAACGGATGAACTGACGGAAGTAATAGACATCACAGAATCATCAGTTGATCCATCTTCCAGTGTTCAGTTCAAACCAGGTAAAACATTTGGAGACAGAACTAGTTTAGGATTTTATAGTCAGCAAAATTCCAAGTTCATACCTAGTACAGTTGCACCTAAGTTTGTAGCTGCACAAAAGTCAAGAACTCATAAAACTGACAATCTTGTTAGAACTGAAAATTACTCAGCACAGCCTCGACCTAAAACTGACACAACTATAAAATCAGTCAGTGGCAAACATCAAACTAAAAGATTTTATAGAAAGTATAAGAGGTCTGAAAAAGGCACAACTGATCAGAGATCAGTTAAAAGAACATTCAAGTCTCATCTATCAGGAATGAAAATCATTCATGGAATACCAAATTCAGGGAGAAAGGAAGACTTTTTCCCACTGATGAAGACTGGAATGGACCTATGATTACTCAGTTTCACAAACTCCCCAATAAAAAGACGTTCGAGTCAAGAAGGCAGGATTTCATGAAAACTGACCATACTCCGCCGAAAAATCAAGATGGGTATAAGGATAAAACTGATAAGTCATTTAACACTTACAGAAATGCAAAAAATAATCAAAAAGGACCCAAATAGATATGGGTACCAAAACTTGTTAATTTGTTTTGCAGGAGAAAGTTAAATGAATTTTGGAACTGATCTAAAAGAAAACTGACTCAAATCTTTGGATAAGATCAAAGCTAGACCTTTACAACTGGAGATACTCCGTATCTATCTCATTTATTGATACAAGCTACGGATGACAGAGAAGTTGTGATCTACACTCATCTCAGACGTTCATCTTTTCCACTCATCACATTTTTCCGTATCTCGACGTTTGACGTGATTTATGATGAGACGTTTTATAACCCACTCAAATTTTCTAACCACCAAATCTATCACTTATAAATACCCTTGTTTCATACCTGAAATCCTTTACACTCAGTTTTCTCTTTATATCCATCTAAGTTGAAAGAATTTTTTTTTCATCTTCAAATTCTCCAATAATCTAAAATAATGGCCCTTACTAAAGTTGAACCCGGAATGATCATTTCACTTGATCAATTTGTTGCAAGATATGCAGATCAGACTCTTGCCAAGGAAATTGCAAACAAAATCAGAAAATCAAAGGATTAGAGCAAGTTTTCAACATTAATCTGAAGAGTGTTTGTCTGGACAACATTGGCGACTTCTATGAGTATGGAAGAAAAACTGTAGATGATGATGATGTACTCACTTTTATCACTCGAGTCAATGGAAAAGAGATCAAGGTTACAGAGAACCTAATTGTGGAGTTATTTGGTTTCGAAAAATCTGGATTTACCTCTGTTCTTAAAATATCTAAAGAACAGAAAGAGAAAATTTGGAAAGATATTGCAATCATAGGAGATTCAAGTGTATCACTGTCTGGATCAACAAGTCTACTCAAACCTGAATTCAATATCTTGACTAAAATGCTAGCAAATTGCGTGATTGGGAAAGCAGGCAATTTCAGTAGTCTCTCCGGCACAAAATTGGACCTGCTGTATGTTATTTGGTTTGGAGAAGATTTCAATTGGCAGAGATATATCTTTGATCAGCTGGATGCACAATCTTCTGATGATCCCAAGAAGAAAAACGCATAAAAGAATGGGAGATTCTATCTCAAGATGACCCTTACTCTACTAGTTCAAAGGATTATTGACCATTTTGGAATTGAAAAGAGAAAGGAAAATGCAATTGTTGATGGTAAGATTGCGGCCAAGGAAGAAAAGTCCAAGAAAATGAAAGCTGGAGGTTCCGAAACTGAACCAAAGAAGAAGAGAAAAAGGTCTGCTAAGAAAGTTGAAACTACAGCTGAGGCACTGGAACATCTTGAGACACTGAGAGAAAGGAAAAGAAAATTGGAAGAAGTCACAACCGGACAAGTTACTGAGAAATCAGTAGAGGCTTCACCAGCAAAGTCAGTCATCTCAGTTTCTGAATGCCGGGGAAAGAAAACCAGGACTGAGGAAACCCCCACCAAACAAATTATTGCTGAAATAGAACCCGTTGCTGAGGAAGTACCTGTTCAAGAATCAGCAAATGAATTTCAAGAAGCAGTTTCTTCACTACCGAAACCGATACTCAAGGGGGACAAACCTTGAGAGCTGAAGTTGATGAGGAGGGAACTGATAGTGATGAGGAACTGGTTGGACCTGGTGTAATCGCAATGCTCAATCTGATATTTTTATCTAGATCTACACCATAAAAATCAGCATCTCGAATTGAATATGAAGAGTCTATCAAGGAACTGGAAGCTTCTCAATCACAGGAAATAGAAGTTGTTGAAGTTGATTCGAGACCAGCCAAGTCATCACTCTGGATGAGCTTGTTGAAGAAGGAGTAGTTGAAAAGAAAGTTGATGATGATGAAAAGGAGAATGAACCAGTTTTTGAATTGGGAACTGAACCAATCACTGAACCTATTGAGTCCTAGGAAACTGAATCAAGAAAGGTTTATGTACAAGTTGCTATACCTACAACTGAAGCTGAACCTATCACTATGACAAAATCTATACCAGAAGAAGTTGTAGCCGAAGAAAAACTGGAAACTGAACAAGCTGCCTCTGTTCCAGAAACTGTCTCTGAATCGTCAATCATCCCAGTTGTTGATGAGGGGGAAGCCAACAAAACTGAAGCTGAAAAATCTGCAGCAAAAAATGAAGATGTTGATCCAAGTATCAATATTGGAAAATTGATTGAAGCTGACTGCAGAAGACTAGATGATTATCTGTATTGGAAGTTCAGCTCCATTCCAAATCAAAGAAGCCAATTTGCAGAAATGGAAAGAACTGAAAAATGGGATTTTGAGCTTTTCGACATCACTCGTCTATCCAAACTGTTTAGATTTGAACAATTTCTGAGCACTGCTTAATCACTCATAAGCAACAGATACTGGGAAAGATATGCCAAGAAAGGAGACTCAAAGACTAAGAAAGATGATGATTATTCTCAGGGAGATCCTGATTTTCAGATTGGGATTCTCGCCTCTCTACAAGAAAATGATGAAGCAAAGAATGATGCTGAAGAAGGATCATCTGAAGGAAGTTTAGATGATATTGAAGAAACTAAAACTGACTCTGATGGACAGTCTGAAGATCAAGAAAAGTAGGTTATCAGTCTCGAACTGATAAAAATATTCTTGAAATAGCATTAGCTGAAGCGGACCAAGCTAAAGCTGATGTTGTTAAATCACCTGCAAAGGAGGCTATTTCAGAAGAAGAAAGAGAGAAGACTGATAACTTCAAAGAAACACTGAAACAATTTGCCTCCTCTCCACTTAAAGAATTAGAGACATCTGAGAATGTTATGAGCAAATCTCAGACTGGAGCTGACAAAGGAAAAATTGAAGAAAAGAAAGCTGAAACCAAAGATGAAGTTCATACACAAGCTAATTATATCAAATTCTACTTCAATGAGCTTGTGAGGATTCAAAAAGATGATTTAAGTGTTTCGGGAAAGTTTTGAAGTCAATGGAAGAAAGAAAACTGAAATAAACAACATGGAGAAGAAACTGACCAGTGTCAAAGCTGATTGTCATGATACTTTAATCGCTATCAGAAAAACAACCATTGAATCTGAGGCACGAAAATTTGAGACTCAAGAAAGATTGGAAGGTGTTCTCAACAATGTGGTTGATAGACTGATTTTACTAGAGAATGCAATGAAAGACTCAGTTGTAGCACAAACCATTTTGGCATCAAATCAGCAGCACCTGAATTCTTACATCAGGAGCTTGATCAACAAAGATGTTGTCAATAAGGGGGAAACTTTGGATCTGTTATAAGTCAATGCAGTTGATATGCCTCAAGTTCTTGAAGCTTTTGATGAGAAACTGATTGAGCTGAAGAAAGCTAGAGGTGAGTTCATTGATGAAGAGATGGAACTGATTGCAAAATTCTCAGAACCAACTGAGAAAAGACTGGCCCTAGACTCACATATGTATAATGTTTTCAAAGGTCTACCTGCTCAAGAATGAGTATCAAGGGAACAAGCCTTAGAGTCATTTCTGCATTTGAGTATCAAGGGAACAAGCCTTAGAGCCATTTCTGCATTTGAAAAAGGTTCTTTTGCACTACTGGAACAAGCTGGGTAAATGGGAAAGAGATGTTACTCTAGATAAAGTTTCAGATCAGGTTGGAAAGACTAATCCTTAGTTTGTTCAGAACTTACTGAAGACAGCCACTAGTGAAATACTGAGGAGATCGGTTTTCATGTTTTCCGTGTTTTTCAAAAGAAAGTTTTTCAGCAAGCACAATATGACAGATTCATGGAACATCTGGGTGAATATCCATGGAATTGAGAGCACAAAAACCAACTCAGCCATGAAAGAATCTGCTGAGATCATTGACACCAAGTCTAGTGAAGTTGTTCAAGAGATAGGAAAAGAAACAAAAACTTATTTTCTTTTCATATATCTGTATTTTATTACTCTGTAACTCAGTTGTCAATAAAATATCAGTTTCTCAGTTCTTTGTGTTCTTTACTTTGTTTTGTCTTTATCTTTTTGCATTGCTTTTAAGGAGGGTATTGACATCATCAAAAAGGGGGAAATTGTTGGAAATAAAATTTATGTTTTGATGATGATTCATCAGTTAGTTTAATTATTACTTAACCCCATTGATGAAGTGTCATAACTAGCTATTATAGTGCAAAGCAAAAAGATGTCTAGAAATCAATGTATAGGATTTAATAGAGTCTGATATTTGTATAAGTTTTCAGACAAGAACTGTAATGGATCTAGGATCAGACCTGAGAAAACGATAAATTGGCTTATTAAACTGAGTTCATAACTGGAGATTCATCAATTGACGGAAACTGACTAAGAGAACACCAACTAAAGACTAAGGGATCAGACTCAGTTATAGAAGAAGAACTGAATAAGATAAGTTCGCTGAGGGACACAGACTCGGTTGACATATCTAGAACTGAAGAACTAAGGGTTCAGACTCAGTTATTGAAGATTGAAGAACCGAGGGTTCAAACTCAGTTTTGAAGACTTAAGGCGAGACTGTAAAGTTAGAATTCAGGAAAGTCTGTGATGGCCTGAACTGAGTTAATGGATCCTGAAGAAGACCTAAGTATCATAAGGACAATGATATTTTAGCAGAGTTATAAGTTATGGTGTACTATAATTAAGTCAATAATAATCAGATGTGAAATAGAGTACTGAGTTTTTATAGAAGAATAAAAACTCAGTTAACGCTCTTGAGCTGAAAACTGACTAGGTTAAGTTTTCATGCTGAGGTCAAGAAAAGCTGAAATAAATCTGACCGTTATAAAGCAGCCAATAAAATTTGCTGAACAGAATTGTCAGAAAGGACATTGACATTCATCAGAATAAGCAGGATCACCAACGGATAAAAGAATTCAAGTTCTAACGTTCGAATTTAGCTAACCGTTGAAGAAACCCCTATAAATAGTCTACTTCTACCATTAAAAGAAGTGTGGAATTCTAAGAATTAATATAGTCAAGAAAGATTTTACTAAAAGGGAAAGTAAATCAAAAGAGTTCCTGCTAAGCACTTTATTGCAAGATCAGGAAATCTTCAAGTGTTCATAAGCTTTCAAAGAAAGATCAAGATCAATCATTTGAATAAAACAAAGCTGAGCACATATCATATTCATCTAGAAGAAGAAGCTATAAACACAATTGAATCATAGTTATTGATTCATGTCTCAACGTTGATTCTATCAAAGGTTTAGACTGTGAAACACCAAGAAGGTGTGAAGGACAGTTGATTGTAGTCAGGAAGACTGTGTTTGTGTTGAGCTGGTGAAGAGGCAATTCAACCCTCTAAGGACCAGTGTAGCAAGCTTAGTTCAAACAACAATTCTACCTGTTGAAGACTCAGCTGGAAGATTGTGAAGCTAGGGATTAGTGAAGGACAATCAAGTGTTTAGAATTTACTTTGTGTCTTATAACTGTAAACCTCAAGAACATAGTGGATTTGGCCTCCTACATCACAGGGGAAGAGAGGACTGACATGATCACACCACCTCTATAATTCTCGCCTTAATTATTTATTTACTTTATGTATTTATTTACTGAATCTAAGTATACATTACATCCAACCACACTCAGCAAACACAAGAAACCGAGTCGGCACTACAATGAATTTTATTTAGACAAATTGATAATCTCAAGTTTTATATATAGGCTTAATTTAATCCGCTGCCAGTTAACTAAGTTCAGTGTAAGTCAGTCCTGACTTATACTCAGCTAAGTTAGCTTAACTCCACACAAGTTTAAGGTTAAACTTAATCTGTATAGGATTCAGTTTTCAGTTATGTTTTTCGAGACAAGTTTATTCACCCCCCTCCCCTCTAAACTTGTGTAAGCCTTTCTAAGGGACCAACAGTTTTACTTTCATGCAACAGTACATAGCTCCTTCTTTTATGATGCATGACGACTATTTTGCCCCCCTCCACATACACTTCCCAACCTTATTTTGATAAACCTACACAACTGACCCATGCCAAAGTGGTTTGGCACGCATCATCTACTCTATATTAGGGGATGTCATGCGCTATGACCATTTTTGACGCGCATCAGTTTTCCACGGTTACTCTCTGTATAGCAATAGTGATTTCTGGCGTGCACCATTTCTCTTCGGCGTGCGCCATCCTGCACATATTTTGCCCTAATTTTTAATTGAAGTTATCATGATTTTTGCTCATTTTGCTTCCCCGTTGTTTCCCTAACAATATTTTTACTACTCACTTAACATTGAGGACAATGCAAGCTCGTACGTGGGGAGTGGGAGCGTAGTTAGGCCAACAACGGGTAATGTCATAAATTGCTTAAGAAAAGCCTTCCTTGATTATTTTCGAGAAATTGAGAGCTGTATAAACTATCTTTAGGCATGAATTATGATTTTGTAATTGATAGAGCGAGTACTTCAACTAAATGAGTAACTCTGATGGAACATGAGTACATGTTATTCACTAATCTTCGATGGTAGTGTGATTCATTATGCACGTATATTCGAATGTTTTGTTAACAAACAAATTTTCATGAAATTGTGCATGCATACTCTTACTTGCAACTTGAACTTAAGAATGTTATTCTTTTGAGACGAAATAACAGGTACTTGGAATTGGAGTAGGGATGATGATTTTTGGCATAACTTTGACTAGCCCATAGCCAAATGGCCTTCCCGAACACATACAATTTCCCTTATGTCCCCATCTTAGCCTTGTAGAGTGGTGAGACCCCACTCAAACCATCCATTTGTACTTAGCCTCATTATAATCCGACCCTTAACCAAAATTTTGGTCTACATTTCCTTGGCCTCCCGCAAGTGTAGCAAGAGTCTATTGATTGTGTGGGCGGTGGATTGGAACTAAGAGTTGGATGAGTTGTGTTGGCACAAGTTGAGATGACATCTAATGAAGTATTGGTTCGGAACCCATTGGCGTTGGCAATTGTAACAAAAAAGTTATAAAAAAAAGAAGTTTTCCTTTATAATGTGCATATTCCAAGAGTTGAATAAAGGCTTCTAACAAATCAAAACTCGAGTCAAAAAGAAGCATAAGAGATGTAAATACTTAGTTGTTGAATAATGAGTCATTGAAGGCAATTTTGAAGCTCAAATTGTAGGATCCTAAGTTATGTAAGGATGGGAAGTGACTAATTCGGAAATTTGGTATCAAGGAGAGGACGGTGTGGATTCTTGCTATTTTGCCTTGTTCTTTTGATTATCCTCTTATTCCCTTTCAGTTAGCCCACTACCCTAGCCTGAACCTTACAAGCCGATTTGTCAACTACCCGACCTAACTTCTTGATTCCGAGTGCCTAATTAGTGGTATCATTCCTAAGCTTAGTGTTGCATCTTTTGAGTAAGGCCTGCATGATTTGAGGATCGTCAGTTTGATAGAAAACTTGAGGATTATTCACTCACACACTCCACTACTCCTTTAGATTGTGGGGAACATGTTCTTGTGATTTTGATTGGTTGCATCGTCTAATTGAACTCTCATCTCTCGTTGTTGCATGATTGTAATTTTGCGGCTCTAGATAGCCTTATCACTCTAATTGCTCGAGGATGAGCAAAAACTAAGTGGGGAGTGGTTGATGTAAGTCAACCCGATGAAACAATTCCTGATGATTTACCCCTTTTTCTCATGCAATTAGTGATATTTTGACATCAACTTGAGCAATTTTTATGATAAATTAAACTACTTTGTGTACATAGGAAATTTCAGAAAAAAAAACCATGCTTTTACTTTTATTATATTAGTTACTAGCCGATTTTGTTATCAGATTTACACATGGTATCTTTGTGTCTATTTTGCAGCACATATATCACAGTTGGAGCGTGGATTTTGACTTGATGGTGTCATTTGATTTTTGAGTGATGATTTTGTAGCTGAGGCGTGGATTCCAACCCATGAGGATTATTGATACACATTAGAGGGTCCAGTCCATGCCCATTGGAGAATAAAATTGATCAAGTGCATTTTACATACAAATGGCGTACTCCATGTTACATTGACCCGCGCCAAGTGAGGATATCAAGTCTGATGAGCATTTAATGTGGTTGTCATTCAGCCAACCACTATATTAGATCTGGCATGCGCCGATGTCCTTTGCCCGACGCCAATCCTTCATTAAAAATCATGACGCACGCCAGCTGGATTGACCCGCGTCAATATTACAGAGTCAGCAAAAATTTGATCTCTTTTATTCTTCCACTCACCAAAAATATAAAACACACTTCATTTCCTCAACCTTTCCCTCTTGAAGACACCCCACCCCAAGGCTCTTATAGCGGAATTTTAGAAAAAAATAACTCTTGAATTTAATTGTAATAGTTAAGGATTCTAGTTTAGCTTCCATTACTTGATTGGAGTTTAAACACACTAGTGTTGGTTCCATTGAAGCTTTTGGAGTTGGATGAAGAACACCAAACTTGAATTCTTGTTTTTGGTTTGGTAATATTTTATCTTTATCTTCATTCAATTGTTCTAGTGGTTATGAATGTTAATTTGAGATGTTGATATTTGTATTATGAGTGGCTAGATTTATCAAGCCAAGATTATGTGATAGGCTTAGTTTATTCTCTTTTGTTGGTTGGGAATGATTGTTTGTGTTGTTAGTTTCAATTGTTGTGAAGCTTTTCCTACTTGTGTTGTATTGTTTGCGTGCATTAGAGTAATTGACTAGTGTTAGCATCTACACATTTAACGGAGACCGAAAGGGGATGTTAGTCGTGGGAAGAGGGTAGGAAAACCGGAAGGTAAAATCGACCTTTCGAGGCATTCGATTTCTTATTTAGGGATAGTTGACCTTGTCATTGCATTCACGTGCGTAGCATACCAATTCATTAGGTTTAGGACACCTAGACCGAGGAAGAGGTATAGAGCAGTTTCCTGCACTCGTATGAGGGGAAACTGCTTGCTTAGGAATGCACCATTTCACACTTTTGAAAACCAATGGTAGGAAGGTAGGAAATCATTCCCATGATACTATAAGAGAATTAGTAGTCACCACATTATCTTGGTTAGCTTCTTTTATCATTTTATTGTCTTTGTTGTCACAAGAGATTTTACTTATGCATTTAATTACCATCTTGCAATTTGCGACCTAGATCGAATTAATATAAGCTTCTAAGTGGTTAACCTCACAAGTATTTTTCGACATGGATTCGACCTTGACCCACCGTACTAGACTATAATTGACCCGGTACACTGACGATTAGATTGGACACCTAGGAATTGGACATCAGTAATATAATAAAATTCTTCTAGAGTGACGAAGTATGTTGAGGTGTGCTACAAACATAAATGTGAATGCTGAAATATCAAAAGACTCGACTATTACAATTCTCAATCCTCAATTAATACATCCTTGTGCTTACAACAAATTACCATTAATACATACATCATCGTTGCAACTAAGTGTTTCTAATTACATCATACTAACTAAAAATTCACAATGCCAATAACATCATTCCATGAATTATAAACGTTACCCGGAGATATGGATAATAACATGATAAATATATTCTTTTTGACACCACATATTGTCCATAGAGTTTGCAGTTTTGATAGGAGTATCATGCGCCCTAATCCTCACTTTCATGCGGTGACTAAAGTTATCCATCAACTTTGAATATTAGAGTAAGGGGTGATTAATGAAGCTCAACATGGAAACATCGTATCAAAGGAGACTAAACCACTTACTAAGGTCATAGTAAAGTTTTAAATTCACTTCTGCAAATATCAGCAATGCATGAGTAACAATTTCAAATATAAAGCATGGATTCAATGTACTGAACTACCAATATATATTTGCATAGCACTTGAGAAAACCACATACATGGAATAAAAGTATGTAACTAACCTACTTAATTCACATAACAATCAAGGCACAAAAATAGCTAAAATCAATACTGAAATTAAAGCACTTGAGCAAACCACATACATGGAATAAAAGTATTTAACTAACCTACTGATTCACATAACATTCAAGGCACAAAACATAGTTAAAATCAATAGTGAAATGAAGTTACTTCTTTCTATTAACACATATCATAATTGCTTCATCACTTCTGCTATTATTCATAAAAACTACAATGCTTAGTTATATGCACTGTTACGTATCTGTTGAAATAGTGTCCTAAACCCAATCGGGTTGGACCGGATCCGACCGGGTCGGATCATTTATACTATTTATTTATGATTATACATATCTAATAAATGGATTTTCTGTTGACATATATTTGTTCCTTTAAAGAACCAATTATGAATTGTTATATGATAACGTCCTTAGTATTAAACCATGATAGAGAACCATGATTGGCGATTATGGTTGATAAGATCTCTAATCACTTTAACAAGTTTGATACTTAAATGTCTCTAGGCTGATGTACTATTAAACAGGGCATTGATAGTACGAACATGCTAGCACGTATTAGATGTCTTCTGTCTTTAAGAGTAGGGATAGATCTCGTCTATCAAAGTGTAGAGACACTTGGACTGTATGTGGATGTGTATTAGAGAATGCGTACGTTAGACTGACCCACTTACACTGTTAAGTGTCATACTATATGACGGTTTTGTAATTATCATTAGGACCAGAGTCTACATGGCATCACGGTGTGGATTGTCATGCTTTGACACTATTGAGGTTTCCCTTAACCATGGGGCGATACGGTAGTGATTGGATGTGATACTGAAGCATGTGGAGTATACATGTTTTGTCGTCCGGAAATCGCGTACCCTAATAGTAAGGGGTGAATATCTGAAAGGGCCCTCTTATAAGGAATGTCTTACTCTCGTGAATCTTTGCAAAGTGGAAGTAAATATGTTACTTCGAGAGAATATGATATCCAAATTATAAGATACGGTCGTTGATGTTTCACACTCGTCGTACGACCGTATGGATATTATTACAACGATAGGATTTTAAGTTACACGGTAACTGTTTCACACGAAAGGTAGTAGTCATTGCATTTGACTCTTCCGATGATTGGGGGTCACGGTTTGTTGCTAGACGCTATCTCGTGATCGTTAGGTGTGAAGGGCATTTTCGTAATTTGCACTTTGTGCCTATGGCCAACATATTCGGAAGCCTATCGGGTCACACACATAAGAACATCTAGCCGGATTAAAATGTGGTTATAGTTGATAACCAAATAAGGAAAGAATTTATCTCGTACTATAAAAGTTATAGTGGTAAATCAATATGGTGGTATTTATTTATTATTAATAAATTAAAGGGACAATTATCCAAAAGGACACATATTGGACTTAATTAGGCAAAAAGGACACCCAAAACAAACACTTAGTTATGAGGACATAAATTAGATAGAGAGACCAAAATACTCTTAATGAAGAAAAAAAAATTAAAAAAAGGGAACATGCGCTGTGTTGTTGTTGTGTTTTGTTTTTTTTTTCCCTAGATGTTTTTCGTTGATGTTGTAAGAGATTTTTTTTCTTCTTTTTTTCCTAGACGTTGAAAGCGTTTTTTTTTTTCGGACCACCACGATGGATTGACCACCCCGATGCAGTGACCAACGGTACGCATGGCCCACCGTGACGCATTGACCACCCCGATGCATTGACCACCCCGATGTTGTGACATTTGATAATGTGACCTCCGCGATGCATTGACCACCCACGCTGTAGTGACCACCCTCGATGCATTGACCACCGTAATGCAGTGACCACCGCGATACATTCAACACCGCAAAGCATTCCTCACCCCGATGTATTAACCACCGTGATGCAGTGACCACCCCAATGCATTGACCACCGCGATTCATTGACCACCGCGATTCATTGACCACCCCAATGCATTGACCACCATGATGCATTGACATCATCAATCATATATGCAGTGATATCGACAATCATATATGCAGTGATATCGGAAATCATATATACATGACATCAACAATTTATGCAGTGACATCGGCAATCTGATATGCAGTGACATCAACATTTTATGCAGTGACATCGGCAATCAGATATCTGATGCAATGACATTTCATGATGCGACACCGAGATGATGCGACACCATGATGACATTTGAAATTTTTCCGACTTAATTTCAGAAAATCGATTTTTTCTTTATAAATCCGACTTCAGACCGCTATATTTTTTGATATAAAACTCCGATCAACATAATTATTTCACCCTAATTCATATTTTTTTCGTCCTCTTTATTTTGTTATCTCATATTGCTATTTTTCCGAATTAATTTCAGAAAATCAATTTTTTTCTTCATAAATTCGACTTCAAACGGCTATATCTTTTGATATAAAACTCCGATCAACATAATTATTTCACTATAATTTATATTTTTTCGTCCTCTTTATTCTGATTTCTCATTTTATGAAATGACACCTTATGCAGCGACACACAATAACACCAACATTTTATGAAGTGACATCAACACCCAAATTGCAAAAACAAAAACTTTCTAAATTGTATATGCAGTGACATGTGCAGTGACATCAATTTAACTGCATCAATTCTCTAACTGTAAATGCAGTGACATCAATATCACCGTATCAATTTTATTTCAAATCATACACAAACCCACCATCAACGTATATCTTTTCTTTCATTGTTTCAAGGTGGTGCATGTTAAACTAATTGATCATTATTACATCATGATCAACGGTGTCGATACACGATGTGACACTCGTTGTGTCACAACGGGTGTGTCTGGATCCTTATTCAAAAAAAGAAAGGAAAAAAAATATATCATCCAAAGCTTAGATCTCCTCTAAAACGAGCTGCCAGATGGTAAATATGGTGAACACCACCAAAGCTATGCTCCTCCATTACAAGAAAGAGAAAAAAGATCACACGGTGTAAATCAAGTAGCCACAATCATAACCAGAGCCTTGGGCTCGGGGAACAACAACACAGCAAAGCCGTTTGGGAGTTGCCTCTGTGTAAAATGGAATCAGTTCAATGCAAAGGCCAAGAACTCAAAGATAGAAGGTGGGTGTTGAGAAAGAAACTAACAAGAGCATCTTGAAGGATCTGGGTGAGTTTTGAATCTCGAAATGGAACATAGTTTGATTTTCCTTGTGGAGTGCCAGTCAGAGCATTTATCGTATTTCCAAGGGCTAAGAGTGACATTTTTTTTAATGGTTTTGGCTTCATTAAGGACACTACCTTTAGCTCCAGTTTTCTCAACTTTCTCAGACCCGGCCAAATCTACAAGCATCATTCTTCCAGATTTTTTCTTCATGTTTAAAACAATTGGATCTTTTAAAGTGTGCTCATTTTGGATATATAACTTCTAGAAAGGGAAATCACCTTTTATCCTCAGCTACTTTTTGCAAACAATCACAATTCTCAGCTTCTTTGCACATGACATCGAGAACAGAATCGATCAATTTAGCACAGCACCCTCGGTGTAATGTCCTTTCGCCCAATTGTTACCATCGCCAGACCTACCAAAGACAAAGTTATCAGGCCTGAAGATCTGACCATATGTACTGGATCTGATGCTATCCATGGTTCCAGGATCCAGATCCATGAGCACAGCATGAGGAACATAACGGCCACCGGAAGCCTCATTGAAGTAACGTTGATGCGCTCGAGTTGAAGATCCTTGGCATTGTCTCTTTTATAACGTCCGGTAGCATCGATGCCATTCTTATCGCAGATTACCTCTTAGAATTTGGAGCCAATTTGATTTCCACATTGTCCTCCTTGAATGTGCAAGATTTCCCTCATTTTTTTTCGTTTTTCTCCGATGTTTTCAGGAGGAATTGTGGAAATGGTCACTCGACGAGGAGAGGAGAGGGAGGGGAAGAAGATGGCGAGGCTTTAGCTCTGAAAGCAGTTGTTCGATTGACCGTTGAAGCTGTATCAGACGGTAAATGCACTAAAGGGCAAAATTGGAAACATAAATAAAATACGTCCTTATAACTAATAATCTTTTAAATGTGTCCTAAGTGCCTAATTAAGTCCCAAAACACGTTCTTATAAATAAATAACACTAAATTAAATACAATATATTAATTATGTTGATTAATTAAATATACATATGACGCATATATATTGAATATATATATATATATATATATATATATATATATATATATATATATATATATATATATATATATATATATATATATTTAAAGAATATTCGGGGAGCCAATTTATGGCTAAAGGTGGCGCCATTCACTAGTGTATAGATACACTTGGATTGTACAATTTAATTAATAAGATTACCATAATATTAATATTGGATATTAATTGATTTTTGGAAAATAGATTTATGGTAATAAGATAAACATAGTCAATATTAGATATTTACAATATCTAGGAAATATTTAGTATAGGATATTAAATTAAATGTGATAAATCAATCAAAGGGATTTTCCTTATTTTATTAGGAAAATGTTTTCTCTCTTATCAATCTACTAGAAGCTAATCTCAATCAGATTGGGAATTATAGAGGGGAGCCCCAATGCCTTATAAATATGAGGGCTTGACTAGCTCTTTTATACACCATAATTCCAAGAGCTAATTGTTCTTGTGAAAAATAAGAGAGCTTCTTAGAGGGAGATTATAGTGAGATAAAAGTTTGACCTAGTAGTCGTGTTTTTCTAGTAGCAATCCTTGGCGGGATTCCAGCGCGGTGCTTGTGTGGATTACTGGTAGAGGCCGGACACTTGGACGGCTCGCGCTTATCTACTCAACAATGGTTCAAATATTTTGGCCATTGGGAAGCCATGTGGCATCACCCAATTTGTTGGGAAGAAATAAGTTTTGGTTATGAACCAAATCTAGGTCATTCCAAAATATTTGATTTTGGAAAAGGCCTAACGGCCTAGGCCTTCTCCAAAATATTTGATTTTTGGAAAAAGGCCCAGGATGCCTTTAAATTTGGTTTGGACCAAACCAAAGGCATCCTTTTGATTAAGAATCAAAAGGAAGAAACAAAAAGAGACCCACTTGATTTTAATTTTTATTTAAAATAGTTTAAATTCGAAAAATTGAAATCAAAATTTATTAATTAATTAAACGTTAATTAATTAATTGAATTGATGCTTCAATGACACAAGTAGTTAAAATTTAATTTTATCTTTTTCATAAGAAGTTGATTGTATGGAATAGATAGTAGATATAATATGATTATATGGACCTCGATTGATCATGAACTCGACCAATAGGATATACGTGAATGCTTTATTTTCTGTTGGTTTTTATTGTTGTCCTAGGCCGTTATGAAGAACGTGACCTAGTTTTATTTTTGCATTATCCCATTCCCATTAGCTCCCCCCGTGTGCGTCGGGTGTAAAATTTATTAGATAGATTTTTATGTAAAAATAAATCGAAGACAAAGTATGAAGACCAAACGAAAGGCGATAAAGATCCATAGAGATGGCGCGTGTCAAAGATCCATTGGTGGTTGCGGCTACCCTTAATTGTGGCCCGCAGTTTCGTCAGTTTGTATTCGAAACCGCACCTAAGAAAATTCCATGATCATACCAGTTATATTATGCACGGAATGTTGTGTATATTTTACTTTATATGATATTGTAGTAATATGCACGTAATAGAAGAGACCGTAATTAAATAAAATTAATTAAGTGAATTAATTTAAAATTACTCCAACGACAAAAATCAAGTTATAATATGTCTCCCAATATTATAGTGACGGTGAAGAGCCCTTGTTCGGATCCAACTGATCGGCCCACGTCGGGAGTTGACCTACCTCGGGTATATCGTCATTATCGAGATATGATTGTTATGAGATCTCATGAATACTTGGGTTACGACTCGACTAAGAATCTTGCGGTGATTGGCCCATGTCAGGACCGTCTGATTTTAGAGACATGAGGTTGACTATCACATAGACGATGTGAATTGTCAAAGAGTTGACTAGTCAAACAACTGGAAGTCGCGTTGGACATGATTGGTAAGAAGTACCTACCCATCGAAATTGGTCCGGTCGATCGGCCCACGTCAGGGATCGAGTCAACTAGATAGGATTCCAGCCACTAAAGAATTATGGAAAATTTCTTGAAAGTCAATTGAGAGTAGTTGACTAGTGGGAGCAAAATCATAATCCCAAAGACCATATTTGATTTTGCATGTATAATCAACAACACTTTTCATCTTTATTTTATGCTGTAGTTTTAGCAAATTCTATTTATGTTTTGTATTCTCGATTAATAAAAACCAAATAATGACTGTTACCTTTTGATAAACGTTCACAAAAAAGGTTAAGTAATTTTAATCCTTTTAAAATAAGCAATGACACGAGCGATCGCGTTTTCATAGTTGAAGACAATGAGGCTACATATTTGATGGAGTCCTCTAAAACTTTAATTAGTAATGGAAGCTCACATATTGGACATAACGATATCCAATGGGTCACTCCATCATACGATGAGGAAGACCACCTCGAATTTTGGAAAGGTTGATTTCAAAATTATAAGATTTAAGTATCGACTTAATTCTTTAATCGTTGCTTGAAAGTAAATAGTTCATGTTTTGAATATGATTCAAAAGGTTGAATAGACTATTTAACAAACGTTGGATTTTCTTTATGAAAGAAAATTGAAGACACAATTCTTGTGATTTTTCTTAAGTCTTATGAAGACTACAAAAGAAGTATTTTATAAGTGCTTAAAGGATTAAAAAGAAAAGGTAGGGCATGTAAATCCATCTAAGTTCAAGTCAACGCTTAGATATATGATATCTTACGAGTATGATTAAATTAGAAGGATTAAATACGGAATGCACAAACGTACGGAAAAGTGAAGTAAATGTTGCGACATTTTTCGGTTTTATATTCCGAGTCTAGTAAACTGATAAAGGAACTAAATAAATGTTATGATGTTCCGGTGCTTATGAAGAACATACTTTTAGTTATCCGTTAGGATTTAATAGACAAATTCAATTGTAAGGAATAAATGTTATTCCGATAAAGTTGAATAGTCATCAAGTCTAACACACTAGACTACAGTCACTATATAGTCGATATAGGTGATGAAATATCAACTAAACATTTATATTGCTGTTATCCTTGATATTTGTGGTTATTCTAGACAGAGTCACTATGGAAGAGGAATAATCAAACGTCATTCTGATGATGTCTGAACCATGTGATTATGAATCACGTGGGTAATACGTATCTTGTCTAAAGATGACTAAAATACCCTTTTAAGAAAAGGTTATAAATTCTAGAAAAATTGTCTAAAGCCAAAACATACTGATGTTTGTTTGCTTATGACAATTAATGCCACAAATAATTGTTTGTTAATCTCTATGACTATTTTAAAAAATAGTTGAATGTACTCAGTGAAGTGCATAATTCGGAAAGCCCGAAAAGTTTGAGCTAGAACGAATATGAGATTGATGAGCTACGTAGGAATTAATCTTCAATTGGATTGAAGAAATTAATACCTAAAGGTGTTTCAGAAGTCGTATGAAAAGGAATAAGATTCTCCCTTGAAGGATACCACTTTTGGGATACGCAATTATATTGTGTTCCTAAAATGAAAATACCACTTTATATGAAAAAGGTGTGACGCAAGCCATGCGAAGTATCCCTTACCCGTTTCGGGATAGTGCCCTTATACTTAACTAAGTTCCAAGGAATAAAGGTTGAATAAATTCCATATTAGATATGGAAGGGTAACATGTTGAATCTATCTTAAGCGATGATTTGAGGTTGTCTTAGGCAAAGTCGGAAAGGCTTAGAGCCAACATATGCAACTTTGTGGAATATCTTAGCAAATACGCTAGATAATGTTTACTTGTCCACGGAGCAAAAGATGTTTGTCTCCAAACATGCTATCTTCTAGAGGAAGTGATTCTTCCAAAAGAGACAGTGGGAGTAAATAAGATCTCAAAAGAGTTTGAGAACCACAAAGATACATTCAACCATTGGAACATGAGCAGACGCCACATAGCGATGTGGTGTAGAACACTGCTCAGTGCACAAAAATGTTCTGTAAGTCTGTGGATAACCTCAAGCCTGAAAGGGTTGTAGGTATGTTCATCTTGAAGAAAGAATATCTCATGACTTATGAAGTAATGTTTGAAAGGAAAGATTGAGAGATATGGCTAGGACCAATAATATCTGAATTAGATTCCATCAATGACAACCAGGTTGTGAACCTAGTCATCTTACCTAAGAGGAATGTCCCTGAAAGGCTGACATAGACAGTAATATCATTACCATAAGGCTATAGTGACGGCTGAAGGGTATGGGGTTTAAACCTTGTAATTATTTGTATGCCGCTAGCTGAGCCCAGTTCTATTTAGACTATGCTTGTTATAACTTCGTATCTTGGCTATATGATAGTGTTGAAGACGTTGGGCAAACATATCGATGTTCATAGATGATAACATGATATATGAGCCCATGAGATCCATTTATAGACTCGAACAAGGTTCTCTAGATGATTTCTTTGTTTGATAATCAAAGGAGTTTGATTTAGTCAAAAGATGGGATATGCCCAATGTGCAATATGGATAGTGGGAGTGTGTTAAGATTTTTGAGTAAGGTATTGGATATCTCTCTCGGGAATCATCACCCTATGTCACAGTCACTTAATGTTTGGTAGTTCAAGGTCTTTAAGAAAGCACTTGGATTAGCAGTTCTTATTTTTAGAAATAAGAATCTATAATGATAGATTTAACAGCTGTTATATTATAGTTTACCTATATAGATGTGATGCTAAAAGAGTTTAGCATAGATTGCGACCGGAGATACTGCTAGCCGGTGTTCTTAAGATCTATCTATGTTAGGACGTTAGTCCTAAAGATAAGGTGAAAGATGATGCTTATGGAGGTTTACTTTGCTACAGTGATAGGAACCATCATAAAAGAAATGCCAGATGTTCATACAACATGAAGAGTCATGAGCAAGTATGAATGTAAATCTGGTGATTGTCGAGGATATCCTTAAACAAGTTAAGGATGAGTTCTTAGTTTATTGAAACTTGAAAATAAATACAGACGTGTATCCTGAGTCTTATGAAGGCGAGTAGGAGCTATAGTCTGGGTTTGCAGTCACTTTGATTAAGTGATACAGTGAGCTGGAAATGTTCTTGGCTATGGGTCACTATAAATTCTACAACTTAGCCAAAACACAGTATTGCCTTGGAGGCACATCAGAAGTTGTACATGGATCTAGAAGGTTCATTCTTGAAACTTGTGTGGTTCTTCCACCTTTACTATATAGCTGATATAGTGGTGGATTCATTGCTTGAAGCAAGGACCAAGGTCTCGTCAGAGATTCATGTGTGTTGAGGCAGTTCCCTTTGACTTGGTCACTTGGAGCATGATATGAAGATAGTCTGAGTCCCCACGGATAGAGACCCGTTCACGGCTAGGGCAGGTTGCGATTATTGCATGAGATTCTTGTGTTTCAACTTGGTCTTGTGTGTACGAGTGATTGGTTTTAGGCCAAGTGGGAGATTGTTGAAATAGTGCCCTAAACCCAATCGGGTTGGACCGGATCCGACTGGGTTGGATCATTTATACTATTTCTTTATGATTATACATATATAATAAATGGCTTTTATGTTGTCAAATATTTGTTCTTTTATAGAACCAATTATGAATTGTTATATGATAAAGTCCTTAGTATTAAACCGTGATAGAGAAACCATGATAGGCGATTATGGTTGATGAGGTCTCTAATCAGTTTAACATGTTTGATACTTAAATGTCTCTAGGCTGATTTACTATTAAATAGGGCATTGATAGTACGAACAGGCTAGCACGTATTAGATGTCTTCTCTCTTTAAGGGTAGGGATAGATCTCGTCTATCAAAGTGTAGAGACACTTGGACTGAATGTGGACGTGTATTAGAGAATGCGTACGTTAGACTGACCCACTTACACTGTTAAGAGTCACACTATGTGATGGTTGTGTAATTATCCTTAGGACCGGAGTCTACATGGCATCATGGTGTGGATTGTAATGCTTTCACACTATTAAGGTTTCCCTTAGCCATGGGGCGATCATGCGGTAGTCATTGGGTGTGATACTGAAGCATGCAGAATATACATGTTTGGTCGTCCGGAAATCGCATACCTTAATAGTAAGGGGTGAATATCCAAAAGGGCCTTCTTATAAGGAATATATTAGTCTCGTGAATAGTTGGTCCCTTGAAAAGATTTTGGCTAAGTTTAGAAGGTGGGTGAATACACTTAGGAATTAAAACTTTTTGGAGTTGACAAACTCAGCAAGGTCAGTAGTGTGCTGACTATCAGTAGTCTGCTGACTATTGAGATTTTAGAGTTTGTTGCAGTGGAATACAATTAATAAAGCCTTGTTACTTGTTGATTGAAATATGATACTAAGTATTAGATACTTAGTAGTGCAAGTGGTGTGACTCAGTAGCTAGTTCAGTAGATTTGATGTGATAAGCATGCCGTTAAAGTAAATGCAGAATGTAAGTTCAGTAAAGTAAAGTAGGCAAGATTTATAGTGGTTCCAGGTGGAGTAATCTTGTCAGTATACTCTTCTCCTGTGAAGTTGGAGGAAATTCACTAGTGATTCTTCAGGCTGCAGTTACAAAAATCCCTAAACTGTTTGTCCATGACCAATGACTATGGCTTCACAAACTGAAAACTAGAAATAGGTAGGATTGCTGCTCCTAAGTCTTCCACTGGTCCTTGAAGGGTAGGATTTCCTCTTCACTAGCTCCACCACACAAACAACAGTTTTTGACACCTAAGTGCTTCTCTGTCTTCAGTAAACTTCTTGAAAAGAAGGGTTGAATCAAGAAAGTGATTCTGCTTTCTGAAGACTTCTAATCAGGATGAATGAATCAGCAGTCTGGGTTCTTCAATTGTGTAAACTGGATAAGTCTTGATTAGAAGGAAACACTAGAAGAAAAACTGGATCAGTAGATTAAAGCTCTATATGTCAGCAGGGTCAGATTGCACAAATTCTTGCTCAAAAACTTAGTTCCTTTCTTTGATTCTTGGTATTGTGTGAGTTGCAATCTGTATCAGGAGTCCTCTATTTATAGGTGTAGATCCTGTGATTTGAATTTGAATTTGAATGATAACCATTACAGGATTTTACTGAATATCCCTGAAAATAACTCTATTGTACCTTCTGACACTGTCATTGTCATTCTGATAGTCCAGACTGTCAACCAATGGTTTATTTCCATTTGATATGGCTCTGAATTCCTTGAAACGTCCCTATCATCTTGGCCATTGATTGATTAATTAATCCAAGGCTTGTAGTTCATCCTTATCCATTTAATCTTCCAGAAAAACTTGGATTAATTCAAATTATACATCAGCGGATATTGATATATAAGTCTGCTGATGTCCCTGATTGTCAGCTGACTTTTAGTCTGCTATGTTTTGATAAACACTTCAGCTGACTACTTCTCATTTAAATTTTTATAATGAAGTTAGAGTACACCATTTTAACATAACCAAGTTCCAATCACCTTTCAGCTTAAATGGAACTTAGACCTTCTACACAAGGTATATGTGATCAGTCTAGGTCATCACAAACTTCCCTAAATTCTGATCCCATATCATTGACTTTAATTACTAAGTTTGATCTCTTAGCCTTCAATACTAAGTTTGAACCCTCAGCCTTCATAACTGAATTTGAACCCTTAGCCTTCTACTATCAGCAGGTTCCTAGACAGTCTACTGACTTAGACACCCTACTGACCTAGACTGTTCTGCTGAACAAGTCAACTGACCTCTTTACAGTGCTTGTTTGATCAAACCTATACAAAGATCAAACTCTAGTAAACCTATACAATTAATCTTGACATCTTTTTGTCTTTGCTCTATAACAGCTAGTCTGGCACTCATCATTAAAACTAGATTATGTCTAAAAATTTCCCCATTTTTAGTGATGATGCCAATACCCTCCTTACAGCAAAGCAAAAAGATAAAAAAAAAAAAATAGAACAAATTTCATTGATATATCATTGATGTTCAAATATGTTCAAAAATTATTACAACTAAGATCAACAAAATGATAAAGATATAAGTAAGTGTGCTGATCTAGTGTCTATCTTCTTCTTGCTCTTTCCTCTTCTTCCTCTATCTTCTTTTGGTACTCTCTTATCTCCCTTTGCATGTCCACCATCCACTGTTTCAATTAATATGAAATCAATCCAAGTATTCACCATTTTCCACCATTTCCAGGCTTCATTTATGTTCAACTAGACACCTTGCCAATTGAAACCTCCTCCCATATAGCATGACTTGAATTCTTTCAGACATAACTTTGCTTTTTCCACAGCAGATGACTGTATTCTACCACAAGATCTTCCAGCAGATCCTCCTCTAGCAGGTGTTGGAGTTTTTTTGTCAATCTCAATGACTTTATCCTTGCCTCCCATAACTTGTGTCCAAGGAAGGAGTCCAGACCTTCCATAAAAGACATATCCTGATAAGGTTTCCTTCTTGGTCCATAAACATTTCTAAACTCTTTCAGCAGATCATCATTGAGCTGTACTCTGCCAGATGCAGGCTTCCTAAATTCATTGATATCTGCTTCCCATCTCTTCTTATGAAATATTCCGGCAGCTTCTTTTGCTTCTGTTGTAGAACCATCTTCCCCCTTATTGACATCATCAATAAAGCGGTTCAGCAGACCAAGAACACTCTCCTGTGTATTTACCAAGTTACTCAATTGTCCTTCCATGATCCCAGATGTTGTGTCAACTGCAGTAATTCTGCCCTCTATAGTCTATTCCAGTAGATTGATCCTTTCAGTCAGTTTAGGATCAGTGACAGTAGGGTGAGTTGCCTCAGCAGGTTTAGGTGCCTCAGCAAGTTTGTCAAATTTCTTATGCAAAGAAGCAATCTGCTCTGCAATATTCTTGTCTCTGTGTACAACCTCATTCTTCACACGATAAACCTCTCTTAGAAGTTCATTAGTTGAGCATTGAAGAGAGGTAATGTTTGATGCAACTGTCACAGAGGTTCTCTCTTTGTTTTCTATCAAGTTCACTAAATCTTTAAATCTCCTCTCACTTCTATTCAGTTGATTCCTCAGTTGAGTTATATCATCTCTTACAGCTCACAACTCATCCAAAATATGCACTAGAATTGCATTCATTCCAGCCATACCACCAGCAAATTCTCTAGCAGGCTGTTCAACATTATTTTCAGCCCTGGGTTGTCTGACAACAATTGCTCTTATCATGTCCCATTCATGGGGTTCAGGACCTTCTTCAACAACATTTCCAAAAATCTTATCAATTTCAGGTTCTTGTACAGGTTGAGGCTCTTGTACTGCCTCCAAAATTGGTACCCTCTCAAGTATAGGGTCTTGTGCTTGTTGAGGCTCTTCCTGTACTTCTTCTTCAGGTAACTGAAACTCCTAATCACTAAAGTCAAAATCAACAAGCTGCTTTTCATCCATTTCATCAGTAGCCTGCTGTCCATCTTTGCCTTCAGCAACCCTTTCTTCAGCAGCCTCCACATAATGCATATGGGATTCCTCCAATCCCAAGAGAAGTTCCAACCTTTGTCCCAATACTGTCTGTTCCTCGGTATTTAGGATAACCAGTTCCGACCTGCATTCAGTTGCTGTTTGTAACCCAGCAGACTGAACCTCTACTTCAACTGTGATCTGAGGAAAAATAGCCATATTTTCCTCCAAAACTCCATGAACAACTTCCATCTCTCTTAGCATCTCAGTAGCCTTTGCTAAGGTTTCTTTAGTGTCAATAATGTCCGGATATAGATTTCATTCTTCAGAATTGACATCAGCTTGTTCAATCACTAATGTATCAGACATATTGACCAATCTATTGTCTTTAAGAGTTGTTTTTCCATTGATTTAAGGTTCCAGATCTTCAATAAAAGCAGCTTCAATTTCTTGATCTAAGTTGTCAGTCTGCTGTCGTTCAGCAGACTTAGCACAACCAGCAGACTCAGTGGATCCCTGTCCTGCATCCTCAGTAGATTTATCTTTTGCCACACCACTGGATTCTCCTGTAAACATGGGATGATCATCATCTGAATCAGATGAAGAGGATGAATCATCACTATCAGGTGTAAACTTAGGATCTTTGAACATAACATTCTTCTTCTGCTTTCCATCTTCTATGATTGCCATTAGTCTCATCTCTAACTGAGATGTGTCAATCAGTCCCAAATGATTTACCACTCCAATATTTTCAAATGCCCATTCTTCAAAAAACAGTTATAGGCCCTGCTGCTGGTTTCTATCTTTTGTAGAAACCAAACTTCCATTCAAAATATCTTTGAACCCTGAGTCTCATGCTCTACAGTAGGGTCTTCAACAATTTTTCCTTCCCCCTGAGTTATTTCTGTCTCAGCAGGGTCTTGAACAGGTATATTGACTTCCACAGCAGGTTCAGATACAGCAGTCTGATGTGGTTCTTCAGCTTGTTGTTCACCAACAACTTCAGTAGCCTTACCAATAGGCTCATCATCTTCATCATGTTCTCATTCTCTTTGTTTTTCAAGAGTCCTCAGTATTTTCCCTTTTCCATGGACTCTTTTCTTTGCAATCTGTTTTCTCCTCTTAGCAAGTTGTTGCTCAATTTCAAAAAATTCCTTCTCTAACTGCTCTTTGGTAGCAGCCTTTCTTTTTCTAGAGTCCTCTCTGATTTGTTCTTTAAGGACATTAGCAGCAGTTTTCTTTGCGACTTCAATAGGCTCAGCAGCCTCAACATCAACTAGAACCTCAGTAGACTCGGTAGACTAAGTAGTGTCTATTGTCTACTGCCTTGCCTTTTTTGGCTTTAACAACTCAGTAATCTTCCTTATATCAGTAGTCTTTCTTTTCCCTACTGATTTCTTTGGTGCAGCAGGTTGCATATCTTGTTTTGCTTTAGTTCTCTGTTCCTGCCTACCACCACCATCATCATCATCATCATTGTTGTCATCACCACCATCACTTTCAGTCTTTTCCTGTTCTTCATCATCATAATCCAGTCCAGGAATACTAGAATTGATTTCTGGCTTGTACCTAGACTGTTGATCTTGACTGGTTCAACATCAGGAATTTCTAGGTGATTCAGCAGGGCCTGAATCAGTAATCCCAAAGGTTTTGTCTTTGATTTTCTTGTGCCATCTCTATCTTCTGAAATAACTTTCTTCATGTATTGCACAAAGAACCCAGCTCAATCAAACTTCATGTTTTTAGAGATGATGATCAGCAGATCTATCTTTGGTCCGGATAAAGTATCAAGACTTCCAACAAATCCCAGAATGTTCTTGGCAACTAATTTGCTCAGCAAGTTATACTCCAAAGCAATATGGTTCACATTTATAGTCAAAACTGTTGCAACAGACTTGTCTGTCTTTATCTATGTAACAAAATCCAATCTTGGAAACTCCATCAATTCTAGATTTGTGGGAGCATTGTTCCCTGGTCCAAATCCAAAAGCTTCCCTCAGTAGGTCTGAGGTGATCTCAATCTCTTTGCCATTTACAGTCTTTGTAAATGCTTCCCTTTCATTCCTTATTACCATGTTCCTCCAAAAATTGTTAACATTTGTATAGGAAATGCTCTCCAATATGAGATTCAAGATGGTTTCCAACCCTTCATACCGTCTTATTCTCCTTACAAAGATTGATTGCTAACTAAGTTTTCTTAGCATCAACCATATAGCCTTTCACAGTTAGACTTGTGCCAAGATGAACTTCTTTGTCCGAAATTGAAAAAACTTGAGAAAGATGAAGAAGAAAGCTTTTTAAATCTGTGTTCACACTCGTATATTCTTTAGTTAAGATTGATCTGAGAATGTTTGTGAATATACATAGTGTATATCTTTGTATATATAGAGAAAGTAGTGGGTGTAAAAACCGTCAGTCAGGTACTATGCACGAACTGTACCGTTATTGCATGATCTCTGTCTGGAATAAATGTGGTAATGCCACGTGTCCCACTAATTGATCCCATTAGTACCAAATCGTTATGTACCAATAAAGGATAAGATTAATATCCAATATCTTAACTGTTGACTTTCATTAAAGACTGACTTATCAGCAACATTCCATACAACAAGCCTTTTTCAGTAGAGTTCATAAGTCTGTTGAAAGACTTTAGTAGACTTAGCAGGTTCAGCAGCCTGCTGTCATTGTTTACGACTAATTTTATGGTTTTTATCGAGTTATTTCGTAACAATATCTTCCGTGTTTTAGTAATTTTTATAGAAAATCACTTGCTAAAAGGATAAATTGGAAGAATGGGTTTAGAATTTGTTAGAGTGTGAAAATCGAGCTATTTATGTGGTTTTTATTTATTTATGTACGATTTTACACTTTGCTCGTTTCTATTGCCTTGTAGGTATGCTTGCATGTTGTTGAAGGAGCTGAAAAGATGCATAATTGGAGATTGGAATGAAGATTTAGACAACTGAACGAGCGTTTGAGGTCCCGTCCAGTGGACTGGCGTCCAGAAAAAGTGGACGGGCGTCCATGAGGAGAAGTTGATTCAGGATTGACAGATTTTCAGCGGACGAGCGTCTGATTTAAAGAAAGACGGGCGTTTGATCATGACTCGGCCCGATTCGAAGATTTCAAGCAGAGTGGACGGGCGTCCAAAGAACCTGACGGGCGTCCACGGCCGACTTAACCCTAGCCGCCTTAAAAATCTATAAATAGCAGCGCATGGGAAACCCTAAATATCATCATAATTCCAGCCGCACTTATTAACAGAGCAGCAGCCGCACCAAACACATAAGAAAACGAGTATTCTTCTTTCAATTCTTTCTTGGAGATCAAGGATGATTGAGGGCTAAACAGTTCGCAGTAGGATAACGGGATGAAGCCAACACAACACCATCACAACCAAGGGATTTTCGAGTAGCAATTGTTTAGTGAGTTTGAATTTTAATTTCTTTATCAATTGAATAGATGTGAATGTTTGTTTTATTAGATTGAGAAATCAATGAAACGTTTATCTGTTTTGAATTTTAATGAGAATTAGCTTCATATATAGAACCGTTCTTTTGATACGATTAATAATAATTCAAGAGATTGTTTATTATTGATTGGGTAGGAGATTCGGAGACGAACTCATGATCATGTTCTTCATTGTTATGTTTGTTTTACTCGAGAAAGAAAACGAACCCTAAATAAATTTGATTAAGGAAACTAGATCGAATTTAGGTTAGATCATACCAAGGAATTTAATTCAACTCATAACTTGGTCGGGTGGTGGTTGTCCGGTGGATCCTTGTTGCCCTACTGTTCCTTTATATTCATAAGAAAGTTTGTACTTTTTGCTTCGTTTAGTTGTTTTTCTAAAACCCTAGTTTTTACATCTTGTTTTTCTCGCATATTTTCTGTTTCCAGCGTGTTATCGGACGCCCGTCCACCCTTGGTGAACGCCCGTCCATAGTCGAATTTTCCTGTTTCCTGTTTTAGTTTAGTCTTACTCATCGTTTTTATATTATAGTTAGTATAGACCTTAGTTTTAGGTAATAAATTGTGACATAATCGATATAATAATTGTTCCTTGATCCGATAAACATTCCACTCCCTTAGGACGACCCGTTAACATCCTATACTACGAACCTTATACTTGGGGTGTTTCGGTTTATAAATTTAAAACACGTTTTTACCGAACACGTTTTTGGCGCCGTTTCCGGAGAGTCGGTAACGGTTGTCGGATTCTACTTAGGACAGTTTTCTGTGTCAAAAGGGGTCGTTAGGGCACGCGGTAGTATTTTGACCATAACTTTCGGCTCGAGTGTCCGTTTGGCGCACAGTACCCCAATTCGGAAAGCTCGTTCCGACGCCGATGACGTGATGAACGGCCATAGGCCGTTCAGTGCCATTTTTGAGGTCAAAATCCACTGTTTTCCCCTCCATTTTGGCCCTAGAAGATTTCAACACGTTTTTTTTTACCGTCTTAGTGCCTTTTCTGTTTTAAATTTTTCGTAGGTAGGTTTCTTTTCTTGTTTCTGTTTCTAGATTCGAAAATAAAAAATAATAAATAAATAAATAAATAAAAAATAAAAAAAAATAATAAAAACCTTCTAAACGAGCGTTCACCCATACTGAACGCCCGTCTGCCCCCATCTGTCTTCTGAACGGCAGTTCAGTGCTCTGAACGAGCGTTTACTTCCTGAATCCTCTCCGAACTAGCGTCCACTTACACTGAACGCCAGTTCAGCCTCTGAAAATTTCACATTTCAGTCTCTTCTCTCTCTTCTCTCTTTCTAACCCTCTAAACCCTCTAATCTTCTCTACATTCCCTTCTCATCAACCCTAAGAGCGAGAGTAATGGTGATCGGGAGATAAGACTATCGATTGGTGATGTTTGGATGATATGGAGAAAGATGATTGGAGGATAAATATAGAAGAGTTGTAGGGATAATTTATGTGTGATGTGATGTTGTAATGGTGATAATATAGAAGGATGATAAGGATTAATTGTATGTGATTAGATGTTATAATGGTGATAAATATTTTGACTCTATTGATTAAAATATTATTAAATATTAATGGCAGCATTTTTTTTTTCAGGTTTTTGTTTTTTTTTCCATTAAAAAATTGGGACTTGGCGCTTTTTTTTAGTGAAATTTTAAAATACAACCATTGTAGGAAGGATTTATCAAGTAGTATATATTACAGCCACTTATTTCTAACTCATCACACACGATAAAAGTGTATTATGTGAAAGAGTAAAAATAATAGGCTCTAATGTATGCCACTTGGTATAACCTTCCTACAACCGTTGCACCATAAAAACTCTTTTTTGTGAGAGAGGATTCTCTACTTCACTCTCTCAAAATAGATAATGTACTAGATAGACAGGAAAAAAAATTCTCTAGTTTAATACCATTACTTCATATTTATTATAATAGCTCCCTCTCTCCTTACAGAATATGCAAAGAATATGGCCAATTAAACCTTATTACGGCTGCTCTAAGGTTGATTTCTTCATGTTCTGCTTCTCTGGTTTATGCAAACCAGGAGTAAGAAGGGAAATCTTATCTTTAACCCCGAACCTGAGCGAGACATTGTCAGAAGAAGATTATTTCAAAGTTCTGACAAGATGAGCGAACACGGTTCTAGCGATGACGAACCGGAGAACCAAGGGAATAATAACCAAGATCCCGCTCAGTTAAACCAAATTCTAATGCAAATGTTGCAGAACCAGCAACATCAGCAAGCCTGGATAAACCAGCAGATGCAGCAACAACCGCAGATAGGCGTTCAACGGCAAAGAACAACCCCGGCGCGGCTGCACGCAAATTGTGTGCGGAAGACCCTTATGCGCCTTATCTTGATCAAGACTTCTTGGAAGGGCATAGACCAATTCGGCCTCCAGAGATTGGAGGAATGCATTTTGATCTTAAGAATGGAGTTGTGGGGATGGTCCAAAATAGTTCATTCCATGGCACTGCTGCAGAAGACCCACACGACTTCTTGTCTACTTTCGTGCAAATCTGTGAAGCAGGTCACTAACCTGGCGTTCCTACAGAAGTTGTTAAATTGAAACTTTTCCCGTTTGCTTTGAGGGGTGAAGCAAATCGATGGTTTAAGTCCTTACCCCATCACTCTCTTAATAACTGGGCTGATGTTAAAAGAGCCTTTGCTCTGAAATTCGTTTCACCTAGAACGATAATGGACCGTAAAAGAGATATAGCTACCTTCGAGCAACTAGAAGGAGAGAGTGTGGGAAAGGCCTGGGAGAGGTTAAATTTGTTAATGAGGAAATGCCCTAACCATGGATACACTCGACATGAACTTCTAGAATTATTCTATCAGGGTGTTACTCAGCCCAATAGAGATTACTTAGACTCCACAGCTCATGGATCATTTTTAGGAGGAGGAGATGATGCTGCCTACAGGGTAGCAGAAACAATAGCTAAGAATAACATGTGGGCTACTCAAAAGAAGACCCATGTTAGTGGAAGAAAAAAGAAGGCTACTGAAAGTAACTCGGAGACAAGACTGCTAGTTGCTCAAATGGAAATAATGAACAAACAACTAGCCAACATGCAAATGAAGCAGCAAGAAGGGCCAGCAGATGTGAATCACTCGGGCATACAGGCCGGGAATGTGATGAATGAGGAAGTACAAGCCATGGAGAACCAGAATCAACCCTTCAGAGGCTTCAGTCAAAATTCTGGTCAATCGAGTCAAACTCAAAACCGCAACTTTTCGGGAAATCCGTGAAATAGTTATTATACACCGCCTGGTGCATCCAATAACCAAAGACCCCAAGGTAACTGGGCTCAAACGCAAAATCAACAGCCCACCTATGTCTCTCAGAAGAAATTCGATGAGCTAGTAGACATGGTGAAAACACTAGCCACCGGTCAAAAAACGATGGAGAGACAGATTGGTCGGATGGTGATCAACAAGCAAGCGACCTCAAGGAAGACTCGCCTAGTTATACGAGATAAAAACCCTAAGGTAGATATCAATGCTTGCACCGCCATCACACCTCAGTGGGAGTATGGAGAGGAGGAGTTGAATGCAGTCACCCTCAGAAGCGGTAAGACAACTGGACCCGAGAAGATGTCGGGAAACGAGTAGCCCCTCCTGACGCCATAAGTTCAGGAGGGGGTAAACAGGATAAAAATGCCAAAGAAAGCAACAGTGAGGAAGAGCCTGAGTGATGATGATTTTTCGGGGGATAGTGATGAGGATGCGAGAAGAGAAGTCAGGTAGCTGAACCCCTGACTAAAAAGAAAACTGAGAAGTTTGTCAGATGGAAGGATAAGGAGGACGAAGCCATTAAAGGTCAAATTACAGTCAACCATTCGAAAACCCTTCCTTATCCGGCAAAGAAAAGAGAGAATATCTCGAACTCTGACAAACAGTATGACGGAGTGAGAAGGATGCTTAGAGATACTATGGTGACTATGCCACTTGCTGATGTATTAACGGAGATGCCTAAGTGCTCTAAGTATCTTAAGGAT
Organism: Gentiana straminea; assembly: GCA_036785695.1. Classification (NCBI taxonomy): domain Eukaryota; kingdom Viridiplantae; phylum Streptophyta; class Magnoliopsida; order Gentianales; family Gentianaceae; genus Gentiana; species Gentiana straminea. The sequence continues at coordinate 5,551,393 of JAVUPR010000311.1, read as the reverse complement.
GCCTGTGGAAGTAAGAAGAATCTAAAGGGAATGGCGGAAGAGGTGCTAAGAGAAGAATGTTCAACGGTTTCACAAAGCGTTGCAATCAAGCGAGGTGACCCCGGACGACCTTCAATCTCTTGCATGATTGAAGGCCACACGTTCCACAATGTTTTATGCAATTCAGGGGCCTCTGTCAATGTGATGCCATTGAACGTCTGCAAGAGTCTCGGGTTGGACAAAAGGCTAAAGGAGCGTCCCGTCTCTCTTCAGTTGGTGGACCGATCTAGCCGTATGGCAGCTGGTTGTGTTAACAACATCCTTATCCATGTTAAACATTTAGTTTTTCCAACTGACTGGGTCATACTGGATTACCCATCTGACAAGGAGATGCCCCTGATTCTGGGACGGCCTTTCTTAAATACTTCTGCCTCCACCATTGACTTCCAAACTGGCCAAATCACTTTGAGAGTAGGGGACACTTCCATTACCCTCGAGCCAGGAAAAAGTTCTGCGGAAGCCCCAACCCAGGAGATCTCATTCATTGAAGCAATCTATGGGGATGAATTCGACCCTGATGAAGAGCTCACGGAGATAGGAGCCCTGGATGTTATAATTCACGAACAGACAGGAATCACTGTAGAGTTGTCTCAACAACTTGCGCACACTGAGCCTATGAGTGAACGGAAAATCTGGGACATTCCAGGGATGAGCAGCGATGATTTGAAAGAGCTCAACCAGCCAGACTTTAACCTCGCAGAGAAGGAAGTTTTAATGGGTAGTTGGGACGAAATAGATTTCTGGAAAGAAACTACTCATTTGGAGTTGGATGATTGGGAGCAGCTTGCAGAAGAGCTTGAAGAAGACGAACTTAAGAAGATGGTTAAGCATAGGAAAGAACAAACGGAAGCTGACAGGAGGATTCCTCTGGATGATGTCATTCAATACCTTTCTGGGGTTACACCTCAGGAAGATGAGGTGTTTTTCAGTCAACCGGTCCAAGCTCACAAGGAGAAAGGTGGTCCCTTAAAATCCAGTATTGAGCAACCCCCTACTGACTTGGAGCTTAAACCGCTTCTGCAGCACCTTAAATACATCTTCCTTAAAGAGGGTGATAAGTTGCCCTTGATCATCTCATCTAAACTCGAGCCAGAGCAAGAAGCAGAATTAATCAAAGTGCTTGAGAAACATATCCTCGTGTTCGGATGGCAGGTGGGCGATATAAGAGGAATCAGCCCAGACGTGTGCATGCATAAGATTCGGACGGAAGAAGGAGCGAAAAAGGTCAGACAACCTCAAAGGAGGCTAAATCCGCATATGCAGGAGGTTGCCAAAAAGGAGATTATCAAATGGCTTGACATGGGAATTATTTATGCCATAGCTGATAGTGAGTGGGTCAGCCCTACTCAAGTTGTGCCAAAGAAGGGAGGCATTACCGTGGAAAAGAACGAAAAAGGGGAAGAAGTTGCCTTACGCCTTGTGATCGGCTATAGAGTTTGCATTGACTATCGCGAGGTTAAATGAAGTCACCGCTAAGGATCATTTCCCCCCGCCCTTCATTGACCAACTTCTAGAAAGACCGAGTGGTCATAAGTATTATTGTTTCCTCGATGGATATTCGGTTATTTCCGGATAGCCATCGACCCTAATGACCAGGAAAAGACTACGTTTACGTGTCCATCAGGCACTTTTGCCTTTCGCAGAATGCCATTCGGCTTATGTAATGCACCAGCTACATTTCAACGGTGCATGTTAGCCATTTTTGATGGACTTGTGGAGAAATGAATGGAAGTCTTCATGGATGACTTCTCAGTCTATGGCGACAGTTTTGATGAAAATTTAAAGAATCTAGTTATGGTACTCCAACGTTGTGTTGAGAAAAATCTGGTGCTTAACTGGGAGAAGTGCCATTTTCTAGTCGAGGAAGGGATTGTTTTGGGACACGAGGTGTCCAGTGATGGTATTCAGGTGGATAAGGCTAAGGTAGAAGCCATTGAGAAAATGTCGTACCCGAAGACAGTGATGGAGGTACGAGGATTTCTGGGACATGTGGGCTTCTATCGGCGTTTCATTAAAGACTTTTCGACGATAGCAAAGCCGTTATCCAACCTGCTGAAAGAGGAAGTGGAGTTCTTGTTTGATGATGGGTGTAAGAAAGCTTTTAATAGCTTAAAGGATAAGCTAACCAGTGCCCCCATTTTAATCGCGCCCGACTGGACTAAACCTTTTGAATTAATGTGCGATGCCTCTAACTACGCAGTGGGCGCAGTTCTAGGGCAGAGAATTGACAAAAAGTTCAGGCCGATTTACGATGCGAGCCGCACCTTGAACCCGGCTCAATGCAATTACGCCACTACCGAGAAGGAATTCTTGGCAGTCGTTTTTGCTATTGACAAATTCAGAAGTTATCTTTTAGGGTCCAAAGTGGTGGTGTGGACAGATCACGCAGCACTACGCTACCTTATGGGCAAAGCAGATGGTAAACCAAGGTTACTCAGATGGATTCTGATACTACAGGAATTTGACCTTGAAATTAAGGACAAGAAGGGTAGTGATAATGTTGTAGCTGACCACTTATCTCGCCTAGTGAATGAGGGTGGCGAAGCCCCTAAGGAGATAGGCATTGACTTTCCGACTGAGCAATTGATGAAGCTTGACACAGTTAGGCCGTTGTATGCTGATTACGTTAACTACTTAGCAGGTGGGCATTTAGAAGAAATGACGTATCACGAAAAAAAGAAATTTTTCAGCGACTTAAAGTATCTCGTATGGGAGGATCCACATCTGTTTAAAGTCTGCAAGGACGGGTTGCTTAGAAGGTGCGTTCCGGAGCATGAACAATTGGATATTCTGGAGCAATGTCATAGTGGTCCCGCTGGTGGACACTACGGAGCACCTAAGACAGTCACAAAAATCCTTCAAGCTGGTTTTTACTGGCCTACCTTGTTTAAAGATGCTGAAGCCTTTTGCAAAGGCTGTGATAGATGCCAAAGAGTAGGGAGACTCAGTAATAGGATGGAGATGCCTTTGAGGCCTATCTTGGAATTTGAAGTTTTCGACGTCTGGGGCCTTGATTTTATGGGACCGTTCCCATCATCATGCTCTAACAAATATATTCTGGTCTGTGTGGACTACGTTTCCAAGTGGGTAGAGGCCATAGCCACCCAAACCAATGATCACAAAGTTGTAAAGAAATTCTTGCAAAAGAATATCTTTACTAGATTTGGCTGTCCTAGAGCCCTTATCAGTGATGAAGGTTCGCATTTCTGTAATGCACCACTGGATAAAATTCTTGAGAGATATGGTGTCAAGCATAAAATTGGTACACCATACCATCCCCAAACCAGTGGCCAAGTCGAGGTAAGCAACCGGAGCCTTAAGCGGATCTTGGAGAAAACGGTGAATTCAAATAGATCCAACTGGAGTCTGAAGTTGGACGACGCACTTTGGGAGTCTCAAGGCCGGTCACCCGAGCCTTGTGCTCGGGTGATCCGAGGTTAGATTAGGATCGTTTTTGTTTCATTTTCAATTCATGGATCATCCATTGTATAAACTATCTGAGTTCATCTTTTTGATTTATTCAAGCTTTGTTTATCTTCATGATTTTTGATTTATTTTGTATCGTTCTATGATTATGATGCTATCGTGTGAACTCATATCGAGAGATTTGTTTGCTATTGATGTTTACAACATACGGAAGTTGCGTAAACTAGATCACCATAGAAAGATAGGATCTTTAATCGTTAATTCGTGACAGATTAATTGGTTAATTATCTAGGTTGCTAGATTCTAAAGTACGAGAGTTAACTTGAATCTACACCTTCGTTTTGTATGGAAATTGGTCTCAACATTCGGAAGAGGAGAGATCGATAATTGAATTCACTAAGGAATTAGGAATTCATAGCTTGAGAGACGGATTCACTAAGAGATTAGGAGTTTGTATCTCGTGTAAAGGTGAAACCACAATTTGAATTAAAATCATGAGATGAACTAGGATTGAAATCACTTGGTTTGTATTATGTTTGATCCCAAGTATCTTTAGTTTAGGTTGTTTTTATTGTTTGTTATAGGTTAGATTAATTTTAGTTGTTCTATCTTCGTTTATTTGTTTTCATGAGTAGCAATTGAAAGGAATTAATAAGATTAGATTCAACATCCCAATTCCCTGTCGATTGATACCCGTACTTACCCTACTATGCTAGCAATTACCCGATATTCGGTCGGTTAGGAGTTAGTTTGCATGTTAGGTATAGGTTTATAAATTATTTTTCCTATGGTTACGTCACCCTTCCAAATGGTTTATGGCAAGGCTTGCCATCTACCAGTCGAGCTGGAGCACAGAGCTTTCTGGGCTATTAAATTCTTAAACTTTGATAGCCAACTCTGTGGGGAGAAAAGATTACTGCAACTACATGAGCTCGATGAATTCAGACTCAGGGCCTACGAGAACGCCAAGCTGAGCAAGGAAAGAACGAAGGCACTCCACGATGCTAAGATTAAAGATCGGGAATTCAAAGTGGGAGACATGGCTTTGCTGTATAACACCAGGCTCCATCTTTTTGCTGGTAAGCTTAAATCTAGATGGTCTGGCCCTTTTGAGATTCTTGATGTTCATCCTGGTGGAGCCATTACGTTGAAAGGGTACGGCGATCAACCGTTCAAAGTCAATGGTCACCGGATTAAGAAGTACTTTGGGCAACCCAAGGAAAAGCCTGACGTACTATACTTTCAAAAGAGAAATGAAACGGTTGAGTCGTTTATTTGTGAAGAGATTCCATCCTACTTCTTTGGAGTGGATGATGACATTATTACCCCTAACCTTGCAGATCCTTCTGTCAATGCTCCTGAGCCGGTTAGCATACCTCAGCCGAATCTGAGAAACAAGAACAAGAAGAAAAGAGTCAGTGTTGTCTGGAGAGAGAAATTTCATGATTTACTCGCGCACTTGACTTGTTGTTGTGGCGAAAACCATTTCCGTCCTAGTCATTCTGATTCTGCCAAAGAAATGGTTAGCCTCAAACCCAAGTGGCCTGATCCAGGTTGACTTGGTTTACTCTGTCAAGCTAATGACAGTAAAGAAGCGCTACTAGGAGGCATCCTAGTCTTTTAAGTATTTCTTTTTAGTTAAGTTTTTAGGTTATTAGGAATAAAACCTTGGTGAGTTGTGTGTTGGTTATCCTTGTCCTATTTGTGGTTGTGTTATGTGTATACATGTTTACTCACATACCCCGTATACGCCGAGATTATATGCTATGTCGAGTGTTGCAGATACTGTTGAGCGGTTTTTGCCAGTTATCACTTTTAGTGTTGTCTGTTCATGCTACGAGCTGCGGTGGTTCATTCATGCTACTGCCGGACCTCTGCCAACCTACAACCCGACAATCACTTTGAAACCAGCTAAGTATTCTTTTTCTTTTATTTGCACATTCTGAGGACATAATGTGATTTAAGTGTGGGGGGTGTCTAAATTGGGTATGTTATCATGCTATATTTCTGAAAATGAGTAAATGTGATTTTCTCGAGAATTTTAAAATTTTTCACAGTAAACTTGGATAATTGTAAATCTTGAGCATGTAATTGAAACAAAAAGGCTCGCTAGTTGTAGTTTCCTGACGATGATTGTCTGTAACTTCTATCAGATAGTTATAGCATGTTTTACTGATATGAGATAGTATTCATTTCACACTCACGGAAGCCTTTGATATTGAAGCAAAAATTTTGAACTGTATCCTTTCACTATTTTAGTGATTCATCTTAGAGAGATTTGTTCTTAATAGTAACAGTGAAGTAACACCTAAGTTCAGAACGTGCACTGTGAATATCTGAAGGTTTGAATGTGATAAGTGAAACGTAACTAATGTTTTTGAAAAAAAGAAGTTGAGTTAATTGTAAATAAAGGGGTGTGTCGAAAGCTGGTCGATGATTGGAGTGCGGTAGGGCATTATCTCGAAATGTCCTACACCACTATGATGACCAAAAGCTCACGACAGTCAGGAAAAGCTACCCTATGATTTGGGTATGGTAGGGTGTTATCCCGAAACATCCTATTCTACTATGACGGGTAAGAGCTCATTCTGATGTGCGTCAAAGTGAAAAAAGAAAGTGAAAAAATTAAAGACTTTGTTATCGTTGAACTTATACCCAGTATAAACCGAATGATATGCCGTAGGGATTATCCTACTGAGTGCGCGGGAAGACTTTGTTTGGAACGATTACTAGCTATACCTAGGATAGTCATTAAAATTATTTGAGAGGATATTTGTTTGAGAGGATTGTGAAGATTGAAAAGGGCTCGACACACACACATCGAATCTATCTCTGTGTTGGTATTACTTGCTATAGTTGTTGTATCTTTTGTTACGTGAGTTAGGGATCTATGTGGATTGCATGAAAGTGAGCTAGTTTTGATTGTTTTGTTCGGGACGAACAAAAGTTTAAGTGCGGGGGAGTTGTTTACGACTAATTTTATGGTTTTTATCGAGTTATTTCGTAACAATATCTTCCGTGTTTTAGTAATTTTTATAGAAAATCACTTGCTAAAAGGATAAATTGGAAGAATGGGTTTAGAATTTGTTAGAGTGTGAAAATCGAGCTATTTATATGGTTTTTATTTATTTATGTACGATTTTACACTTTGCTCGTTTCTATTGCCTTGTAGGTATGCTTGCATGTTGTTGAAGGAGCTGAAAAGATGCATAATTGGAGATTGGAATGAAGATTTAGACAACTGAACGAGCGTTTGAGGTCCCGTCCGGTGGACCGGGCGTCCGAAAAAATGGACGGGCGTCCATGAGGAGAAGTTGATTCGGGATTGACGATTTTCGGCGGACGAGCGTCGATTTAAAGAAGGACGGGCGTTTGATCATGACTCGGCCCGATTCGAAGATTTCAAGCAGAGTGGACGGGCGTCCAAAGAACCTGACGGGCGTCCACGGCCGACTTAACCCTAGCCGCCTTAAAAATCTATAAATAGCAGCGCATGGGAAACCCTAAATATCATCATAATTCCAGCCGCACTTTTTTAACAGAGCAGCAGCCGCACCAAACACATAAGAAGATGAGTCTTCTTCTTTCAATTCTTTCTTGGAGATCAAGGATGATTGAGGGCTAAATAGTTCGCAGTAGGATAACGGGATGAAGCCAACACAACACCATCACAACCAAGGGATTTTCGAGTAGCAATTGTTTAGTGAGTTTGAATTTTAATTTCTTTATCAATTGAATAGATGTGAATGTTTGTTTTATTAGATTGAGAAATCAATGAAACGTTTATCTGTTTTGAATTTTAATGAGAATTAGCTTCATATATAGAACCGTTCTTTTGATACGATTAATAATAATTCAAGAGATTGTTTATTATTGATTGGGTAGGAGATTCGGAGACGAACTCATGATCATGTTCTTCATTGTTATGTTTGTTTTACTCGAGAAAGAAAACGAACCCTAAATAAATTTGATTAAGGAAACTAGATCGAATTTAGGTTAGATCATACCAAGGAATTTAATTCAACTCATAACTTGGTCGGGTGGTGGTTGTCCGGTGGATCCTTGTTGCCCTACTGTTCCTTTATATTCATAAGAAAGTTTGTACTTTTTGCTTCGTTTAGTTGTTTTTCTAAAACCCTAGTTTTTACATACTGTTTTTCTGCATATTTTCTGTTTCCAGCGTGTTATCGGACGCCCGTCCACCCTTGGTGAACGCCCGTCCATAGTCGAATTTTCCTGTTTCCTGTTTTAGTTTAGTCTTACTCATCGTTTTTATATTATAGTTAGTATAGACCTTAGTTTTAGGTAATAAATTGTGACATAATCGATATAATAATTGTTCCTTGATCCGATAAACATTCCACTCCCTTAGGACGACCCGTTAACATCCTATACTACGAACCTTATACTTGGGGTGTTTCGGTTTATAAATTTAAAACACGTTTTTACCGAACAGTCATCCAAAATGCAGTTGATCTTCAACAACTTGGTTTTGTCCAATTGATAATACAAGATTATGTTTAATACCAATGACTGATCTATCAAGTGAGCTCACCCAACAGGACAAAGACCAATCCCCTTGGAAACTTCATTTGCTCAATTGTTTAAACCAAAAAGAGTATCTAGGAATTGTTGATACCATGACTAATCTGCCAAGTGAGCTCACCCAGCAGGGCAAAGACTAGTCCCCTTGGTGAATTCCAGTACTCTGCTGACCTGTCAGTAGGTCAGTCAACCTTGATAATTCCAAGTTCGGTTCTTAACTTAGCAAATCTTTCACTATCCAAAGGTTTTGTAAAGATGTCAGCAAGTTGATCTTCAGTAGGAATGTATCTGACCACAACATCTTTCTTCTCCACATGATATCTAATAAAATGATGTCTCACATCAATATGTTTGGTCCTTGAGTGCAAAACATGATTTTCTGTAATAGCAATTGCACTTATGTTGTCACACATTATGGGAATTTCTCTTTCCTCAATCCCATAATCCCTAAGTTGCTGTCTTAGCCGTAAAACTTGTGTACAGCAGCTTCTAGTAGCAATGTATTCTGCTTCGGCAGTGGAAGTTGATATAGAATTCTGCTTTTTGCTAAACCAGGAAACAAGTCTACTGCCCATCAACTGACAAGTTCCTGTTGTACTTTTTCTATCAATCTTACATCCAGCAGAGATCTGAATAAGATATAACCTTGAAACTTCCATCTCTTGGATACCATATTCGAACTCCCAAAGTTTCCTTCAAATATTTTAGAATCCTCTTTACTGCTACTAAGTGACTTTCCTTAGGTTTTGATTGAAACCTAGCACATACACCTACTGCAAAGGATATATCAGGTCTGCTGGTAGTGAGATACAGCAGACATCCTATCATCCTTCTGTATAAGGTCTGATCAACATCTGTACCCTCTTTATCTTCATCCAGCCTTATGCTTGTACCCATAGGAGTTGATATTTTGGTACTACTTTATATTCCAAACTTCTTTAACAGCTCCTTGCTGTATTTAGTTTGATGAATGAAGATTCCAGCCTTTAATTGCTTGACTTGCAATCCCAAGAAGTTGTTCATTTGTCCCATCATGCTCATTTCAAACTTGCTCTTCATGAGTTAGCAAACTTTTCACACATCATCTCATTTTCAGAACCAAATATAATGTCATCCACATAAATTTGTACCAGCAGGGTGCTGTCACCATCATTGATTCAAAAAAGTGTATTGTCAGTGGTTCCTTTGGTAAAACCATTGCTTACTAAGAATTGAGATAGGGTCTTATACCAAGCTCTTGGTGCTTGTTTCAATCCATAAAGTGCCTTGTTGAGTTTGTACACTTTATCTTCATGTCCTTTTACTTCAAAACCAGGAAGTTGCCGAACGTAAACTTCTTCTTCCCGAATTCCATTCAGAAATGCACTCTTAACATCCATCTGGTATACCTTGAAGTTCTTGTGTGCAGCATATGCTAAAAATAATCTTATAGCTTCCAATCTTGCAACTGGGGCATATGTTTCATCAAAATCTATTCCTTCAGCTTAAGAATAGCCTTTTGCTACTAGTTTGGCCTTATTTCTAACAATAGTACCAGATTCATCAAGTTTCTTTATGTATACCCACTTGGTACCTATGACATTTGCATAAGTAGGTCTATCCACAAGTGTCTACACTTGATTTCTTTCAAACTCATTAAGTTCTTCTTGCATAGCCATTATCCAATCTGGATCTAAAATTGCTTTTTCAACAACTTTTGGCTCTATTTGAGATAGAAAACATGTGAACATGGCCTCTAGTTGTCTTCTAGTCCTCACACCTTGCTGTACATCTGATGACGGTCAAATTATACCCGTAAAAGTCATCAACATTGACCTTAAATCGAGATTAATAATATATATTTCATATTAAATCACATGTTTATATTTATTATTTAATGTTAAGTGATTATTAATATGATATTTGGTATTTAGCTATTTTTATTATTAAAAGACCGATTCATTGTGCGATAAATGCTGATTTTGTAGATCGTGATAAATCGGGAAGATAAATATCGCGCAATCGTGAAATCTCAAGATAATGAAGAGGAAAATCGGAGCATTAATCAAAGGATAAATCAGATCAGTTCAAAAGAATGCAGTGGGTAACAAGCCAGACAAAGAGTCGCGTTTAACACGTGTAAAAAAGGGCTCGGTCGACCGAGCCTATCCATTCGGTCGACCGAGAGAGTCGGCTCGGTCACTTGAAGTTTATCCGGCGAAAATCGCGTGTATATCTTCTAGATCCTTCCTAGGTCGGCAAAAACCTCTATATAAGCAAGAATAGCGGCTACGAAATTTGTAAAAACACACCAACACACACCTTAGACATACATACAATATCTTATACCTTTTTATCAATTACATTCATAGCTTTGGTACGTTACAATGTAGTCATCAATAGCTTTTATTATGGCTGCAAATATGTAAGCCTTTAATTTTCTGTTGTTTTTATTTTCAGTAATTAATTCCCCAATTATGCTTTATCGTTTGAGTTAGTTAATCATAGCTAGATGATGTAGATATAGGCTATGACGTTGGGAAGGTGGCGATACCTTGTCTATGAGGATTCCATAACCTACGTCATACACTTAGTTTCTATCCATGAATCTGCATTGTTTAATTAATGTGTATCTAATTTAGTTTATATGAATGCTTTACGAATTACTGTTTAATCCGTTGTGTATGATGAAACGCTGAGAGATATATTCAAGGATGCAATCTGGGGGAAAGGACCATTCGGTCGACCGAGCCAACCTGTTCGGTCGACCGAGCCAACCTGTTCGGTCGACCGAGCCCCCTGTTCATCCGTTAGATAGCCATGTCTTTATGGTTAGGTTAACTTAATAGAATTTATCATCTTGGTAGGTATGGCTACGACTACGTTGCTCGTCTGTTTTAATTAGCGTATGATTAGAAAATACCAATGTAAGACTCCTAGGTCGGCTCACGAATGATCTTCCGGGACTTTCAGTGAGACCTAGATCTGTTTTGTATTAGGGAATTGACGTCATCTAGTTGTACGTAAATCGTAGATTAACATGAGACAGTGCAGGTAATTGTTAATGGGACGAAGACTGATGCGATCGTTTAGGAAGTACGCCTAACCATAGGAATGTTGCCTAGACGAGGTGTACGATTAATATCGGCATCCTTAGTGTCGTAAGCGTGCAAGTTATATGAGATGGATACCCAAAAGGTGAAGTCACGTAATGTAGCACAGTGATCTAGCAACCTAACCGGTGCTAAGTCAAGTTAAAGAGGATGACTCCCGTAGCCAATCTAAGATAGATACAAACGGATTGACAGTTAATAAGTTCAGTTTATTATATAAATTATCTAGGTCCAAACGATAAAGACTATAATTGGGGAGGTTAATTACGTTGTGTCGAGTCGTGTCTTTACCTTTCTTGTCTTATGTTGGTCGTAGACCGCCTCTATGTCCTTCACATGTTTAATTAATTGTTTCTATATAAGATGATCCACAATTGGTTCCCTGTGGGATCGACCTTGATTCACTATAGCTATACTACGATGGGCCTAGTCCTCTTGCTAGTATTGGTTTATGGTGGTCGAGTATATTATAACCTGATTGACCCCGATCAAGTTTTTGGCGCCGTTTCCGGGGAACCAACGGTCAATTTTATATATAAATAATTTTTTATTCATGTCGAGTTTTCTATTTTAGAGTCTGTTTTTACGTCCCTCTGGTTGTCTGCTCTGTGTAAAAATTCCAGAATCTAGAACAACTGGTTTCGCTCCCAGTGAGACTGCCTCTCGCTGCCAGCGCTGTTTATCCCCGTATGTTTAATCCGTAAGTCTGATAGCAGCATGGGAGACCATGTTAAAATTAGTCTACGGTCTGTTTTGTTTTTCTTCTGTTTGTAGAAACCAGGGAAGCAATAATCTGAATCAGTAATTTTTCAAGGGCGCTGAGAAAATAACCTAGCAACATGCGGAATTACTACTCTACGATGGGAAAAGCGATGGAAGCAATACCATTAAAGCACTAAGATGGCTCCGAAAAAAATATATATTTTAAGGCTTAAATTCTTCGTGGTACAATGTTGAAGGCAATGTACTACCTTTTTTTTGCTTATGTTTTACTACCTTTTGGTTTTTTGAGCATAAGTTAGCCTATACATGAACCTTAGTATGAATCTTAGCCCGGAGTTGGTTTGTAAGAATAATTTTATTAGTGTCGAAGGTTTTGCCCCATATCTGTCTCATCTAGAGGGTGTAAGAAAACATGTAGTCGTTGAAAGGAAGCAGTGAAAAAAAAAAAGTTCCACGTAGTTCTGTTAAAATCTCATTGTCCTATGCATGAGATTGCTTCTACTGGCCAGGGGAGCAACAAATTGTGTAGTTTAAGCATTCACAATCTAAAGAAGACGTTGAGTTTTGAGAGAACACCATCTTCTGGTTTTCGTTGAGTTTTATGTTGATGGCTTCTCGGTGAACCCACCTTAAACGAAACGAGATTACGCTTTGGGTGACAATTTAGAAATCGGAGACTCTTAGTACATGGGTTCCGAAATGGTCTAACCATGGCTGGGCGAGTTCAACCGAGCTTCGGCTCAATCGACTCCCCTCCACGTGTGATGTACGTTACATCAGTTTAACAAGACTTAGCATAGCCGATAAGCCTTCAGGCTAAACGGGGCTTAACCTTGAAGGATTGGCCTGAACTGTCACATATGTTCCAACGAATAAGACGGCGTAGGCTTGCCTACATAACCGACCTTATTCGGAGTACTTTGATTCATTGTTTCTTATTGTCAAGGCCAAAACCGTAATTTTAACCGTGCTTCTTAGAATTCACTAATTCTTAAAACGAAAGCCGAGGTAAGAGCTTTGGATAAATGGTATGGAAAAATGTCGTTTCCTAGGTCTCACAACCAAGGGAAGGGTATTAATCCACAAAAGCAACAAGCCCACCTCTTATAGTGCGCGAAGGGTCAAAGTCTGGCGATCCAAGAATGATAACTGACAAGGATAATTTTTGGAAAGTCGAGCTGAGGACTTTAAACTCAGAACTACTTCTTTAAAACCGTTAGGATTTCTTTTTAGGATTTTAGGTTTTGTTTTCTTTGAGTCAAATAAAAGTAACGTGACATATGTTGAGGTTTTTTATTTTGCCGTGTTCCGATGGCCATTGGGCTAAGGATGTGCAAAACTTTTTTTACTCAATATAGGCCACGTGAAATAGAGTTCCGTAGGAGAGTCAAGAAATTGGTAAAGAAAAGGAAATTTAGCAAACAACCTTAAGATGGAAGCATTAAGAGAGCTTGAGAATTATTAAAAATGTAACAGAGAATGATTGGTGTGAACAAGAACAATCTTGGTCAAATTCTAAAACTTTTTTGGTGATCCAAGTGAAAATCCAAAGTGATGTGCAATTCATTCTGCAATTATCCTTATCTTTCCCTTTACACTTTTTCACCTTCAAACTTTTCGATCGTCTCACCAATCTGCCCCGACAGTTCACATTTCTAACCATTCTTTCATCGCCTCTCTTTCTTTCCATCCGTTTCAATCTCCAACCCAATCCCATTCCTTTAAACAATTCTCACTCCCATAAACACAATTTCTTACCCACCCTTTATATTTTCTTCCCATCCTTATGTGTATCTTTTTCTAAACCCATCATACTCTCAACCTCCATTTTTTTTACACAATACCCTTGTGTTGCGGAATTTGAAATATTGCTATGTTTTATTGATTTTTTTTTTTCATTTTGATTTTCATGATCCTAGTTGGGGGAAGTGTAGCTCTGACCCTAGCTAGATTTTAAAGGTTTTTGGTTCGATCAAAGTACAACTTATCTTTCTACCGGAAGTTTTAAATTTCACATTTTTTTTCGTCTATTCCGGCATTTCTAGATGATAAGTTTTGTTCTGAACTATCACACCGATCAGACCTTGTTGATGACGGTTATGAATTTTACGTGATTCATTGGGTTATTAGTAATTTCGAGGAGTAGCTACATCTCCCTAAGTTGTTGATATCCAATGCAAGCGAGAAGTTTCTGCGTTAAGTATTTGATTTTATCTTTAGCCAATAGGTCGCATTCAATCTGTTATACCTTACCAAGTTTCTCTTTTCCTGGATTGAATACCTTTTCGATCGAGTCACCCTCGTGTTTTCCCACGTCGGGTAATGCTTTTTGATCTTTGTCTTCTCCACCCGGTTTTAAGAATATTTAGGCGGTGGAGGTTGTAGATGAAGACCACCATCTTTAGTTGCTTGTTTATTTTTCTTTCTATTTAGTATTTTTCTTTTTGGTTTCCCTTGTCATTGGTTGTATAATATAAAGTGGCTTAAACTGTTTTTAGGTATTTATACCTCATTACTGCCACATTATTTTATAACTTCCATGGACATGGTATTTGACGGTTTCGTGGAGTTTGTTTGCTTATACAGGATGTGTCTATCTCTCCACGACGTGTTGAAATTTACTCCGATCTTTTTCCTTTACTTGGACCCGTTCCAGAGCTAAGTCTTTTTCTTAAATTCTCATTTATTTTTGTCATTGAGGACAATGCCATGTTTAAGTGGGGGGTAGGAGACTTAGCCATGTTATGTTATAATTGAAAATTGAATGAAACGGCACATGATTGAAAAAATTGAATAAATACCATATTATGTATCTCGTACCCTTAGAATTGTGAGTTCCTAGCTAAGAATTGATAGGAAAGGAACCAAGTTTCATGAGTACGTGATCATTTTATACTTATGTTAGGTAAATTTAAGGATATTCATGCCCGTTTTTGCAAATAGTTATTTATTATTCAATTACTCAATCTGTGAATCGAGTATACCGTGCAAATCATAATAACTGAAGAAATTATGTGTACATTTCATAGATGATTGGTTATGTGAACTTAGTATCAATATCTATCTGCTGATGCATTCTTATCTTTTAGCCATTAAAGCAGAGTAATAAGCTTTAGACATACCTGTGTTTTAGCAAAATGTTAGACACTGGACTTGTAGTGACATTACCAAAGTAGCCCCGCGCTTGTGGTAATATTCGATGCTATACATGATCTAAGATAGGGGGATACTCAAAAAAAATTTCTTCCTTGATATTGATAGTATTTGAAAAATATGAAGAATTGAAGAAATTCAACTTTTAAGAGGCTTTGAGTAGTACTCGGTCTCCAAGTCTAAAATCCCTATAGATACGCTCTTGCTTATTGCTCTAGTGCTCTGACCATTGCGAGGCATAAGAAGTATGAATGCTGAGGTTGGTAGGTTGAGATTGCGAAGTTAGCATAAACTCTAATCTTGCCACGAATATATAAAACTAAATGCACATGCACACATCACTTCGATTCATAATAAGTAGTGAATAATGGATATCTTATGAGCATGACTAGTATGAGTTGACTTGAGTTTCTTGTGTAAGTATGATTTGACCATAGAAAATGTTGTCTTGCGAAATGACTTATTGATGCTTTGTTCGGGACGATCAAAGTCTAAGTGGGGGGTAGTTGATGGCGGTCAAATTATACCCGTAAAAGTCATCAACATTGACCTTAAATCGAGATTAATAATATATATTTCATATTAAATCACATGTTTATATTTATTATTTAATGTTAAGTGATTATTAATATGATATTTGGAATTTAGCTGTTTTTATTATTAAAAGACTGATTTATTGTGCGATAAATGTTGATTTTGTAGATCGTGATAAATCGGGAAGATAAATATCGCGCAATCAAGAAATCTCAAGATAATGAAGAGGAAAATGGGAGCATTAATCAAAGGATAAATCAGATCAGTTCAAAAGAATGCAGTGGGGAACAAGTCAGACAAAGAGACGCGTTTAACACGTGTGAAAAAGGGCTCGGTCGACCGAGCCTATCCATTCGGTCGACCGAGAGAGTCGGCTCGGTCACTTGAAGTTTATCCGGCAGAAATCGCGTGTATATCTTCTAGATCCTTCCTAGGTCGGCAAAAACCTCTATATAAGCGGCAGCTACGAAATTTGTAAAAACACACCTTAGACAAACATACAATATCTTATACCTTTTTACCAATTACATTCATAGCTTTCGTACGTTACAATGTAGCTGTCCAACAGTTTATTATGGCTGCAAATATGTAAGCTTTTAATTTTCCGTTGTTTTTATTTTCAGTAATTAATTCCCCAATTATGCTTTATCGTTTGAGTTAGTTAATCATAGCTAGATGATGTAGATCTAGGCTATGACGTTGGGAAGGTGGCGATACCTTGTCTATGAGGATCCCATAACCTACGTCATACACTTAGTTTCTATCCATGAATCTGCATTGTTTAATTAATGTGTATCTAAGTTAGTTTATATGAATGCTTTACGAATTACTGTTTAATCCGTTGTGTATGATGAAACGCTGAGAGATATATTCTAAGATGTATTCTGGGTTGAAATCGTTCGGGTGACCGAAAGGTGTCATTCGATCGACCGAGGCCTTACACTCGGTCGACCGAGCCCTGTTTCATCAGTTATTTCTGCCACGTCTTTATGGTAGGTTTAACCTAGTTGAATTAATTATCCCAGTAGGTATGGCTATGGATACGTTACTCGCTTAGTTTAATTAAAATGTGTAAAAAGGAAATACCAATATAAAACTCTTGGGTAGGCTTATGAATTGCTCTTCACGGACGTTCAGCGTTATCTAGGTAGGTTTATATTTGGGGATTTCTAGCACCTGATTATACATACGTCGTAGATTAGCATGAGACTATAACTTGGTAATTGCTAGTTGGATGAGAGCTTGAGTAATCGCTTAGGAAGTACGCCTAACCATAGGAATGTTGCCTAGACGAGGTGTACGATTAATATCGGCATCTTTAGTGTCGTAAGCGTGCAAGTTTTATGAGATGGATACCCAAAAGGTGAAGTCACGTAATGTAGCACAGTGATCTAGCAACCTAACCGGTGCTAAGTCAAGTTAAAGAGGATGACTCCCGTAGCCAATCTAAGATAGATACAAACGGATTGACAGTTAATAAGTTCAGTTTATTATATAAATTATCTAGGTCCAAACGATAAAGACTATAATTGGGGAGGTTAATTACGTTGTGTCGAGTCGTGTCTTTACCTTTCTTGTCTTATGTTGGTCGTAGACCGCCTCTATGTCCTTGATATGTTTAATTAATTGTTTGTATATAAGATGATCCACAATTGGTTCCCTGTGGGATCGACCTTGATTCACTATAGCTATACTACGATGGGCCTAGTCCTCTTGCTAGTATTGGTTTATGGTGGTCGAGTATATTATAACCTGATTGACCCCGATCAACATCACCAATTACTTATTCAGCAAAGTGATCCTTCAGCCATTGTAAATCTTGATTTGTTTGATTTACAGGAACCTGATCTTCAGTAGGGTCTGATGTTGGTTCAGTAAGGGGTTCAGCAGATCCTGCATCTGTTGTTGTATCAGTAGTGTTGCCAGCAGGTTCTTCGGTAGGGTTTTCTTCAAAAAATATGATGTCACATAATGTTGGGAATAATATTTAGTTTTGATGATGATTCATCTTATTCAAGAATATGTTTGTTTATAACCCATTGATGAAGTTCTGAAGCTAGCTGTTATAGTGAAAGGCTAAAAGATGTCTAAAACTGAATGTATAAGTTTTACTAAAGTCTGATAATTGTATAGGTTATATCAGACAAGCACTGTAAAGTAAATAGCAGAATGTAACTGCGTAAAATACGTAGGGCAAGAATTATAGTGGTTCCAAGTGGTGTAATCCTGTCAGTCCACTCTTCCTCTATGATGTAGGAGGAAAATTCCCCTAGAACTTCTTGAGGTATGCTGTTACAAAAAGTCCTAAACGACAGTCCTTGACTAATCCCTAGTGTCACTATCTAAACCATCAAAGACCAAGTTGGATTGCTGCTCTTCAATTAGAGGGTTGTATTGCCTCTTCACCAGCTACCACCACAAACACAGTCTACCCGACTGCAAACAACTGTCCTTAGCAACTCCTTGACCGGATTGTTTCACAGTCTAAACCTATGATTAAGAATCAATGATGGGCTGAGAATCAATAAATTGATTCTTGCTTGTGGTTCTTCAAAGTGTCGAAATCTGGATATGATCGATGTAGCTTGAGCACTTGAAGAAATCTAGATATGATCTTGTTGATCACAAATAATGATAGCAATTTGAATGAACTAGACTAGAGAACAATAACTCTTGTAATCTTGTTAATTCTGTCGTATGATCCTTGATGTCAAGTGCTCTATTTATAGAGTGAGGCCCAACATTCATCTTGCTTGAATTTGAATTGCTTCAACGTCTATATTTTCAGATGTCAGGTGTTAGTGACCGTTCTGACATGTCATTTTCTCATCCAATAAGAATCCTTGAATTATAACGTTCAACTATACTTTCTGTTGCTTGGATGGCTGACTATAAAACTGAGTGTTCTGATCAGTTTTATACTGAGTATGTCAGTTTTCAGTTTGTTATCTGACTTAGAGCATTAATTGAGTTTTTACTCTTCATTAAAAATTCAGTACTCTATTTATCTGATTTTATGTGACTGAATCAGATTACACAATTCATTTTTAGAGATCATCTAAGATATCATTGTCCTTATGATACTTAGGTCTTCTTCAAGATCCATAAAGTTAGTTCAGGCCATCATAGACTTGCCTGAATTATAACTTTATAATCTCGGCTTGAGAATCTTCATAACTGAGTTTGAACCCTGATTTCTTCAATCTTATACAACTGAGTATGTGTCCCTTAGTTCTTCAAATACTGAGTTTGTTCCCTCAGCCTTCAGTTCTAGATAAGTCAACAGAGTCTGTGACCCTTAGTGAACTTACCTTCTTCAGTTCTGAGTGAACTTCACTTCTAGGTGAACATCTTTTATTCTTATGTCAAGTTCCAGTTGTCCAGATGATTTCCAATTTTCAGTTTTACGACACTTCTATCTATTACAGTGCTTTTCTGATATAACCTATACAATTATCAGACTCTAGTAAAACTTATACATGCAGTTCTAGACATTTTTTAGCCTTTCACTATAACAGCTAGCTTCAGCACTTCATCAATAGGGTGTAAACAAACATATTCTTGAATAAGATGAATCATCATCAAAACTAAATTTTATGCCCAACAATTTCCCCCTTTTTCATGATGCCAAAACCCTCCGTAAAAGAAAATCTTAAAGATAATAACAATACAAAAAAAAGTAAAACTGAAAACTGGATTTCATTAAGTTTGCAAAAACTGGAGTAGTTACACAATTGATAAAAACTGAAATAAGATCTAAACATTTCTTTGTGTAACTTTGATGAACTTCTGTTCCTTATCGTGAAGACGATATTCTACTTCAATCTTTGCATCTTCTTTAAGAAATTCTTCAATTAATCTACTTGACTTGTAAGTATCCACTTCCTCCATAGAAGTAACTTAGGGTGGTGTCTCTCACCCTTGTAGTAATCTTCAAATTCTGAAATATCAGATTTCAGCTATTCTCTTTTACCTTTGATTTGAAGTCTTTCTTCAATTCTCTTGATTTGCATGTGATGTGCCATCTTCTGGTTATGAAGAGTATCAGATTAGAAATATGCAAGTGATTTTTCATAAGTCTTGTGCCTGTATTTTGTTTTGACATGGTTATATTCGGCAACAAATTTCATCCATAGATCCGTTGTCAGAGTAGCTCTTATTTCTTTAGGCTGACTGTACTTAGCAATGACCTGTTCTTCAGATAGTTCTACAACATTGTTGGAAATAATATCTGTGTTTTGATGATGATTTGTCACGCATTTAGTAAGATCGCTTACAACCCGTGATGATGAAGTCATAACTAACTGTTATAGTGCGTAATGAAAGAAGAAGCAAGAAATGGTCTAGAGAAAATGAAGTTCTATCTAGAGTCTGAACTTTGTATAGGTTGTTTCAGACAAGCATTGTAATAGATATGAACTAGACGAACAGCTGAGTCACAGGAAGCAAACTGAGTATACATATGAATAACAGAGGGATCAGACTCAGTCGTAAGAAAACTGAAGAAGATAAGTTCACTGAGGGACACAGACTCGGTTGGCTTATCTAGAAGACTGAAGAACTGAGGGACACAGACTCAGTTATTGAAGACTGAAGAACTGAGGGACACAGACTCAGTTATTTAAGACTGAAGAACTGAGGTGGCAAACTCAGTTAGAAACTGATTAAGTCATGACTATAAGTCAGGATTCAGGAAAGTCTGTGGTGACCTGAAACTAAACTATAGAGCATGTAAAGCTGAATAATCTTAAGGACAAAGATTATCAGTTACCAGGAAAAGAAGAAACTGAATGTTGTACCCTGACTTAGTTAATTAAATTCAGATGTCAAGTATACGAGGTACCCAGTTTTGAAGAAGAGTAGAAAACTGAGTTAAGGCCTTGTTGAATTTAAATAACAAAACGACAAAAGGTCGTACATATGAACGTTGGCTAAACGACAGATGTAACAGCTATAAGATTCATTTGACCGTTACATTGCCCCTATAAATACTTAGAGGCAAGCACTTAAGAGAATAGATCTGAAAAGGCTTTACAAGCATATATCTAAAGATCCAGATCCGGAAAATCAGATTTCATATCTAGAAAAGGGGAAGCCAACGGAATTGCCATGAAGATTAAAAAGAAAGATCCAGTAACCCATTACGGGGGAAGAAGGCATCTTGGAGCTGCAACGCCATATCCAGAAGAAGCAGACAGCTCACTGAATTAATCTCTTGATTAATTCTAAACCTAACCTTTGTGAAAAAGGGTGGTTGTGCATAGTTTGAGGAGAGCAACTCCATATTTCCTCATACGGTTGCAACTTAGTTGCCACAGCTGTTGGTGCAGTTTGTGGACTGTGTTTGTGTTAGTGGTGAGCTGGTGAAGGGGTCATTCCACCTCCGAATGATCAGTGTGTAGAGTGAAGGGAGCAATCTTACCTTTCTTCATTATGTGTAGACAGTGAAACTAGGGTGTCGTGAAGGACTGTCATTGGGCTAGGATTTTGTAACAGTTATCTCAAGATTCTAGTGATAACTCTTACACCACATGAGAAGGGGAGACGTACGGGATTACTGTTAGATGTAATATCGTCGGATGGATCAAGATCCACCCGATTACGCAGCGGAATAGTATAGATCTAGATCTAGTCAACCAAAATACATAAAATAAATAGACCTAACCTACGAGGGGGTTAGATTGCTTACCAGTTTATTGTGAATAAACACCAAGAACAATATTCAATCCGAGCTATATGAGAGCCTAGTTGAGAAGCCAAAGTCTTCCAACGTGTATCTCCAAGCACCACCAGGTGGATGGTGTTTCAAGCCGCCGGACCTCCTCGATATGCTACCGGAATAATCCCGAGGATTATCCCAACTCAAAACCCTTAGAAAAATAGCCGAAAAATCTAAGCTATCTTGCTTCTAATATGGCGTGTTTTGTGTTATGTAAAAAAGCTTAGGAGAACTCTCTTTATATAGGAGAGTAATCCTTGTCCTCCAAAGATTTAATAATTAAGAGATAATTATTAGATTAATCCTTATTCCAAATAAAAGATAAATAAAATCATTATCCCAAACAAATTAGCTAGGATAAATAATATTATTATCTAATATTCCATGAATTATCAATTAACAAATAAAATATAAATCACACATTAAATAATTATCCAAGAAAACTAATTCCTTGATAATTAATTAATAATAAAATGCGCCACCCTTAATTAAATAAAAGGTCCACACGCATTTTTTTTTACACATTGGGCCGAGTCCACGAAAAAATTCTTTTCCATTTATTTAATTATCTAGTCCAACTAAACAATTAATCCACATATCAATTAAATAGTCCAATCCAACTATTTAATTATAATTGAGGTGAAACGACGAGAAAAACATACGCTATGTTGGAGCCACGTCGGGGACCATGGACCCATATTCAGTAGCTACAATAAATTAAATAAAATTATTCGTCAGACCGAACAATAATATTCAATCTATTAATTCCAGGATTTCACCACCATAAACCCGAAACTGAACTCTGCTGAATATAGATAACTTATACTCAACTATGAGTTGATAAGCGTTCACTGATATAATCATTACATACGGATAAATCCTCCATAGACTGTTCATTTCGATTCGGGATATCTCCGTAAACCCTTCTCGAAACATATTATCCTTATTTACCATTAACCCCCTAGTGATCAATTAGTTCATAACCAATATTATATGAACTAGGCCCATCGATCAGTTTCTAGGGTCAACACATAAGGGAACTGTCTGCCTACTTCCCGAGGGAAGGAATGGATTCCATATCTATGATAGCACAGACTACTCACTCATCCCAGAATAGAGCCAACGAGGAGTGTTGGACCACATACTGCGAAGTGATCCCTACTAACACATCAAACCCTACCCTAGTCTAAGCAGTCGTCTGTGATTACCTCAGGATTGAGATTAATCCATATATGATCATCTTGTGATTCGATAGGACTTCTCAATTACGGAATTATATCGAGAACTCAAATCAAATCGGTCCAGCCCTATATCATTATCATCATATATAAATGCCCTATTAGGTACCCTATTACCGACAGTCCGGATAAGACTATCACACCGTAAAGTGTTCTGGGCGCATTATTAGCATATTAATCATGAGACACGTACTCAGATTAATCAACGCTACGGACTAAGTTAATTTTAAGTACATCTCACTAACTCAATCCTCTTGTGTATGGCAATACACTGAGTTATGTGATTACATAAACGAGGTACTTAGGGTTTTTAGTAGTGTCTCGATTATAAGCATACATGCATATAATAAGATGAATTATTAATTCTGTCCTAAAACAATTATATAATTGTCTTTCGGGCACTACACCTAACAATTACACCACCCGGCACTTCCATAAACAAACTTTGTGTTGATTTACTTTACGCATTAGTATTTATTGCATAATCATTTTATCACTACACTCAGCAAACATTAGACATTGAGTCAGCACAAAACTGATACATAGGAGACTGATCTTTATTGCACAAAAGGCTTGATTTTATCCGCTGCAAGTTAGTTCAGTTATAGCATCAGCTAAACTGAATTAGCTAACTTTTACACAGGATTAAAGGGTCGGACCAAGACAGAACTGAGTCATATTGTACATCAGCTTGATAGTTCAGTTTGAGTTACTTAGAAACTCAGTTCCTGGGGTACTTTCAGGTTTGTGAAAGTTTTTAGTGACAAGTTTATCCACCCCCCCTCTAAACTCATGTTAGCCTTTCCAAGGGACAAACAATTGGTATCGGAGCAGTTCTTCCATTTGGAAGTGATCCAAAGATATCATACAAAACTCCTCACTGTATCAGTTATAAAAAGCACTTAATCAAATGAATACATCTAGAATTAGAAGTTGGCTTATTCACCCCCTGACTAACTGTTTGGAAAATGTATCTGATTTTCAGGATCAAGTTTTTGAGAGGTTCAATGCTACAAATTCACATACTAATCTAGAACCTCAAATTAGTGATGATGTGGATATTATTATCAATGTATATGATGACAAATCCAGAAGAGTCCCATCACTAAGTAACTTTTCAGAAGAAGAAGAAAAGAAGTTGTTGCAAGGAAATGACGATATAAAGATTCATTAGAGCAACCAAAGAATGTACATTCATATCGTGAAGCTACAACAAGTAATCAAGAAAAGGTACATTCTACAACTCAGTTATCATTCGCTGAACTCAGTCAGAGAAACTCTGAGCATGCCAAGTGACAGAAAAACTCACACTGGAGTTGAAACTAAAAGATATAGAACTTGGCAAAGCAAAAGATTGGAATGAGTTTCTTGAAACTGAGATGTCAAATCTAGCTGAAAGGTTATTATCTAGTAAATTTGACAAAAGCAATGATAATTCCCCATCATTACCCAGTCTTAAGATTTCAAGGAGTATAAACTCTAAACATCAAAATACTGGAAGACCTAGTGGATTACACAAAGAAAATAAAGATGATAAATCTAAGAGAATCCTTGTGAAATCAACTAAGGTTGAGTGTAATGGCCTATCTTGAAAAGAGATGAGAAAGGTTAATTCTCTCATCAAAGAAACTGAAGTCTGTACTTTAGTAACTAATCCATCCGGACCCAAGAAGATATGGGTACCGAAGAAAACTTAAAACTGTTTTGCAGGTAAAGTCAGTTTTTATTGCAAAATCCTTAACTGACTTTCTACACGAAGCTGAAAAAAGGCAAAAGCTTATAAAAGGAAAATTAGTCAAAAGCAGAAAACTTTCCAGCTACCATCTGTCGCTTGGGCTGACAAGACAAATCACCTGGAGCCACGTGTCAATCAAGGAGAAAAAGTAGATGTGCATTCCTACAAATCTCATTGATTGCGACACGACTCTTATTGAAAATGATTGAAGGACTCAGGAACGCCCATTTGACAAAATCTTGCTCTATCATTTTCAAAATATTCAAAATTCCTCCAACAACTCTTAACCTAGATCCCTGGATCAATATAACATTGATGAAGGAATTACCATGAGTCTGGATGACTTCAGTCAAAAATTTTCAAACTCCATCCTATCAACTCAGATTGCAGACAAAATCAAAGAGGTTCAAGGACTTGAAAATCTGATTGATACAAAAGTCAATACTTTGTACCCAGAAAATATCAAAGATTTCTACAGAAACGCTGTAATCACCTCTGATGGAAAGAGTCTCAGGACAGGACAGCAGTTCAAGATAAGAGCATTACTATCAATGAACATCTGCTTTCTCTGATCTTTGGTTTGGACATATTTGGAGGATCTTCATCCCTCACTTTTGGAAATGAAGAAAAAGACAAACTTTGGAATGTCACAGCACTCAACAAAGACAAGAAGAATTTCATTGGATCCATTCATCAATAAAAACGAGAATTCGCGTTTTTGACAATTCTGCTGACCTAAAATGTCGTTGGTCACACGTGGAATCTTTACACTCTGTCAACAGAGAAACTGAAACTTATCTCTGCTATTTGGTTTGAAGAAAAACTGGATTGGAACAAGTTTGTCCTCAAGCAACTGATTAAACAAGTTTCAAATGAGAAAGCAAAAGTTCAAGGAAGGAAGGCTGTTGGAGAAAAGTTCTTATTGAAAAAGGGATTTCCATATCTAGTTCAAAGGATACTAAACTATTTCTCCATCTCTAGACCTACAGAAACAGAGGTAATAGAGAAATCAGTAGCCAGTGGAGCAAAGAAAAGGAAAGTTAATGATGAAGTCAAGAGAAAAACACCAAATTCTTGCTCATGCAAAATTGAAAACCAGGATGAAAGAACAGCAAGAAGACAAAGGAGAATGATGCTGAAACATTTTTCTTTAAGGAAGACTGAAACAGAAGACACTATTCTAATTGATGATGATACTGAAGAAAGTGAACTACCATCTGAGACGCATGAAAAATATACTGAGAAGCAAAGAGAAGATTTGGAAGATGCTGAATTTTGCGCGACTGAGTATGAAAGAGAATTATTAAGTCGTGACTCTCATTATCGTGAAGCCTGTTCCTCATCTCAAGTTCAAAATGCGTCTACAAGCAAATCGATATTTAAGGACATTCCCCGTAATGAAAATGAAAGGTCTCAACGCCAATTAACCGAAACTGAGGAGAAATTGGAAGGATTAAAAGTGATCATCGAAAGTCTGATGCAGACACTACAACAGAAGCTCTACAACTTAGATGAATTTATTTGAACAGCACATTACTCAGGTCTGAATAAATACTCCAACATCATCACCTTGCACAAGTTATTTGAAGAAAGCTCATGCATATCTTCAAACAAGGGGGAAGATAAAACTGAAGGTGATGCTGATGTTGATAAAACTGAAAGAGCTGACAAAGCTGAAGAAACTATGCCAAACTGTTGATCAAACAACAAGACAAACAAGTAGATGTTGATCTACTTGCTATTCAACAAAATGGAGAAGCAGTTGATAATCTAATCGAAGAGCTAATTGCAGAAGAAACCTTTTTAGAAACAAGAACTGAGGAAGATGAAGGAGCCTCAGTTAAAGCTGTGTTGAACATCAGGAAGAAGCTTTCAATCTGTGCAAGATTGAAGGAAAATTTAAAGGCAGATGGAGGCATAGAGACAAAAAACTGAGGGGGAAAATATCATGAAGTCTAAAGAAAAGGAACTTGGTTTTATATCAAAAGAAGAAGAGAAGTTAATGGATTAGGAGATTAAAGAGATCTTGATGAAACTCAAAAACCAAGATAACGAAGAAGCAAATCGATTGATCAATGAATACTTGGATATCAAGCCCATAGATGGTGAATCGAGAGAAGAAGGAAAAGAAAGAAGGCTTCTAGAAACAAAAAGAAGTATCTTTCTTGGTGAAAAAATGTTGTCTTTAGAGAAAGAAAAATTGTAATAAACCAAGTAACCAGTTTGTTTTGGCATAACTTTGAAATGAACTCAGCTGTTTTTAGTTTGTTATTTTAATTTGTTATGATTTCTTGCATTATTCTCTTATTATTGCTTTTAGGGAGGGTTATGATACATCATCAAAAAGGGGAAATTGTTGGAAATAATATTTGTGTTTTGATGATGATTTGTCATGCATTTAGTAAGATCACTTACAACCCGTGATGATGAAGTCATAACTAAATGTTATAGTACGTAATGAAAGAAGAAGCAAGAAATGGTCAAGAGAAAATGTATAAGTTCTATCTAGAGTCTGAACTTTGTATAGGTTGTTTCAGACAAGCATTGTAATAGATAAGAACTAGGCGAACAGCTGTGTCACAGGAAGCAAACTGAGTATACATATGAAGAACTGAGGGATCAGACTCATTCATAAGAAAACTGAAGAAGATAAGTTCACTGAGGGACACAGACTCGGTTGGCTTA
The DNA here is from genome assembly GCA_036785695.1 of Gentiana straminea. Taxonomy (NCBI): domain Eukaryota; kingdom Viridiplantae; phylum Streptophyta; class Magnoliopsida; order Gentianales; family Gentianaceae; genus Gentiana; species Gentiana straminea. Next base: position 5,524,504 of record JAVUPR010000311.1, on the reverse strand, counting down.
TTTAGAAGACTGAAGAACTGACGGACACAGACTCAGTTATTGAAGACTGAAGAACTGACGGACACAGACTCAGTTATTGAAGACTGAAGAACTGAGGTGGCAAACTCAGTTAGAAACTGATTAAGTCATGACTATAAGTCAGGATTCAGGCAAGTCTGTGGTGACCTGAAACTGAACTATAGAGCGTGTAAAGCTGAATAATCTTAAGGACAAAGATTATCAGTTACCAGGAAAAGAAGAAACTGAATGGTGTACCCTGACTTAGTTAATTATAGTCAGATGTCAAGTATATGAGGTACTCAGTTTTGAAGAAGAGTAGAAAACTGAGTTAAGGCCTTGTTGAATTTAAAATAACAAAACGACAAAAGGTCGTACATATGAACGTTGGCTAAACGACAGATGTAACGGCTATAAGATTCATTTGACCGTTACATTGCCCCTATAAATACTTAGAGGCAAGCACTTAAGAGAATAGATCTGAAAAGGCTTTACAAGCATATATCTAAAGATCTAGATCCGAAAAATCAGATTTCATATCTAGAAAAGGGGAAGCCAACGGAATTGCTTCGATGATTAAAAAGAAAGATGTAGTAACCCATTAAGGGGGGAGAAGGCATCTTGGAGCTGCAACGCCATATCCAGAAGAAGCAGACAGCTCACTGAATTAATCTCTTGATTAATTCTAAACCTAACCTTTGTGAAAAAAGGTTGGCTGTGCATAGTTTGAGGATAGCAACTCCACCTTTCCTCATACGGTTGCAACTTGGTTGCCATAGCTGTTCGTGCAGTTTGCGGACTGTGTTTGTGTTAGTGGTGAGCTGGTGAAGGGGTCATTCCACCTTCGAAGGATCAGTGTGCATTGTGAAGGGAGCAATCTTACCTTTCTTCATTATGTGTAGACAGTGAAACTAGGGTGTCGTGAAGGACTGTCATTGGGCTAGGATTTTGTAACTGTTATCTCAAGATTCTAGTGATACCTCCTACACCACAGGAGAAGGGAAGACGTACGGGATTACACCACCCGGAACTTCCATAAACAAACTCTGTGTTGATTTACTTTATGCATTTGTATTTATTGCATAATCATTTTATGACTACACTGAGCAAACATTAGACACTGAGTCAGCACAGAACTGATACATAGAAGACTGATCTTTATTGCACAAAAGGCTTGATTTTATCTGCTGCAAGTTAGTTCAGTTATAGCATCAGCTAAACTGAATTAGCTAACTCCTACACAGGATTAAAGGGTCGGAACGAGACTGAACTGAGTCATATTGTACATCAGCTTGATAGTTCAGTTTGAGTTACTTAGAAACTCAGTTCCTGGGGTACTTTCAGGTTTCGGAATTTTTTTGGTGACAAGTTTATTCACCCTCCCCCCCTCTAAACTTGTGTTAGCCTTTCCAAGGGACCAACAAACATCTTTGACATAAGGATCTGTTGCTAATTTTAGTTCCATCAACTCAGCTTCAAGCTTTCATTTTTCTTCACATAGTTTCAGCTTTTCTTCCTCTACTTCCCCCTTTTTGGCATCATACAACTCATTGATTAGCTGATGTGTTGCCTTCTGATCTGTTGAAATGAATTTCTGGGGAGTAAGAACTTCATTGAGCTGAGTTTCGAACACATAGATCCATTTATTGAGGTGCCATTCAACTTGATCATGAGTTTCCCAATCTTCCATAGTTGTCAATTCAAGTTATTCCTTGAGACTGAGAATTTCGAAAACTGAGTGAGAAGTGGATTTGTTGATAACATCCAACTTAGTATGAACGGAAACAACCGTCTTTTTCCTGTAATCCAAGTAACTGGAAACATGTGACAGAAGACCATTGTATTCATCCGTTTGGTTGAGTATAATCTTCAATCCTTCTTGTACTTTCCTCAATTCTTCTATTGAGAGCTTCTCGGATGGATCTTCTGTTGGATGTAATATCGTCGGATAAATCATAGATTGACCCGATTACACAGCGGAATGCATCAGATCTAGATCTAACCGAAACAAAGAACATAAATTCAAGATCTAAACCTACAAGGGGGTTTAGGAGCCTATCTTTTTATGGTGCTTAACTCCAAGAACAAAAAGGCTCCTTGAACACGTGTATGAGCAGCCACAGCCTTCCAACGTGTGTCTCCTAGCAACACCAGGTGGATGGTGTTTCCCGCCGCCGGACCTCCTTGATATGCTACCGGAATAATCCCGAAGATTATTCCAACTCGAAACCCGAAGAAAATAGCCGAAAATTCCAAGCTATATTTCTTCCAATATGGCGTGTATAAAAGTGTGTCAAAAGGCTTGGGAGAACTCTCTTTATATAGGAGAGTAATCCTTGTCCTCCAAGGATTTAATAATTAAGAGATAATTATTACATTAATCCTTTTTCCAAATAAAAGATAAATAAAATAATTATCCCAAACAAATTAGGATAAATCATATTATTATCTAATATTCCATGAATTATCATTTAACAAATAAACGATAAATCACATATTAAATTATTATCCAAGAAAACCAATTTCCTAATAATTAAATAATATAACAAAAAATGCGCCACTTGTAAACCCAAAATAAGTCCACACGCATATTTCTACATTTGACCAATTAGGTCAAAAAGGTCAACACACTAATTTGGGCCGAGTCCACGAAAAATGTCTTTTCCGTGTATTTAATTATTTAGTCCAACTAAACAATTAATCCACATATCAAATTAAATAGCCCAATCCAACTATTTAATTATAATTGAGGTGCAACGCCGAGAAACCTATATGCTATATTATGAGCCACATCGGGGACCATGGACCCATATTCAGTAGCTACAATAAATCGAATAAAAATTATTCATCAGACAGAATAATTATATCCAACCTATTAATTTCGGGATTACACTACCATAAACCCGAAACTGAACTCTATCGAATATAGATAACTTACACTCAATTTATGAGTCGAAAGCGTCCACTGATATAATCATTACATACGGATAAATCCTCCATAGACTGTTCACTTCGATTCGGGATATTTCCGTAAACCCTTCTCGAAACATATTATCCTTATTTACCATCAACCCCCTAGTGATCAATAGTTCATAACCAATATAATATGAACTCGGCCGATCGATCAGTTTCTAGGGTTAACAAATAAGGGAACTGTCTGTCTACTTCCCGAGGGAAGGAATGGATTCCATATCTGTGATAGCACAGACTACTCACTCATCCCAGAATAGAGCCAACGAGAAGTGTTGGACCACATACTGCGAAGTGATCCTTACTAACACATCAAACTATACCCTAGTCTAAGCAGTCGACTATGATCACCTCAGGATTGAGATTAATCCATATATGATCATCTTGTGATTCGATAAGACTTCTCGATTACGGAATTATATCGAGAACTCAAATCAAATCGGACCAGCCCTATATGATTTTCATCATATATAAATGCCCCATTAGGTACCCTATTACCGACAGTCCGGATAAGACTGTCACACCTAAAGTGTTCTGGGCGCATCATTAGCAAATTAATCTTGAGACCCGTACTCAGATTAATAAACGCTACGGACTAAGTTAATTTTAAGTATATTTCACAAACTTAATCCTCGTGTGTATAGCCATTCACTGAGTTATGTGATTACATAATCAATATACTTAAGGTTTTCTGTAGTGTATTAATATTGGAAATAAATGCGAATAAATAAGATGAAATAAATTCTGTCATTTATTTAAATAAAACAATTACAAATTGTCTTTCGGGCATAAAACCTAACAATCTCCCACTTGCACGAAAGGCAAGTGGATTAATTGTTTTAGAGCACACCCTATATCTATATTACAGCAATACAACTCCCACTTGCTCTAAAGCAAATAATTCATGTCCCTAATACCAATAGTTTCCAAGTGCCGGTTGAAGACTTCTAACGGCAATGTCTTGGTGAAAGGATCAGCAGGGTTGTCTGCAGAGGCAATTTTATTGACGGAAATGTCACCTTTTTGGACTATTTCTCTGATTAAATGGTACTTTCGCTCGATATGCTTCGAATTGCGGTGACTATGGGGTTCCTTCGAATTAGATACTACCCCATTGTTGTCACAATAGAGAGCGATCGGATCGTTGTGATTTGGAGTGACCCCTAAACCATTTAGGAACTTCTTGAGCCAAACTGCTTTTCTTAGCTGCCTCAGAGGCCGCTATGTATTCAGCTTCCATAGTAGAATCAGCCGTGCTGGATTGCTTGACGCTTCTCCAAATGACTGCACCACCACCAATGGTAAACACTGAGCCTGAGGTAGATTTGAAATCATCTCGATCTGACTGAAAGTCAGAGTCATTGTACCCCTGTACATCCAGGTTTGCACCCGAATATACCGGCATATAATTCCTAGTCCTCTTCAAGTACTTTAAGAGGTTCTTTACTGAAATCCAATGCTCACTGCTTGGATTAGACTGATAACGACTGACGAGTCCAATGCCATAACAGATGTCAAGTCTAGTGCACAGCATAGCGTACATTAGACTACCTATAGCTGAAGCATAAGGAACTCTTTGCATAGCCTATGTTTCCTCAGGAGTCTGAGGACTCTGAGTCTTAGAGAGATGGACGCCGTGACGAGTTGGTAGGTAACCCTTCTTTGCGTCCGTCATGCTATATCTAGCCATCACCTTATCAATGTAAGTGGCTTGTGAAAGAGCTAACATCTTGTTCTTGGGATCCCGTATTAATTGGATCCCGAGAACATAATTCGCCTCTCCCAAATCTTTCATTTGGAAATGGCTGGCCAACCAAATTTTAACGTCCGACAACATCCCCTTATCGTTTCCAATTAGGAGAATGTCATCTACGTACAACACTAGAAACACAACCTTATCCTTGATGACTTTCTTGTATACACAAAGTTCATCAGGATTTTGTTCCAAATCATATGACTTAATGGTGTCATCAAATCTATGATTCCAAGACCGAGATGCTTGTTTTAACCCATAAATGGATCTCAGCAACTTGCACACTTTGTGCTCTTGGCCTTCCTCGATGTATCCTTCTGGTTGCTGCATATAGATTTCCTCGTCGAGAAAGCCGTTAAGAAACGCTGTCTTGACATCCATTTGCCAGATTTCATAATCTAGGCATGCAGCAATAGAAAGGAGGATCCGGATGGATTTGAGCATGGCCACATGGGAGAAGGTCTCTTCGTAGTCTATACCCTCTCTATGTGTGTAGCCCTTAGCTACAAGCCGTGCTTTAAAGGTTTGCACCTTACCATCAACTCATCGCTTCCTCTTGTAGAGCCACTTGCTCCCTATGGGTTTTACCCTTTCGGGGCAATCTACAAGTTTCCAGACAGAGTGAGAGTACATGGACTCTTTCTCTTGATTCATCGCGTCAACCTATTGATCCTTGTCACGATCATTCATGGCCTTGCGAAAAGACACTGGATCATCTTCCACACCATCAGAGACGGCTACGTTCGCCTCTGATTGTCCATACCGATTTGGTGGCCGAACCACTCTCTCAGTGCGTCTGGGTGGATTAGGAGGAGGGGTGACTGTTGCATTCATAGTATTGTCTATAGTGACACTAGGTGGCACTTGTGGTCTGACCTCGTCAGAAAGTAACTCCTCAAGTACGATTTTACTTCGAGGCTTGAAATCTGTCATATATTGATCCTCAAAAAATGTGGCATTAGTCGAAACTATCACCTTGTTATCTTCCGGATCGTAAAACAGACCTCCACGTGTTCCATTGGGGTAACCCACAAACAGACATACCTTCGTACGCTTTTGTAGTTTACTAGTCTTGTATACCAGCACATGTGCAGGACATCCCCAAATGCGGAAGTGATTTAGGCCTTCCGGCCGTCCCCTCCACATTTCATAAGGTGTCTTTGTGACAGACTTTGACGGTACTACATTCAGTATGTATACCGCTGCTTCTTGAGCATATCCCCAAAAGGATATCGGTAGCGAGGTGTAGCTCATCATTGATCTGACCATGTCAATCAATGTTCTATTTCTCCTTTCAGCAACTCCCTTTTGCTGAGGTGTCCTAGGCGCAGAACGTTGGGAACAGATCCCATGTTCAAGTAGGTATTCAGTGAACTCAGTATCTAAGTACTATCCTCCGCGATCAGAGCGAAGGCATTTCAAGGACTTGCCTAACTGCCTTTCGGCTTCGCTTGAAATTCCTTAAACTTACCAAAAGCCTCCGATTTTCGGATGCAGCAGATAAACATATCCGAACCTCGAGTAGTCGTCGATGAAAGTAACAAAATACTCGAATCCGCCTCTAGCTTGCACATTCATCGGACCACAAAGGTCTGAATGTACTAACTCTAGAGGTTCTTTGGCCCTATTCCCTTTTGACGAGAAGGGACGCTTAGTCATTTTTCCCTCCAGGAAAGATTCACAGACGGGCAACGAGTCAACAGATAACTCTTTTAAGGAATCACCCTTAGCCAGTCGTTTGATTATTTCCAAGGAAATGTGACCTAGCCTAAGGTGCCAAAGATATGTACTATCTTCTTTGTGAGAAATTTTCTGTCTTTTAGCAGATTTTAGATGTGCTACTTTAAACATTTCAATATTTAACAGGGGAGCTTGCGTGGGTTTAATGAAATACAATCCGTTTTCTAATACAGTAGTACACAAAGTAGAGCCATTCCTTGAAATAGTAAACTCATTATTCATAAAAGAAACAGAGTACAACTGGTCTTTCAAAGCAGAATACGAATTTAAATTTCTACGAAAATTCGGAATGAAATAAACATTGTCTAAATGTAAAACTTTATTCCCAAAATGTAAAACCACAGCTCCCACTGCTTTTGCTGAAACTAACGCCCCGGTTCCGACTCTCATAACTTGAGCTCCTTCCTCTAGCTCCCCAAACGAACTAAGGATCTGTAAAGAAGAACATACATGGTTAGTAGCTCCAAAATCCGGTAACCAATTTGATACATCTTTAGCTACATTAAAAGATTCCAAGACAAGTAATTCATGATTACCTTTCTTATCTTTCCTATTGCTAGCCTTAACCTTCCCATCCTTTACATCTTTGAGATATACGGGGCAGTGACGACGCCAGTGCCCTATCTCATTGTAGTAATGACACTTGCCCTTGGTCTTGGATGGTGTATTCGGCTTAGCCTTCTTCTTCATAGGTTTAGGCGCCGGCGCAGTTTGTTTCTTATTCTTTTGCTTACCCTGCTAGGTTTGACTTAGACACCTCAGCCTTCTTTTCCTGGTCTAGGGTTTTATCTTTTTTAGAAAGACCCTCATAGACTTGAAGTTCATTGATCAACTCCGTCATGGAAAGGCGAGCCTTAGACATGACGTAGCTGGTCCTGAACGTCAGGAAATCAGATGTCAGAGATTCAAGAATCACTGACACTTGGGTAGCATCGTCTATAATCGCACCATGAGTTGCTGCATCGGTAAAGTAACTAATCATGTTCATCACATGACCAGTAACCGACTGACCCCGCCTCATCTTGGCATTGACAGCCTTCCTCACGGCCTCGTGTCTTGCTTGATCGGACGGTTTGCCAAACATGGTGGTTAAATGCGCAAGATTTCTCGTGCAGTATTAAAACCCTCAATCTTGCTCCGAATGACATCCGACACTGAGGCTAAGAAGATGCCACTTGCCTTGTTATTCGCCTCTGTCCATTTTTTATGTTGATCGCAAATGCGTTTAGGCGGATTTTGAGGGGGAAGAACAGGGCACTCCTCAGTCAAAACAACTGCGCATTCACAAATACGAGCACCACGTTTACGTTACTTTTCCACTTAGTAAAATTTTCGCCATTTAGCTTATCATTCAGTAAAGTTTGAATTTGCGAAGACATGTTACTGTAAATAAAATGACAGAAACTTTATCCAATATACACTACTATATTTTGTATTTTAGGAATAATAAACTATATAAAGTCTATCCAACCATTCCAAGGATTTAACCTCACACAGTACTGTCCGAGAGGGTCGATATCAGTACTATGACGGTTAAACTGAGATAATGTCTCTCAATGATTAAGCTTCTAGAATTGAACAACTCACGGGAATCAGACATCCCGGGCCTTTAATCATTGATTACCTTCCTTTTTCTAGCCTAGATATTTTGAAAATATCCATAAAGAGTGTGACCTACTATATCAGATCTCAGAGTACGCCCCAAGTATGCCTACGAGGAGCAGGTCAGTGACCCGGCGAGTACCCGATATCCTATCCTTTCGGAGACCAAGCCTTGAATTTTGATAGCGGTGAACACCATCCGAAGGATGCCGACATCAAAGCGGCACGAGGTGTCACCATTCTCTCACGTGCTTGCATCTATAGTAGAGGCCGTGGGGTTGGCTATCGCCTTCCCCACTCCCACTCAATATTTTGAAAAAAGTGGTGGGTTTACTAATTACGGTTTTGGCCTTGACAATAAGAAACAATAAATCAAAATACTCCGAATACGGTCTGTTATGTAGGCAAGCCTACGCCGTCTTGTTCGTTGGAACATATGTGACAGTTCAGGCCAATCCGGCAGGAGAAGCCCCATTTAGCCCGAAGGCTTATCGGCTATGCTATGTCCTGTCGAACTGCTGTAACGTACATCACATGTGGAGGGGAGTCGATTGAGCCGAAGCTCGGTTGAACTTGCCCAACCATGGTTAGACCATTTCCTAACCCATGTACTAAGATTCTCCGATTTCTAAATTGTCACCGAAAGCGTAATCTCGTTTCTGTTTAAGGTGGGTTCACTGGGAAGCCATCACCGAAAAGCTCAACGATTTATCCAAGTGGGATTCACCGAGAATCCATCACTAAAATCGTAACGATTAACAAAAAACCCGGGTCCTCGGTTTTTATAATTAGCTACTTATTATATAATTACCACATATTAAATTAATAAGCATTCATACTAATTATTCGAGTTATACACGTCTATTTTAATTCGAAATTAAAAACTACGTGTATGCATTGGAGTGGAATCATGAAGATGCAAGTCATGGCAATTTTCCGGTTTTAAGCACGTAATTTTGATCAAACACAAAATTGTACCGAAAAGTAAACACCAAGATGGACCGTTGGTACCCCCGACTAACTATTTTCTAAGGAAAAGTAAAACTTATACTATGTCTTCGAGTCTTGATCTTCGAGTCTTGAACTCGAACCGCCGGATCACGAACCACGAACACCTGAGAGGAGAAAAGGCTTTTTAATTAAATAAAACCAATTTATTATAATTAAATAAAACCTTTTTTTTTCTTTCGGCAGTTGCAAAATTATATCCAAAATTTTTTTTTTTTTTTTTTCATACTCTGCCAATGCGGCAGACTTTTATAAAAAAATTAGGTTAAAAAAAATGACACACAGCCGCATAAAAAAACTAGCCGAATGCTAATTTTATAAACAGGACTTATATCGACGCTTTTCAGCATCGCAGAAAGTCCTGTAGCAGTTTTTTAAAAAAAGTTTTTAACCGTTTCTCCTCGTTCATACCTAGGGTTTCGCTGATATGAAAAACAAAAGGATCTAGATTCAAGTGTTCTTGCTAATTAAGCTAACAACATGCTTTATTGAAAAGAAAACAAGAAGGAAAATCGAAATACTTACAAGATTATGATAATAAGAACGAAAATGAAGAACAAAGATAGGAGCAGGCTTAGATCCACCCTCGGAATCGCACTTCGGGTTTCTCCAAGTTTGAGAATGTCGCACAAAGGTTGCTCACACCTTTGATATATTCTCGAGTTAACCCTTCACCCAGTCGCAAGGAAAAGTTTTAACTATGTTTGTTTCAATCACTAAAACTTTAAAGATATAAAACATCACTCAAAATATAACTTCAGTTATACATGGTAAATATTCAAGCTTATATAGAACTAAAACTAAGAGAACTTCTCCCAAATAGGCAATGTGGGACAAAAATAATTATACTTTGTCAATTTTGGAGCTAAGCTTCACTCAAATCGATGTGGGAGAATGTGGAAGGAGCAAGACACGTCCAAGGCATGTCTAGGACAAGTCTTGGACATGTCTTGGGTGAAAACTTGGACAAGGTCTATTTTTAGTAGGGAAAGTTTCCAAAATTTAAGGTAAAAAAGGTATCGGGTTTTTGAAGGGTAAAAAGGGTAGATTATTGTAGGATAGGGCCTAGGATACCTTTATGGTATAGGTTACTTGGGAACGGAGGGTTTAGTTTCCCAAAATGGAAAGCCGAAGGTCGGGTTTGGCAAAACTGCCAATTTGGGAAGGGTTATGCAAAAATTGGTCAAAACTCCCAAAAATACCCCTACCCCTTATTACATGTCAAAACAAAACGTAAATAAAGTTTATTACAAGTTATTCATCGAAATAATATATAAGTCTTCAATCTTCTTCGTGTCATTCCCTCCCGGCTGAAAAGGATTCGTCCTCGAATCACCAAAATGTCGTTTGAGTCCTCCGCCGCAAGTATGACATCATAAAACACCTCCAGTCTCCTCGTAAGTATGCCAGGGTCAAAACAAACACGAACAAGTGCACGAGGTCGTGCCTCACTAATCCGCACCAAAGATGTTGGAGGAAATGTATGAGGTTGGGAACTCGTATGAACCTTGGCAAGAATCAAAAAATTTTGTGTAGACAAAATCGTCCTACATATGTGCTTTATAGCACCCTCCAAACACACGTCCTCCAGAGAAGTATCCGTACATGAATTCTGCAAAATGTGAACATGCTCAACAATACCAAGATTAGTCATAGAATGTACGTGAGCAACATCAATCGTATTATGTACATGATTCTCCACACAAATGTCAGAATTACCCAAATCTTGGATATCCGTATCCGAACCCAATGCAATGTCAACAATAATCTCATCCGGCGTGGTAACCACATCATGCAAAGAAGTATCAACAATACTATCAGCCACGGTGTTGGCCTCAAACTGAACAGGAGTATCATAGACGACCTCAATAGAAGGTTGAGGAACAACACAATCATTAGGCATATATTTTGGTGCCTTGCCACGTATAGCTTCTTCGCGGGTGATACCATACTTTTGAAAGAAAAGCTCATCCGCAGCCTTCCACTTTGCCTCAAGTGCTTTCCTCCGCCCCACATGTTCTAATTCCTGCTTTTCTCGTTTTGCCTCAAAATCAAGTAGTCCCCTATCAACCCAACGACCACCAACCCTTTTATCACGACCACGAACAGCACCAAGAGTACCAATTCCACGTTGAGTAATGTGAGATGTTAACTTCGCAATTTGCGCACTCAAATGCGTATGAAAATGGTCAATACGATGAGAAAAGCTGTCATTGAATGATTGAATGTCTAGACGCCAAGGAGAATCTTTTTTGTACACTCGAGCCATCGTCAAAGACCTCACAATCCACTCGTGTTTCACTCTCCCTCAATAACTCACGAAAGGTGATGTCCAACCGTCGAAACAAATCAAAGTTGAGCAAATTCGGACAATTCCACAAAAGAAAGAACTAGGGTTTATAATTTCTGGAACAGGAACACGAAATGGCAGAAATTTTCACGACCAAACGGTATGGAATTTGAAAAGACTCAAAGAACGAAACATGTAGTCCATTAATTTTTCTTCAAGACTGTGAAGTTTCAGGAAAATTGAACATGGATAGCCACGTCAAAATAAATTCGTAAACAGATGACTACACAGACAGATTTTCGGACAGAAATAGATTAGCACGTTACGGAGACATTTGGGAAGAATTGGTCGATAATTTGGATAAACACAAAGGACGAAAGTTGTAGAACAGACAATTTCCTATAAGTTAAGAAAAAAATTCACGCATTTCCGACCACTACAACTCCGGAAAAACGAATTATTTCACAACGGTTCCAGAAAAACGCACAGGATATTGCTGGGCAGATTTGACCAAGCTAAACTCCGAATTTGGCAAAGTCAAAAAGAGACAAAACATACATAAATAAACGATCTATCAACTGGTAAAATTTGATAAATTTACGACGTGTTTTGAATATGAAACGACTTGAACAAATACGGAATTCGGATTGGACAGATTCAAAGAAAATGATGTGAACAAGGATGAACAAGAAATTCACTAGATGAACACCTAAATCCCAAATCTCTGATACCAAATGATATGAAAAACAAAAGGATCTAGATTCAAGTGTTCTTGCTAATTAAGCTAATAACATGCTTTATTGAAAAGAAAACAAGAAGGAAAATCGAAATACTTACAAGATTAGGATAATAAGAAAATGATATGAAAAACAAAAATTCACTAGGATCTAGATTCAAGTGTTCTTGCTAATTAAGCTAATAACATGCTTTATTGAAAAGAAAACAAGAAGGAAAATCGAAATACTTACAAGATTAGGATAATAAGAACGAAAATGAAGAACAAAGATAGGAGCAGGCTTAGATCCACCCTCGGAATCGCACTTCGGGTTTCTCCAAGTTTGAGAATGTCGCACAAAGGTTGCTCACACCTTTGATATATTCTCGAGTTAACCCTTCACCCAGTCGCAAGGAAAAGTTTTAACTATGTTTGTTTCAATCACTGAAACTTTAAAGATATAAAACATCACTCAAAATATAACTTGGTTTATACAAGGCAAGTTACAATCCTTATATAGAATTCAAAATAACTAGCTACTCCCAAACTAGCAATGTGGGACAAAAATACTTATAGTTTGGAGTTTGGGAGTAGGAATCATGCTAAAACCGATGTGGGAGACTTAAGCCACGTCCAAGGCATGTCTAGGACAAGTCTTGGACATGTCTTGGGTGCAATCTTGGACAAGGTCCATTTTTAGTAAGGAAAGTTTCCAAAACTTAAGGTAAAAAAAGGTATCGGGTTTTTGTAGGTCCAAAAAGGTAGGTAAATGTAGTTTAGGACCTAGGATACCCTTAAAGTGTAGGGAACATCGGGATAGAATCTGTCGGTTCCCAAAATAGTAAGCTGAATGTCGGGTTTGGCAAAACTGCCATTTTGGGAAGGGTTATGCAAAAAATGGTCAAAACTCCCAAAAATACCCCTACCCCTTATTACATGTCAAAACAAAACGAAAATAAAGTTTATTACAAGTTATTCATCGAAATAATATATAAGTCTTCAATCTTCTTCGTGTCATTCGCCTTGATCAGATAATTATTACATTAATCCTTTTTCCAAATAAAAGATAAATAAAATAATTATCCTAAACAAATTAGGATAAATCATATTATTATCTAATATTCCATGAATTATCATTTAACAAATAAAAGATAAATCACATATTAAATTATTATCCAAGAAAACTAATTTCCTAATAAATAAATAATATAACAAAAAATGTGCCACTTGTAAACCCAAAATAAGTCCACACGCATATTTCTACATTTGACCAATTAGGTCAAAAAGGTCAACACACTAATTTGGGCCGAGTCCACGAAAAATGTCTTTTCCGTGTATTTAATTATTTAGTCCAACTAAACAATTAATCCACATATCAAATTAAATAGCCCAATCCAACTATTTAATTATAATTGAGGTGCAACGACGAGAAACCTATATGCTATATTAGGAGCCACGTCGGGGACCATGGACCCATATTCAGTAGCTACAATAAATCGAATAAAAATTATTCATCAGACAGAATAATTATATCCCACCAATTAATTCCAGGATTACACCACCATAAACCCGAAACTGAACTCTATCGAATATAGATAACTTACACTCAATTTATGAGTTGAAAGAATCCACTGATATAATCATTACATGCGGATAAATCCTCCATAGACTGTTCACTTCGATTGGGCCGGGATATTTCCGTAAACCCTTCTCGAAACATATTATCCTTATTTACCATTAACCCCCTAGTGATCAATTAGTTCATAACCAATATAATATGAACTCGGCCGATCGATCAGTTTCTAGGGTTAACAAATAAGGGAACTGTCTGTCTACTTCCCGAGGGAAGGAATGGATTCCATATCTGTGATAGCACAGACTACTCACTCATCCCAGAATAGAGCCAACGAGAAGTGTTGGACCACATACTGCGAAGTGATCCTTACTAACACATCAAACTCTACCCTAGTCTAAGGAGTCGACTGTGATCACCTCAGGATTGAGATTAATCCATATATGAGCATCTTGTGATTTGATAAGACTTCTCGATTACGGAATTATATCGAGAACTCAAATCAAATCGGACCAGCCCTATATGATTTTCATCATATATAAATGCCCCATTAGGTACCCTATTACCGACAGTCCGGATAAGACTGTCGCACCTAAAGTGTTCTGGGCGCATCATTAGCAAATTAATCTTGAGACCCGTACTCAGATTAATAAACGCTACGGACTAAGTTAATTTTAAGTATATTTCACAAACTCAATCCTCGTGTGTATAGCCATACACTGAGTTATGTGATTACATAATCAATATACTTAAGGTTTTCTGTAGTGTATTAATATTGGCAATAAATGCGAATAAATAAGATGAAATAAATTCTATCATTTATTTAAATAAAACAATTACAAATTGTCTTTCGGGCATAAAACCTAACATCTTCTTCTTCTGTTTCTTGGATTTTAGACTGACTAGCATCTTTAATAACCATCAGTTGCTGATTATCAATAGCTCTGGCTTTTTCTTTTTTGTTGTCAGTTGTCTGATTTCCAACTGGAAATTCTTCTGGCCGAGTATCAGTTTTCCTAGATTGATCTTCAAATGTGCTTCTGGTTGCAAATCTGTACTCTTCTGAGCATCTTTCCTTGAATCATCATCTTTATCATCATCTTTCTTCTTTAAAACTTCCTTCGGTATAGATGATGTGATTGATACAGTTCTCTGAACTATCTCTTTGAATCTATTGAAGCAGTTGTTGAGAAACTCTTCCATTGGAAATAGTGCATAGAGATTTTGTATTTCCAGTTTCTCCAACAATAGTTTTTCTTTACTAAGTGAAGTTGCTTCACGAGAATCTTCAGTCTCGAGCTTCCTCTTCATCAGTTTGATGATCCTTTCGGCATCGAAGGGGTAATCCTTTGGTTGCTGAGTTACCCGTTCCTCTTACTCAACATGTACAACAGAAACTTGTCTCTCTGATATTTTCTGCTTAATCTGAGAAACGATATCAGTAACCGTGCTCTTCTTCTGACTGATAGCAGTAGTCAGTTGTTGTTCCCCCTCAGTTGGTGCTAGCTGACTTGAAGTGCCTGGGAACAAACATCTTCCAACTGACTTTTCTCCCTGTATTTCAGCTTTCCTTTTAATTCCTTTCTGCTGAGCGATCTACTGAGACACAGTCTACTTATTGGCTTCAGGTTGGGAAGTTCCTTTTGTTGAACTTACAACTGCTACAACTTTTCCAGCAGCAGTTTGTGCTTGCTTGTTCCCATCACTGATTCTTTCCAAATAATATTGAATCACTAAGCTGAGCAATTTCTTCAGTCGAAATCTTCCTACAGATTCTCTTCTTTCAGCTTAGGCTCTTTTGACACTTTCGACTTCTTTGGAGTGTTTCTTTTTTATTTGATTGAAGATATAGCCTGCCTAGTTGAATTCGAAACCATCGTATATGATATTCATCAGGTGTATTCCATCTTCATTTAATTTTCTTAACCCTTTGTGTTGTCCGATGACGTGTTTACTGATCCACCTGCTGAGTAACCCGAATTCAGTTTTAAGGGCGGTAAAGGGCGTATCAACTGCGGTTGGTTCTTTTGAAGCTGAAATTTGTTTCAGAAAGGCTTAACGCTTGAGCGGAAAACATGGTAAGTCAATTGATTTCACCAAAGGATCTTTGAAATCAAATAGTTGTCTGATAATGTCTTCATTGATGAAAATCTTCTGTCCACGAACTCTTGTTAACAGAGAGTTCTTCAACATCTTCATATTTTCCTAAAATTACAATAGACCTTCCAAGTCTCGATCTTTTTGCAGGTGAGCTTCCAAAAGGTTTCCTAAACCTTGTAATCTTCCAATCTTTTCAGATATGTGACTGGAAAGAAGAGTGTTGCCACACATTTCTTCAAATGCTTGCTTGTAAATGTGTTTGGAAAAGCGATTAATCTTTCTACTTGAGTTTGTTTGGAGGCGGCTATTTTTGAATTTGTGTAAGATAAAATTCTGGCTTTTTGAGAGAAGAAAAGATTTGATTTTCCTTTTGTAAAAAAGATGTAGGAAAAAGGTTGGATATATAAAGATGAGTACAGTTGAAGATTTGATCCCACGATCTTTGGGTAGATATTGTACAACTTTTCAAATTCCATGATGTTTTGTGTAACCGATGCATGTACTATTTGACGTTTTGGGGTGGTATACATGCTACAAATTCTGACAAAAATGGTGGTAATTAATTACGATGTAACCGTTGTCGGTTTTATCCGTTCATCTTTTGACTTTCTTTGACTGACCAATGAACTGACAGAGATCAATTCTAAGATGTGTTCAGTTCCGTCAAATCTTCAGTTCAGTTAGTCAGTTTGAGATTTTTGGTGTCAATGACTGGTCTGTCAAGTGAGCGCACCCAGCATGACAAAGATCAATCCCATTGACGAATCTCTAAGCTTGAACTGACTTAATTGACTTTAATAATCCCTAATTCTGTTCTCAGTTTAGCAAACCTTTCTTTGTCCAGAGGTTTGGTAAAAATGTCAGCAAACTGATCTTCCGTTGGGACATAGATAACTGTAACATCCTTCTTCCCTACGTGATCCCTTATAAAATGATGTCTCACATCAATGTGCTTGGTCCTTGAGTGCAAAATTGGATTATCAGTTATAGCTATTGCACTAGTATTGTCACACATTATAGGAATCAGTCCTTCTTCTATTCCATAATCTCTTCGCTGTTGTCTAATCCATAAAACTTGAGCACAACAGCTTCCAGCTGCTATGTACTCAGCTTCATCTGTTGATGTCGAAATAGAGTTTTGCTTCTTGCTGAACCATGACACATGTCTATTTCCCAATAATTGACATGTGCATGAAGTACTTTTTCTGTCCACCTTGCATCCGGCATAGTCTGAGGCTGAGTAGGATATCAGTTTGAATTCTCTTTCCTTTGATTACCATATCCCAACTCCTTCTGTATCTTTCAAATACTTCAAAGTTATTTTGACAACAGTGAGATGGCTTTCTTTAGGTCTTGTTTGAAATCTGGCACAGACATCAACTGCAAAGGATATGTATGGTCTACTGGCTGTTAGGTAAAGTAGACTTCCAATCATTCTTCTGTAAAGAGTTTGACCCACATCCTTGCCATCTTTGGCTTCATCTAATATGATGTTAGTTCCTATTGGTGTTGCAATGCCAGCTGATTTCTCCAGCCTAAACTTCTTGATTAATTCTCTTGTGTACTTGGTTTGGTGAATGAAAATCCCATTATCCATTTTCTTAACTTGTAGACCGAGAAAGTAATTCAGTTCTCCCATCATGCTCATTTGAAATTTGCTCTTCATCAAACTTACAAACTTCTCACAAAGTAGTTCATTTTCTGATCCAAAAATGATGTCATCAACATAGATTTGTACTAGGAGAGTGCTTTCTTCTACTTTCATTCTGAATAGGGTTTTATCAATAGTACCTTTTGTAAAACCATTATCCACAAAAAATAGAGACAGAGTTTCATACCAAGCTCTGGTGCTTGTTTTAGTCCATAAAGAGCTTTTCTGGGTTTAAAAACTTTGCCGGCTTGGTCTTTAATTTCAAATCATGGGGGTTGCTGAACATAGACTTCTTCTTCAAGTATCCCATTCAAAAATACACTTTTAACGCCCATCTTGTACACTTTGAATTTCTTGTGAGCTGCAAAGGCAAGAAATCATCTGATTGCCTCCAATCTTGCAACTGGGCATAAGTTTCATCAAATTCTATCCCTTCAGCCTGTGAATAACCTTTTGGTACAAGTCTGGCTTTATTTCTGATAATATTCCCATCTTTATCAAGCTTGT
Source organism: Gentiana straminea (assembly GCA_036785695.1). NCBI lineage: Eukaryota > Viridiplantae > Streptophyta > Magnoliopsida > Gentianales > Gentianaceae > Gentiana > Gentiana straminea. The sequence continues at coordinate 5,506,598 of JAVUPR010000311.1, read as the reverse complement.
TTCTGAAAACCCATTTAGTTCCGATTATGTTGACATGATCTGGCTTGTCTACTAAATCCAGAACTTGATTTCTCTCAAATTTGTTGAGTTCTTCTTGCATAGCCAAAATCCAATCTGGATCGTTTAAGGCTTCTTCAATTTCTTTGGGTTCAGACTGAGATAGAAAGTAGGCTATCGTAGCATCTAGCTGATGTCTTGTCCGAACACCTGCTTGGAAATCGCCTATCACTTGTTCTTTTAGGTGATCTCTCATCTATTGATGTACTGGGGTTGCATCAAAAGGGTCTTCATTTTGTTGATCTGGTTCTTCTTGAGCTTGATCATTTCCAGTTGGATCAGTTTCCTCTTGTTGTTGTTCAGCTGCAGATTCTGTTACTGGTAACGGAGGCTGATCCTGATCTGAAGAATCTAAAATCCTCAATCTTCCAATATCAATGAAAACCGATTCTGAAGTTTTGTATGACTGAGGCTGACAAACTGGTTCTTCCTTGTCTTCAATTGTGTCTCCAGTAAATTTTGGTTCATCAAAAACCACATGTATTGATTCTTCATTCTTGAGTGTTCGTTTGTTTAATACTCTGAAAGCTTTACTGACACTTGAGTAACCCAGAAATATTCATTCATCAGTTTTGGGTTGAAAAACCTTGAGCTGATCCTTTCCATTATGATGAACTAAGCACTTGCTTCCAAAGGCATGAAAATATGAGACATTTGGTTTTCTTCCATTCCAAATCCCATAAGGAGTCTTTTCATGTCTCTTGTTCATGAGAGCTCGATTCTGAGTATAGCAAGCTGTATTTATAGCTTCTGCCACATATCTTTCTATCAGTTTAGATTCAGAAATCATCGTCTTTCCAGCTTCTTTGAGTGTTATATTCTTCCTTTCAGCTACTCCATTCTGTTGAGGTGTTGCTGTAGCTGCAAGCTGGTGTAGAACTCTGTTTTCTCAATACTCAATGATTATGTTGTTGAGAAATTCTGTTCCTTTGTCCGATCTGATTTTGACTGCTGTAACACTTTTCTGATTTGGAGTCTTTTGAGAAGTTCTGTCAGTTGTTGCTTGGTTTCACTTTTCTTGGACATGAAGATAACCCAAGTATACTCAGTTAAAACTGAACCTCAATTGTTAATTGATCCAGTTTTTGGTGACAAGTTTGTTCACCCCCCCTCTAAACTTGTGTTAGCCTTTCCAAGATGCAAAACTTGTGACAATATTGATTAGTCTTGATTATGTTTTGTTTTGCTCGGGACGAGCAAAATCTTAAGTGTGGGGGAGTTGTTAAGGGTGATTTTATATGTTTTATAAGGATATATTTTATATCAATTTCCTCCATATCTGGATGTTTTCATAGAAATCGGGCTTTATATTGAAATATTGAGCAAATGGTGTTTTCAATAGTTATATTGCAAAACGTAACGAATTATGTGCTTAAATTGTGATTTTATATTATTTTGGAATATCGTTACGCTTTGGTATGTTTTTCCTACATTGTAGATACACATTGGTGATGGAAAAGATGGCTTTTAAAGAGATAAATTCGAGTGGGAAGGAATCAATCAGATTTATGGAAGAATAAAAGATATAAGGAAAGAAATCAAGTGTTGAACCAGCTGGACTGGCGTCCAGATTCATCAAACTGACGTCCAGTAGGACGGGCGTTTGACATGCTGGACGAGCGTCCAGGAGGAGCTTTTACATTCAGGATGTTCAGATTTTCAGTGGACTGGCGTCCAAAATTGCATAGGACGGGCGTCTGACGAAGACTCGGCCCGACTCGAAAGTTCAACACGGTCCGGACGAGCGTCCGGTACCTTGGACGGGCGTCCACGGCCGACTTAGCCCCGGCCGACTTATTTCCCTATATATATAACAGCTGCGCCCCAAACCCTAAGGACATCAGATTTTTCACACACAAAAATACAGCAGCAGCCGCTCTTCTGAGGTCTTCAAGGCCGATCACTCGAGCCTTGTGCTCGGGTGATCCGGGTTAGATTAGGATGTTTATTTTCGTTTGTTGAATCATGGAGATCATCCATTGTACCAAACTATGTGAGTTTAATCCTTTTTAATTTATTCAATCCTTGTCTTATTTTCATGAGCTTTAATTCGTTTTGTATTTTTCTATGCGCTTTATGATGCCATGTGAATTAGATCGAGCGATCAGTTTGCTATTGATGTTTTACAATACGAGAGTTGCATAAACGCTAGATCACCTTAGAAAGAATGGATCTTTAATCGTTAATTCGTGACAAATTAATTGGTTAATTATCTAGGTTGCTAGATTCTAAAATACGAGAGTTAACTTGAATCTACACCTTCGTTTTGTATGGAAATTGGTCTCAACATTCGAGAGAGGAGAGATTGATAATTGAATTCACTAAGAGATTAGGAATTCATAGCTTGAGAAACGGATTCACTAAGGAATTAGGAGTTCGTATCTCGTGTAAAGGTGAAACCAAAATATTGAATTAAAATCATGAGATGAACTTGGGTTGAAATCACTTAGTTTGTGTAATGTTTAATCCCATGTATCTTTAGTTTAGGTCGTTTTTATTATTCTTAGCTTAGGTTTATTTTTCTATGTGTTTTTATGTTTGTTCTTTCGTTTATTTGTTTTCGTAAGTAACAATTTGAGGAATTAATAAGATTAGATTCAACATCCCAATTCCCTGTGGATCGACCCCTTACTTATCCCGCTTTACTAGCAATTACCCGATATAAGGTCGGTTAGGAGTTAGTTTTGCATATAGGTTAGGGTTTATAAATTGTCTTTGTTTAATGATGCAAAACCATCCGAACAAATTGGCGCCGTTGCCGGGGAATCGGTGCTTTGTTGAATCTAATTGAGTTAATTTCTCTATGTTGTTACGATTTATTTTTCTTTCAATAAAAAGTAGCGTTAAATAAATTGAGGTTTTTTTTTAATTTTTGCCGTGTTTCGATGACCGTAGGGTTAAGAATGTGCAAAAAGTTTTTTTTACTCGATTTGTTAAACGTGAAGTGTAACCTAGTTTGATTTGGGGACATCTGAGGTTGAATTATCTGACTCCACGTTTTGTACGATCGAACTTTTGGACAAAAGGGATCGTTTTTGCACTAGTTAGTATTTTGTCCGTAACTTTCGGCTCGAGTGTCCGTTTGGTGCGCGGGACCCCAATTCGGAAAGCTCGTTCCGACGTCTACGACGTGGTGAACGGCCTACGGCCGTTCAACACCGTTTTCAAGGTCAAAATCCACTGTTTACCCTTCCATTTTGGGCTCAGAAGATTTCAACACGTTTTCCCCCTTTCATTGTTTTCTGTTTTTTTTGTTTTAAATAAATAAATAAAGGATTTCTAGGGTTCCTTAAGTATCTAGGGTTTTTGATGTTATATCTAGGGTTTCCGAGGTTGCTCGTGTTTCTCTTTGTGTGCATCATGCTAAGACCAGACGGGAGTCTACTCTCTGTGAACGCCCGGCCACTCTTTGTGTGTCCATAGTGAGTGGACGTCCGTCCATCAAACATGCACCTTTTCTGTTAAGTCTTAGGGCAACTAGACGAGCGTCCGGTTTAATCTAGACGCCCGTCCAGTTCATAAATTCCAGGCGAACGCCCGTTTGGTATGTTGAACGCACGTTCAGGTTCCAAATTTTTCTTGACTTGATTTTTAATGCTTTATTTGACGTGGATACTTCTATATGAGCTTCTGTGGCTAGTTATTTGTACGTAGATGTTCTGAACTTGCATGTTTACATCTTTCCATCTACCGATCCATGTTAAATAATTGATTCACTTTTATATACATGATTCATCTATGCATGTTATAGTTAATGCCGGTTCTCGTATGCTATAACTGTTCTTATTGTTATTTAGTAGCTAATGTCGGTTTCCGTATGCTACATATCGTTGTGATGAATCCTGTGAGCTACCCATATGAGTTACAAAAATAAATAAGAACAGTCATAGCATACGAGAACCGACATTAACTATAACATGCATAGATGAATCATGTATATAAATGTGAATCAATTATTTAACATGGATCGGTAGATGGAAAGATGTAAACATGCAAGTTCAGAACATCTACGTAAAAATAACTAGCCACAGAAGCTCATATAGAAGTATCCACGTCAAATAAAGCATTAAAAATCAAGTCAAGAAAAATTTGGAACCTGAACGTGCGTTCAACATACCAAACGGGCGTTCGCCTGGAATTTATGAACTGGACGGGCGTCTAGATTAAACCGGAGGCTCGTCTAGTTGCCCTAAGACTTAACAGAAAAGGTGCATGTTTGATGGACGGACGTCCACTCACTATGGACGCACGTCTGGAAACCACAAAGAGTGGCTGGGCGTTCACAGAGAGTAGACTCCCGTCTGGTCTTAGCATGATGCACACAAAGAGAAACACGAGCAACCTCAGAAACCCTAGATATAACATCAAAAACCCTAGATACTTAAGGAACCCTAGAAATCCTTAATTTATTTATTTAAAACAAAAAAACAGAAAACAATGAAAGGGGGAAAAACGTGTTGAAATCTTCTGAGCCCAAAATGAAAGGGAAAACAGTGGATTTTGACCTCAAAAACGGTGTTGAATGGCCATAGGCGGTTCACCACGTCGTCGGCGTCGGAACGAGCTTTCCGAATTGGGGTCCCGCGCACCAAACGGACACTCGAGCCGAAAGTTACGGACAAAATACTAACTAGTGCTAAAACGATCCCTTTTGTCCAAAAGTTCGATCGTACAAAACGTGGAGTCAGATAATTCAACCTCAGATGTCCCCAAATCAAACTAGGTTACACTTCACGTTTAACAAATCGAGTAAAAAAAACTTTTTGCACATTCGTAACCCTACGGTCATCGAAACACGGCAAAAATTAAAAAAAACCTCAATTTATTTAACGCTACTTTTTATTGAAAGAAAAATAAATCGTAACAACATAGAGAAATTAACTCAATTAGATTCAACAAAGCACCGATTCCCCGGCAACGGCGCCAATTTGTTCGGATGGTTTTGCATCATTAAACAAAAACAATTTATAAACCCTAACCTATATGCAAAACTAACTCCTAACCGACCGAATATCAGGTAATTGCTAGTAAAGCGGGATAAGTAAGGGTCGATCCACAGGGGAATTGGGATGTTGAATCTAATCTTATTAATTCCTCAAATTGTTACTTACGAAAACAAATAAACGAAAGAACAAACATAAAAACACATAGAAAAATAAACCTAAGCTAAGAATAATAAAAACGACCTAAACTAAAGATACATGGGATTAAACATTACACAAACTAAGTGATTTCAACCCAAGTTCATCTCATGATTTTAATTCAATATTTTGGTTTCACCTTTACACGAGATACGAACTCCTAATTCCTTAGTGAATCCGTTTCTCAAGCTATGAATTCCTAATCTCTTAGTGAATTCAATTATCGATCTCTCCTCTCTCGAATGTTGAGACCAATTTCCATACAAAACGAAGGTGTAGATTCAAGTTAACTCTCGTATTTTAGAATCTAGCAACCTAGATAATTAACCAATTAATTTGTCACGAATTAACGATTAAAGATCCGTTCTTTCTAAGGTGATCTAGCGTTTACGCAACTCTCGTATTGTAAAACATCAATAGCAAACTGATCGCTCGATCTAATTCACATGGCATCATAAAGCGCATAGAAAAATACAAAACGAATTAAAGCTCATGAAAATAAGACAAGGATTGAATAAATTAAAAAGGATTAAACTCACATAGTTTGGTACAATGGATGATCTCCATGATTCAACAAACGAAAATAAACATCCTAATCTAACCCGGATCACCCGAGCACAAGGCTCGGGTGATCGGCCTTGAAGACCTCAGAAGAGCGGCTGCTGCTGTATTTTTGTGTGTGAAAATCTGATGTCCTTAGGGTTTGGGGCGCAGCTGTTATATATAGGGAAATAAGTCGGCCAGGGCTAAGTCGGCCGTGGACGCCCGTCCAAGGTACTGGACGCTCGTCCGGACTGTGTTGAACTTTCGAGTCGGGCCGAGTCTTCGTCAGACGCCCGTCCTATGCAATTTTGGACGCCAGTCCACTGAAAATCTGAACATCCTGAATGTAAAAGCTCCTCCTGGACGCTCGTTCAGCATGTCAAACGCCCGTCCTACTGGACGCCAGTTTGATGAATCTGGACGCCAGTCCAGCTGGTTCAACACTTGATTTCTTTCCTTATATCTTTTATTCTTCCATAAATCTGATTGATTCCTTTCCACTCAAATTTATCTCTTTAAAAGCCATCTTTTCCATCACCAATGTGTATCTACAATGTAGGAAAAACATACCAAAGCGTAACGATATTCCAAAATAATATAAAATCACAATTTAAGCACATAATTCATTACGTTTTGCAATTTAACTATTGAAAACACCATTTGCTCAATATTTCAATATAAAGCCCGATTTCTATGAAAACATCCAGATATGGAGGAAATTGATATAAAACATATCCTTATAAAACGTATAAAATCACCCTTAACAATAACATCAACAAATTCTGGTTCAGTGACCTTATGATTCACAGTAGGTTCTGAAACTTCTTAATTCTCCATTCCAGTGAACTTAAGTTCATCAAACACAACATTTATTAATTCTTCATGTTTCAATGTCCTTTTGTTCAGCACCCTAAATGCCTTGCTGACTGAAGAGTATCCCAAAAAGATTCATTAATCAGATTTTTGTTGGAAAGTCTTCAGTTTCTCCTTATGATTCAAGATAAAGCATTTACTCCCAAATGGATGGAAATAAGAAATGTTTGGCTTCCTTCCATTCCAAATTTCATAAGGTGTCTTCATAATCTTCTTGTTCAATGAGGTTCTATTCTGTGTATAACATGCTTTATTGATTGCTTCAGCCCAATACCTTTCAGGTAGCTTTGCTTCATATGTCATAGTTCTTCCTGCTTCCTTCAAAGTCTTGTTCCTTCTCTCAGCAACCCCATTCTGTTGAGGTGTTCCAGTAGCTGCTAGTTGATGCACCACACCATTTTGTTCACAGTATTCTCTTATGACTTCTTTAAGGAACTCAGTACCCTTGTCTGATATGATTTTCACTACTGTTACACTTTTCTCATTTTGTAATCTCTTCAATTGTTCAGGCCTCTTTTGAAGTGTCTCGCTTTTCTTGTCCATGAAAATCACTCAACTGTATCTTGAATGATCATCCATAACTACCAGAGTGTATTTCTTCCTTGTTACACTTGTTGGTATCACTGGTCCAAATAGATCCATATGCATCAGTTCCAACACTCTTTTGGTTGATTGCTTAGTCTTTGACTTGAAACTTGACTTTGTTTGTTTACCTTCCTGACAGGCATCACAAACTTCATCCTTCTTATATGTGATTTCAGGTTAACCAATCACTAACTTTTTCTTCACCAACTGATTGATATCTTTCAAATTAAGATGATTCAACTTGTATGCCACAACCAATTCAGTTCTGACTTTGTATGCACAATAAAACATGTTTCTAGAACTGCAGTAGACCAATCCATCACATACATGTTTAGATGTCTTCTTCCAGCCAACACAACTTGTTCCCCAACTTCACTCATGACAATACAGTAGGTTTTGTCAAAAGTGACCTTGTAACCCATGTCATAGAATTATCCAGTGCTCAGCAGGTTGTAGTCCAGGCCTTCAACATATGCAACATTCTTGATGGTCAAACCATTCCTCACATGTGTTCCATATCCTCTTGTGTATCCTGTTGTACTTTTGTTACCAAAATTGACTTTAGGTCCATCATTTGCCACACAATTTGTCAAACAGTGCTTACTTCTTGTCATATGTCTGGAACATCCACTGTCAAAGTACCAGACACCCTACAAAACAAATTTAATGTGCTTTAGGTACCAAACCTGTTTGGGTCCATAATGGTCAATGGTAAGCACAACCCTTGGCAAGTTTCCATATGGTCTCATTTGGAAAGTGTTGCACTTTTGTTCATATATGTATGCTACACTTCCATAGAATCTAACATTTGGTTGTGTAGCATTCACATATGTTTTTTGGCCTTCTGGTACAAAGTGCTGTTTGAAGTGATTTCTATTGTTAAAAGCACTAGCATAACCATAAGGTTGCTGTCTGTTAGGAATAGCCCTGTATTGTGGAGCCTGCTGTGGTCTCTGATAAGTGCTCTGCTAAGTCCTCTGCTAATTCCATTGCTGAGGTCTAGGCTTAGCATTATGGTTATTTCTATTGTTTCTAGCAACAGGGGCAGGAATATTCCAATCTTCATCAGTAGGGAACAATCTGCCTTTCCCCCTGAGATAAGTATCCCTCGAATGGTTATCATTCTTGGGTTTAGCATTCTTATATTTGGAATAATTCTGATTTTTACCCATTTGTGGTCCAGCAGACTTCGTAGCAGGTCTGCTATCAACAGGTCTAGAGGGTCTAGTAGTCCTACCTTTGGATGCACCCTTTTTGTTAGGAGCTACTGTCCCTTTGGACTTCTGATTTTGTCTTTTTGAAACATTCTCAGTAGGTTCTACTGCCTCCGCAACCTTTTGAGGAGTTGGATCTTGTGCAGGTACAAACTAGGACCAATTCTGGTACTAGGTTCAGCACCCTTACTAGATCCACCCTTAAAAGGATTGTTGAGTTTCAAATCCAAGGCTTGTTTTATCACCATAAGGCTTTCCTGATTTGAATGCAGTTGTGGAACTAGATTGTGCAGCTACTGCAGATGCAGCAGCTTATGTTGACTCTGCTGATAATCTTTTTCCTTACCCTTGAGTCTTTTTAATTCAGCATTTAATCTTTGAATTTCTGCTTGAAGTTCTTCTCTTTCAGCCTTCATAATCTCATAACCAGATTGTATTATCCTCGGTTGATTAAGGAGGGTATCTAGAGGCTCTTTATTGTCAGAAATTTTAGGATTAGATCCACCAGTGGACTCACAATCACTATCAGCTGGGGTATTCATAGATACAGAATTGTATACCTCCTCTGTTTCATCCATATTGGCCATTAAAGCATAATCATCCATATCAGCTATGAGTGCAGTGTCATCTGATTCATTTCTTCTGATTCAACTTCATGGCCTGATCAACAACAAATGCTTTCTTTCCAGGTCTTCTCTTCTGACCCTTGTTCTTCAGCAGGTCTGGACAATCAGTCTAAAGTGTCCAGGTTTCTTGCAATTAAAGCACATGTAGTCAGGATCTTTCTTTTGTTTCAACTTAGGACAGTAAGGTTTGAAATGTCCTGGTTTCTTGCAATGAAAGCACAAAAAGTCATGATCCTTTTTGGATTCTTCCTTTTCCTCAGTAGACTTCTTGCCAGAATTCCTGGGGAATGTCTTCCCAAATTTCATCATTATGATTCTTTTTGTCACTAGGGCAATTTGCTCTTGCATCTCATCCAAGACATCATCTTGCATATTTGATGATTCTTCAACTTGTGCGGCAGGCAGTGTAGTTGTTTTTGTTGCTTATATTTCAGCATTAGGAAAAAGATCCTTGCTGAATTCATAGGCCTTAAGATCAAAGAACAATTTGAAGGTGTCTTCCTCATGTAAACTTCTAGACTCCTCCATTGCAGTAACCTTTATCTCCCAGACTTCTTTTGCAGGCAATGCCTTGAGAATCCTGGTGTTGATCTCTTCTCTTTTATAAATAACACTCAGCAGGGTGAGTTCATCCAGAATTGCATTGAACCTTGATTCCATCTATTCAATTGTCTCATTTGATTTCATTTTGAACTCTTGAAATTTTTGCTTGGCCACACTGATCTTGTTCATCTTGATTGCATCTGTGCCTTCACAAATGAGTTGAAGTTTCTCCCATAGTTCTTTGGCAGTCTTGCAATCTTTCACCTTCATGTACATATTGCTATCTAAAGTTCTGTAGATAATGTCAATAGCAATATTGTTCAGGTTTGCCCTCTTTCTATCTTCAGCACCCCATTCATTCTTCGGCTTTGGGATTGTCTGATTTTGGCCATCAACAGTTATGACTTTAGTGATCTCAAGTGGTCTATCAGTCAGCACATCCATCATTTCATCATGTGTTGCAGCTAGATAAGCCTGTATATGATTCTTATACTCATCAAAATGATCAACAGAACACATCAACATTGTCCTAGCATACTAATTGTTATCCATGATGCAAAACTTTGAAAAACAGTAACTTAAAATTTTTTCAAAGATTTTAACACAAGCACAACAAGTAGGATTACTTCAGAACAGAAGCTCTGCTCTGATACCAATTGTTGGTCCCTTGAAAAGGCTTTGGCTAAGTTCAAAGGGGGTGAATAAACTTAGGACTTAAAACTTTTTGGAGTTGACAAACTCAGCAAGGTCGGTAGTCTGCTGACTATCAGTAGTCTGCTGACTATTAAGATTTTAGAGTTTGTTGCAGTGGAATACAAATAATAAAGCCTTGTTACTTGTTGATTGAAATATGATACTAAGTATTAGATACTTAGTAGTGCAAGTGGTATGACTCAGTAGCTAGTTCAGTAGATTTGATGTGATAAGCATGCTGATAAAGTAAATGCAGAATGTAAGTGCAGTAAAGTAAAGTAGGCAAGATTTATAGTGGTTCCAGGTGGTGTATTCCTGTCAGTCCACTCTTCTCCTATGAAGTTGGAGGAAATTCACTAGAGATTCTTGACGTTGCAGTTACAAAAATCCTTAAACTGTTTGTCCATGACCAATGACTATGGCTTCACAAACTGAAAACTAGAAACAGGTAAGATTGCTGCTCCTAAGTCTTCCACTGGTCCATGAAGGGTAGGATTGCCTCTTCACCAGCTCCACCACACAAACAACAGTTCTTGACACCTAAGTGCTTCTATGTCTTCAGTAAACTTCTTGAAAAGAAGGGTTGAATCAAGAAAGTGATTCTGCTTTCAGTAGACTTCTGATCAGGATGAATGAATCAGCAGTTTGAGTTCTTCAAGTGTGAAAACTGGATAAGTCTTGATTAGAAGGAAACACTTGAAGAAAAATTGGATCAGTAGATTAAAGCTCTATGTGTCAGCAAGGTCAGATTGCACAAATTCTTGCTCAAAAACTTAGTTCCTTTATGTTGATTCTTGGTATTATGTGTGTTGCAATCTGAATCAGGAGTCCTCTATTTATAGGTGTAGATCCTGTGATTTGAATTTGAATTTGATTGATAACCGTTACAGGATTTTACTGAATATCCCTTAAAATACCTCTGTTGTACATTCTGACACAGTCGTTGTCCTTCTGACAGTCCAGACTATCAACCAATGGTTTATTTCCATTTGATATGGCTCTGAATTCCTTACAACGTCCCTATCATCTTGGCCATTGATTGATTAATTAATCCAAGGCTTGTAGTTCATCCTTATCCATTTAATCTTCCAGAAAAACTTGGATTAATTCAAATTATACATCAGCAGATATTTGATATGTAAGTTTGCTGATGTCCCTGATTGTCGGCTGACTTTTTGTCTGCTGTGTTTTGATAAACACTTCAGCTGACTACTTCTCATCTAACTTTTTATAATGAAGTTAGAGTACACCGTTTTAACATAACCAAGTTCCAATCACCTTTCAACTGAAATGGAATTTAGACCTTCTACACAAGGTATATGTGATCAGTCTAGGTCATCACAGACTTCCCTAAATTCCGATCCCATATCCTTGACTTTAATTACTAAGTTTGATCCCTTAGCCTTCAATACTGAGTTTGAACCCTCAGCCTTCATAACTGAGTTTGAACCCTCAGCCTTCTACTATCAGTAGGTTCCTAGACAGTCTACTGACTTAGACACCCTACTGTCCTAGATAGTTCTGTTGAACAAGTCAGTTGACCTCTTTACAGTGCTTGTTTGATCAAACCTATACAAAGATCAAACTCTAGTAAACCTATACAATTAATCTAGACATCTTTTTGCCTTTGCTCTATAACAGCTAGTCTGGCACTCATCATTAAATCTAGAATATGTCTAACATGAATCTTTGCAAAGTGGAAGTAAATAAGTTACTTCGAGAGAGTGCCAGACTTTCATGATATCCAGATATATGTCTAACATGATATCCAGATTATAAGATACGGTCGTTGATGTTTGACACTCGTCATACAACCGTATGGATATTATTACAGCGATAGGATTGTAAGTTACACAGTAACTGTTTCACACGAAAGGTAGTAGTAATTGCATTTGACTCTTCTGATGATTGGGGGTCATGGTGTGCTTCTAGACGCTATCCCGTGATCGTTAGGTATGAAGGGCATTTTCATAATTTGCACTTTGTGCCTACGGCCAACAAATTTGGAAGCCTATCGGGTCACACATATAAGAACATCTAGACGGATTAAAATGTGGTTATAGTTGATAACCAAATAAGGAAAGAATTTATCTCGTACTATAAAGGTTATTGTGGTAAATCAATATGGTGATATTTATTTATTACGAATAAATTAAATACAAGATATTAATTATGTTGATTAATTAAATATACATATGATGTATATATGTCGAATATATATATATATGACATACATGTATTTTGTGAATTAATTAATCATAGTATTATATTAATTAAAGAATATTCCGGAAGCCAATTTATGGCTAAAGGTGGCGCCATTCACTGGTGTATAGGATACACTTGGATTGTGCAATTTAATTAATAAGATTACCATAATATTAATGTTAGATATTAATTGATTTTTGGAAAATAGATTTATGGTAATGAGATAAAGATAGTCAATATTAGATATTGACAATATCTTGGAAATATTTAATATAAGATATTAAATTAAATGAGATAAATCAATCAAAAGGATTTTCCTTATTTTATTAGGAAAATGTTTTCACTCTCATCAATCTACTGGAAGCTAATCCCAATCAGATTGGGAATTGTTGAGGGGCGCCCCAATGCCTTATAAATATGAGGGCTTGGCTAGCTCTTTTATACACCATAATTCCAAGAGCTAATTGTCCATGTGAAAAATAAGAGATCTTCTTAGAGGGGGGTTATAGAGAGAGAAAAGGTCGACCTAGCAGTCGAGTTTTTCTAGTAGCAATCATTGGCGGTATTCCGGTGAGGTGCACGTGTGGATTACTGGTAGAGGCCGGACACTTGGACGGCTCGCGCACATCTACTCATACCGGACGGTCAAAGCTTCGATATTTTAGATCAACCAAGGTAGTATTACCGTCCCCTCTCTTATATGTTTATTGTTTAAACGGAGACGATCCTGGATCGGGAAATCAAATTTTTTAAATCCGCTGCACTACTCCATTGATTTCCTAACGGTATCGCCATCCTACACGACACATTGTGTATTGTTACGTATCTCAGTAATACGTTGTTCATCATACTACTATTCACTTAGTGATATGCAACGTTACCTACCGCTGTCATGCATAACACTGTGTACCCTTACGTATCACCGTTATACACAATAAACATACTGCTCTACTTAGTTTGTGATTCACAGTCCTGTGTATCGCTGTCATACATATCATCAATCTGGTTATGTACCGTTATGTATCACTGTCATACATAACAGTACAATCTTATTTATTTCTTAATTCTTCATGTTACCACATATTCCATATCACATAGCACAATTTCATTAAAACCATTTGAACAAGCTTTCAATTCATATATAAGACTTTCAATATGTCACTTTAACCCGTAAGTGACGTCAGAATCTGTCAAATTAGATTAGGGGCATTACACCAACAATGTGTCGTCCTAGTGGTTCGATATGCAATCCAAACGCTTAACAAGATATATATATATATATATATATATATATATATATATATATATATATATATATATATATATATATATATAACATTTTTCAGTTATATATTGGATATGTCAATGTCATCTTTTGTAAAATTCAAAGATTTCCTATGTCCGCATTAAAGTGAGAGGATCAAAATTCAACTGTGACCGGAAAGAATGGAGCTGAAAACCGTTAAAGACGCATGGAAAACATTAGTTTCAAGCTTTTGTTTATTTTCTCTCTCAACGTTTCTTTTTGCCCCATCCGAAGATATTGATGTGAATTATGCTTCTATCTATAACTATAAGACTTTTTCAAAGGTTCCCTCAAGCAAAGATTGTTTTGCAGTAATCCTTAGCCGCATGCTGAAATTATGCTTTGCTGTTTGTTTGTTCTTTTTAACATTTTATTTAGTTAATATATACATCCTATCTTACTCTAGTACCCAAATAAATACATTTTTTTTTTTGTTGCAATTATGATGATATTGATTCTACTTTATATGCATCGGTTATGCAATTATATTGCTTTCAGTATTCTAACATATTAAGAAAGTATATGATTAAATGATAAAAATAAGAAGATTTATATCCCGGAATGACTTGTTTGTGTGGAAGATTTATATTCTTTTCGTTTGACGGAAACAAAATTACGATTATAAAACAAACACCCCTGATCACTAGGTCCTTTTACCATCATTATAACGCCTAATTGGCTCCATTGGCTACATCCGTTCTAATTTAATCGATGAAGAATCAAAAAACATAGAAACTAAGGGGGTAATTTAATTCTTTTACTTTAACTCTAAAATGACTAAAAATACCCTTGAACACAAAGAATGCAATCTTTTCCTCTTATTTTAGAGAAAACTTTAAAATACCAAAACAATAATACATTTGTCCCAAAATGTAAATTCGTTTAGTTTTTTAAACTTGTGGCATAATTTAAGTTCAAATAGAATACCGATACACCATTTATTACATTTTCTTCTTTTTACCCTTAATTTATTATATATTTACATACTACCTCCGTTTTAAAATATAAGTCATTCTATAATTTTACTTTTGTCCCGTAATATAAGTCATTCTACATTACCCAATACAATATTTATTACTCTTTTTTCTACATTACCTCTAATTTATTATAAATCCAATCACTTTTCATTACTAAACAACTATTGTATTATTTGACATGAAACCCAATAATACAATCTAATAAAATTTTAATTAAATTCTATTTGATGAATATAAAACTGTTTAATGCAGGAAAAAGGCTCCATTACATTTGATCCCTCTACCCGTCAAATTTAATAAATCATATCTAAAGATTTTATGTATGATATTGAAAAACAAACAACAACAATTGGATAAACGAACACCATAGATGACCACCAAACAGTCGATCTCTCTGCTTTGATTTCAGCAACGATCGATCAAAGCCACTTTGTTTTTTAACGGCTACTACATCGATATGATCAATCATCAAAATATACTGATGAAGAGTGGTGCAGTGGACACTTACTTTGCAGCAAGTGAAACGGTGAAGGTGCAAGATAAGGTTGATCAAGTATTTAATACAGCCCAGGACAGTTGTACAAGCAATTAATACGGAAAATCGGAAATCTGAAAAAGGAAAGTGATGCTGACACCGACCTTATCCCCCGACTTTTGTACACAATAATATTGAGACCACAAACTTGGTTAAAATAAAAAGAAAAAAAAATACATTAAACCTGGACCACTCGAACACTCATTCGGGGGATGGTTTATACACTTATTCTGTGTATTTATCATTTTCCTCTGAAATATGGGTCATTCTACGAATTACAAAAAGACGACAACTTATCTATTATCGGGCCAAAAAGCAAATCATGTCAGTATCAGCGGCTAAAACAACAGATATACTCCAAGACAAGGATTCATAAAAAATTACAATGGTTATATTATATGAAGAATATTCCAGAATTGAACATATGAGAAGATTCAAATCCGACGAAAATGAATTCAGCCGTGATGAAGATTATCAGATCTGAACAATCTGGGTTCTGGCACATGTTCATTTTCCTATGTTGGTGAATAGCAACACCACGCCAAATATTTTATCAAATTTTTTTTATAAAAGTTTATGACATTTAACCACTTGCTAAATTTGTATTAAAATACCGAGAACTTATCTTTTAAGACGAAGATGATAGTCCCTTTAGGCAAGGACGGAGCTACCATTAGGGATAGGTGCTAAGCCCACCTAGCCCTATTTTTTTTATTTAAATAGTTACTTATATGAAATTTAGTTTTAATGCTCTGTCTACTTAAGCCCACCTAGTAATTTACTCTAATCAATCCGAGAAAAATTATGGTACAACAATAAGTGATTGAATATGATACATTCATCGTTACTAAACGTATTTTTTTCATTTGGTATAACTATAACTATTAAATATATGCTACACATACACCATAATTTCTCGCAAACAAATTTGATTTAAGTTAGTTTTTGTGAGTGATTTGTTCTTGTGAGTGTTGAGTGACAATTTTTGTTAAATTTCGAACTTAAAAATAAAAGATTGTGATGCAAAGTAAACATTATAAAAATATCTTTAGAGCATTGAGTGATTCTCCAAATTTTGAAACTTCAGAAAAAACAAAAAAAATTATGCCGTAAAGTTATATTATAAAATGTCCAGCCCACCCAGGTAAAGAATCATGGCTCCGTCCTTGCCTTTAGGTGAGTCCCCGTAGTGTCGATTTATGGGTTTGAGGGCGCTTGGTGTTTAGATAGCTTTCGGCCTGGGGGAGGTGGGGTTTGGAAAGGAATTGTTGGGGTTGTTGATAATATGAAAAAGGCCGGTGCGGGTTTGTTGGGGTCGAAAAGTTGGGTGGTGGGAGACGGTAGTAGAGTGAGGTTTTGGGAGGACGTGTGGACGGATAATGGTCCTTTGAAGGCTGTTTTTCCTAGGCTTTTTATGATCTCTTCTCTCAAAGGAAGTTTAGTTGCAAAGGTTGTGGTTAGGGAGGGAGAGAGATTTTCTTTTTGTTGGGAGTGGAGGAGAAGGTTGAGGGGTTTCGAGGAGGAAGAAGTGGGTGAGTTGGAGGATTTAATTTGTGCGGTTTGTGTTAATGCAGGTTCTTTGGATAAAATGAAATGGAATCTTAGCTCGAATGGAATCTTCTCGGTGGCTCTTTTGCTTAAAAAATTAGAGTTGCTCATTTTTTATAATGTCTTCGGGTCTAATTTTCAGGCGGTTGCATGGAACAAATTGATACCATCAAAAGTAAATTTGTTTATGTGGAAAGAAAATCTTCAAAGGATACCAACAAAACCGAATCTCATGCGTCATAGTGTTGTGGTTCAAGACTATTTATGTCCGTTTTGTCACAAGTTCGAGGAAACGGTTAATCATCTTTTATACGCTTGCGATGTGACTTTATTGATTTGGACTCATACCTTAAATTTGTGCAAGATCTCAGGTTTGAATGCCCTCTCGTTTAAAGATTTATGTAATATGAATGTTTGGGTAGCACCATCGAGTTTGGCTTCCTGGCTTTGGTCGGCAATAGTTGGCAGCACTTCTTGGGTAATTTGGAATACAAGAAACAAAATCATTTTTTGTTCTCTTGTTTTAAATCCAGAGTGTTTATTTAGAGATGTGCAGAGACTATCTTTTTCTTGGCTTTCATAATGGTCTCAAGAAACTAGCTTAGGAAGAATGGATGGCTAACCCAATGAATGCAGCCTCTTAAGTATTGAAACATTAATCGGAAATTTGCGTTTGAAGGATGTCAAAACAAGGTTAATCATCTGTTTGGAAGAATTGCAGATTTGCAGGTGCATCTACTTCTTTTTTCTCTTTCTTACAAGGTTGGAGAGCGGTGGTTGTTTTCGGATTTTTCGGAAGTTGTCCAGACCCTTTTGGTAGATAAAATGAAATTGGTGGCCTCTTTTGGTTGCACAAAATTATTGTAATTTGGAAAAACGTAGTAAAGTTATTGTAATTTGATATTTTGTGATTTTCTGGAACATTTTGTAATTTCTTTTAGCATCTTGCTGATAATATAAATTTTGACTGTTCAAAAAAAAAGTCATGTATACTAGAAGACAAATACATATATTCTGAACAAAGTACGGGTAAGAATTTCCGAACCTTTACTTGTTTTGTTCCTTAGCACACAAGTTGATACATGGACATGATTGTTAGAAGAGGCGATGAATTCCCAATTATTTGCGAGCAAGCATTCGGAAAGTTGTAAACATAAATATAAAAAAAAATATAGATATACATATATATATATATATATATATATATATATATATATATATATATATATATATATATACCGGTGATAGCTAAAAACAATAAGAGCAAAATGCAACAAAACCCTCCCAAAAAAAAAAAAAAAAAAAATTGCAACAAAAAAATAACTTTAATGCAGTCATGTTTTTTCAGGGTTATAATACAACAGTGACCACATTACAAAATCCAGTGATGATTAACCAACATTAAAAAAATTTAAATAGTCATATGTGTTTACTTTATATTTTTTCGTTTTCGTGTAATGATTTCACACCAAACATTTTTCGTGTAATGATTTTGTACCGGAAAAGGTCAAAATTCTAGACAAGATTCGTTTTGCTTATTGTTTATTTCAATTTTGTACCGAACTCAATGGACACATGACTGTAGGATGTACTATCGTCGGATGGATCATGGATCCACCCGATTACGCAGCGGAAAGTACAAGATCTAGATCTAAACAATCAAAGCACATAAAATAATAGATCTAAACTACGAGGGGATTTAGATTACCAACCTTTTTATGGTGCAATTACTCCAAGAACAAAAGGTCAATCCAAGCTACTTGAAATCCTAGTTGAGAAGCCAAAGTCTTCCAACGTGTGTCTTCAAGCACCACCAGGTGGATGGTGTTTCAAGCCGCTTGACCTCCTCGATATGCTACCGGAATAATCCTGAGGATTATCCCAACTTGAAACCCTAGTATTTAGGCCGAAATATCAAAGCCAAATACTCTTTATGATTTTCGAAATTATCATGTGTATTTCGAAATATGTCATGTGTTGTTAGGCTTAGGAGAACTCTCTTTATATTGGAGAGTAATCCTTGTCCTCCAAGGATTTAATAATTAAAAGATAATTATTAAATTAATTCTTAATTTAAATATAATATAAATATAATATATATATCCCAAAAAAATTAGGATAAATAAATATATTATCCAATATTCCATGATTTATCATTTAACAAATAAATAATTAAATCATATATTAAATAATTATCCAAGAAAACTAATTTCTCTCTAATTAAATAATAATCCAAAAATGCGGCCAATACCCTAATATATTAGGTCATCCACGCATCTCACACACTTGGGCCGAGTCCACGAAAAATTTCTTTTCCATGTATTTAATTATCTAGTCCAACTAAACAATTAATCCACATATCAATTAAATAGTCCAATCCAACTATTTAATTATAATTGAGGTGAAACGACGAGAAAACATATGCATGTTAGGAGCCACGTCGGGGACCATGGACCCATATTCAGTAGCTACAATAAATTAAATAATATTATTTGTCAGACAGAACAATAATATTCAATCTATTAATTCCGGGATTACACCACCATAAACCCGAAACTGAACTCTGCCGAATATAGATAACTTACACTCAAACATGAGTTGATAAGGTGTCCACTGATATAATCATTACATACAGATAAATCCTCCATAGACTGTTCGTTTCGATTCGGGATATCTCGATAAACCCTTCTTGAAACCTCTTATCATTATTTACCATTAATCCCCTAGTGATCAATTAATTCATAACTAATATAATATGAACTCCCGGGATCGATCAGTTTCTTGGATTAATAAATAAGGGAACTGTCTGTCTACTTTCCGAGGGAAGGAATGGATTACATATCTGTGATAGCACAGACTACTCACTCATCCTAAAATAGAGCCAACGAGAAGTGTTGGACCACATAGTACGAAGTGATCCTTACTAACACATCAAACTCTACCCTAGTCTAAGCAGTTATCTGTGATCACCTCAGGATTGAGATTAATCCATATATGATCATCTTGTGATTCGATAAGACTTCTCGATCACGGAATTATATCGAGAACTCAAATCAAATCGGTCCAGCCCTATATGATTATCATCATATATAAATGCCCCACTAGGTACCCTATTACCGATAGTCCGGATAAGACTGTCATGCATAAAATGTTCTGGGCGCATTATTAGCAAATTAATCTTGAGACCCGTACTCAGATTAATAAACGCTACGGACTAAGTTAATTTTAAGTACATCTCACTAACTCAATCCTCTTGTGTATAGCCATACACTGAGTTATGTGATTACATAAACAAGGTACTTAGGGTTTTCAGCAGTGTCTTAATTATAAGCATACATGCATATAATAAGATGAATTATTAATTCTGTCCTAAAACAATTACATAATTGTCTGTCGGACACTACACCTAACAATGACGTCACTGAGAGATTGTGTTTGTGTAGATAAATTCGGAACCATCCATATAAAGATTGAATTTGGTGGTCATCGACCCCCATAAATTTACGTACACTTAAAACTTCTTCCGAAGAAAAAAAAACATTTCTCCATTTTTAGTGTACTAATGTTATGTTGTTGGGAAATTTATTTACCATCAGATGGTTGGATGTAGTTGTTAAAAATTTTGGGGCAGCATACTCTTCACATAGCTTAACGTGAAATTGTTCAATGATATAGTTACCATGTTTTAAAAAAAAAATGAACTGGAGACTTGATTGTGAAAGGTTGATGAATATCATGGGTTGTGACTTATTGAGCTTTCAAATGTTATATAATGAAATCTTCTTAACCATTGTCAATAATGGATTTTGATATCGCTCATTTAATAAATGTTGAAAACCTGTGTAAAATCTAATTTAAGTGTATTTAGTCTAAAGGGTTGTAAGACGGAGTTTTTTCTTTCCTTTTTATGCATGGGGTTGGGGGAGAATTTGAAAGGGCAGGGAATGCTTTTCTCAAGAAAACATTTTCGATTTGTTTAGATTTTTTTTGGGTGTGGTTTTAGTTGAGTCAGGGGATAAGTTGGTGGCCAAGATGGAGATAAATGGAGCTTGACGTGTTGGTGGATTAAGGTAGGGGTTGCGGCTGATTTATGTTTTCTTATGTAAATAATTTAAAACAAGAGGAGGCGTGTTTCGTACGTGAGTTTTTTTTAATTTTAAATTAAAAGTAATCTTTTTTCATGAGTTATTCAAATAATATATTTTTTTATGGTAACCAACGTAATGTGTGGATATATTATCTAAGTTCTATACAATATAACATTGCTTTTCTAACTTAAAATTATCATTTTCCAAATAATTATGTTCTAATATTTTATTTTTATATTTTTATTTTATCCCCGTGCATCGCACGAGTTTTTGACTACTATATATATATATATATATATATATATATATATATATATATATATATATATATATACCGAAAGGCCACAGTGATCGAGCAAGGGGGGACAACGGGACGGGGAAGGACACGGATATAGAACGATATATAAAGATACAATTATTATATACAAAAATTAAAAAGAAAGTAAGAACATAAAAGATAAACTGGAAGATGACCAGTTATGAGCCCAACTGGGAAGATAATCCAGTGGAAAAATAAATAAAAATATGAATAGTAAATATGTCGGTAATTACCGAACTTCTTTTTTATATTTTTTATTTTTAATTTTCTTTTTTATATTTTTTACATTATAAGTAGTGTATATATATATATAATATTATAATAATAATAATAATAATAATAATATATACTATAATCACGACTGAGAATATAACTCAGTGGATTAGTTGTATAAACATAAAATAAAATAACAGAAATAAAATAACAAAAATAAAATGACAAAAAGTAAAATAACAAAAGTAACAACTGGATTAAGGACCAGTTGGACGGAACAGTATTAAACGATCGTGAGAACCCTCAATCTTATTTGAAAGAGTCACCACAGATCTCTCGGAACAGTAAGTAGTCTGTTGACGGAAACAACTGTTCGTTCATCTAAGCCACGTTTATCTCATGCGGTAGTCCGTGTAGCGATAGACATGTATGACTTTGACAGATGTCCGGCAAACAGAAAAAAGAAAAGAAAATGGTGGTGCTTATAATCGCAACCACGTAAGTAATAGATGATAGTATTTAGGTAAAGAAGCTACCTTTATGGAAGAATAGTAGATATTTACAGAAGAACAGTAGATCTGAAACTTTGACTACCGGTTGCCGGAAACCACCGCTCACCGGAGTTGTTATACAAGTTCCAGGTGGAACCAAACTTCAAAAACAAGTCCAAGTTGGACTTAACTTCAACTTAAAGATCAAAGTTCAAGTTGAATCTTTCTTTTTTATAGTATAGAAGAAAGATCAATCAAGAACATTACAAAGATTTATGGTATTGAAAGAAGAAATTTAGAAGTTGGAAACTTGAAAAGATTTGGAGGTTTTCTTCAGAGAAAACTTTCTTTCTTTCTCTAGTTTTCTCTCTCTATTTGTGTTCTCTTTTTTTTTTTGCCTCATTCTCTAAATGAGCTCCCAAGTTGTGTTTATATAGGCAGTTGGGTGCCAGATAGGCCCAATATGAATAGTGATCGAAACTTGCTTTTTACTGTTTGAAAAGTAAAAGTCAATATTTTTATGACTTCACTGTTCAAGGCATAGATATTCTTCATAGTTCAAATCGTAGACGTTCCTTCACAGTCCTTACCGTTGCAGGTCCTTGACCTTCAAATTTGTACCATAGCACTAATTCTCCGAACTTGGTGTTAGCTTTTTCGGGTAAATAGAAGATATTCCTGATTGGGCTTCTTGGGTCTTCCATATAAAATTTGTAAATCTTGCTGTGGTAGACTAGCTTATTGCTGAACTGAGAGTTCTGTAGTTGCTGTCCTTCCCATAGGTCAAAAGATAAGTTTCTAGACCTCCAATTATTTATCTGCTCTCTTCTCGACTTGCGGCTATCCAAGAGATAAAAACGTTCTCCAATTTTCCCATGCAATGTAGGACTTACTGCTAAGCTGTGGAGAAATATAACATGTTTTGCTGGCTCAAGTTGTGCCCCAATCCATTCTGGACATTTTGATTCAATAATTGCAATGGTCCATGTCTTAGTGACTTGATGAGTATATCGAGCATGAAATTCTCTGACAATAGTGAACTTCGGTTGAGGAGGAGTCCATTACTCTTGAAAAGAATCTAGTCTACTAATCCTAGATCTGGTAGAGTCTGGATAGTGATTATCCTTCCGTTGAACGAGAACCCATCTGGATGATATGCGTGGAATACATCAAAATCTACAGCGCACTTACTGATTTTGTAATCTAAAGTGCATTCGCAAGGTTGATTTTTTCGTGCTCCCGGGCATAGTTCTTGTTTGTTATGATAGTATTCTTGATGTATTTCAATCCCAGGAAGATATATCCTTCTTTTTGCTATGGATTCGAGGAAGTTGTGTATCTCTTCTTCTTTCTTTTCAAACTTTTCCTTTGCCTTTCTGAATATGAGATCTTTTATTTCGGTTGGTAAAGTTGTAAGTTGTTGTTGGGGAAAGAAGAAGGTTTTTACTGGTGAAATGGTATAGTTTCTTGTCTTCTTCTTATTCTTTGATATAGAAGGCTTTTGAAGTTAGTTATTCTTTCTTTGAGTTCTCTATTTCTATTTTGGAAAAGATCTCTTTCAATAGTTAACAAGCGAATCATTTGTGTTTCTATTAGCTCTGCTTTGATAACTTCTTCCAAGAAATAATCAGCCGGTGAGAGGGTGCATATGTATTTGGTGGCTTCATCTATGGATGAAAAAGGATTATAAAAGGGATCCGGGACAGACAAAGATTCTTCCACAAGAGACATGGTTTTGTATATCCCTGGCTTTAGACCTATTACCACCACATAATACTCTGATTCTTTGGGCTGCTCCTTTTGTTGATAAAGCTTTTCTTTCCCCATTCTAGATGTTGTATCTTCTAACAGCACCTCCTCATATTTCATCTGTACCATATGACCATATGGAAATAAGTAATTGTTCTTGTATATGCTGCGTTGTAATCTTTTAGCCGCTATGTGTATTAGTATCCAATACCAGGATTGAGTATAAATTGTGCATAGCATCTTGTATTTTGTCTGTATCCAGTATCCAAATTTCATATGTTTTTTACATAGAAATTTCATGAATATCGAGTACCAAGAGGTCATAGGTCTTAGACATAGGAGCTCGGACTCCGTTAGTATATAGTGCCAGGATTTCGTATGTATTTCATATAGAATTACATAGTCCATCGTTAGCTGGTTTTGAACTCTTGTGAACCAGTTAGAGTGACTTGTCACATAATTTATTTTTTCCTCAAATATTTCATCATGCCCATTGATGGAAATTTTGTGGGATTTTTTTATAGTAGTAGTCAACATGCCTTAGTGCTTTTGAGAAGTTTTGTAACCAACCCTTGGATGGTTTCCAGTTTTTTCTTGCTTGGTTAGCCGCATTTCCCTTATATTGGGGAAAATGGTACCTTGTCTTAGAGCACATCCTCCATTTATATATTTTATAAAATGTGTCATCTTTTTTTACGGTGTTTATTCCCAATTCTACTTTCATATAGATTTTTGGATTAAATCTAAATAGTGGCAAGAAACCTCCCATCATGTCTAACCTTTTATTTGAAGAATGATTAATTCTGAATAGTATATGATATAGAATATGAGATTGTACTAGTAGCCAGGTATTCCCAGGATTTTTTATCATTGCGTAATGATAGAGATCTTTTGAAACATTTTTGTTTTCTGGTGGTGCGTATTGTTTTCGGAAAATATAATGGGTTGTTTTATCATGTCTTATATGCTGGAAATTTTTCAAAATCTTTTTTATTAGTTTTGAAGAGGAAGAATTACCAGAATCATTATCAGCAAGTATGTGATATTGAGAGAGGACGTTTTTAAGATCAAAGTGGATCCCCCGTATATATGGTTTAAGATGAGTATGCTTCTTCTTATCAATCATACTTTTTAGCCTGCATCGTGGTTGTCTATTGTATTTAAGACATGCAAAGATAGGATTAAACTCTGAAACATAGTTTTTTAACCAATCCAATAATAGTATCAGTTGGGCTTTCTTTATAAGGTTTAATTTTATACAAATATTGAAGTGTAACCTTAGTAGAAGATACATGAATTTTTGATTTACTTCTTTTGGCACGTTTATAATGAATTGGGAATAGATCATTGGAAGTAAAGCACATCTGTTTTGGAAAACCAAAGGATTATTATCTTTGCATAGTGTATGGTTTTGTTGTACCATTTCCTGAATGTTAATTATATTTTTTAAAGAAACATTTTGGTTTAACTCTGAGACTTCAATCTTACATTTATTTAATCCAAGTTTTTTCAAAGAAAACGTTTCATAAGTTTCTATGAAAGTATTGACATTGTCTCTTGTATAGATATTTATAATGTTGGTGTAAAGGTTATTAATGGCCTTAAAATGACATTTTTTGGAACATATATTAACTCATATGGATGCCTTTAGAATATGGTAGATGAGAGGCATTCCTCTTTGATCATAAACAAGTATGAAATTGATAATGAGTAACAAGGTGTTTATTACCTTGAAATATAACTTTGAACATCTTTTAAGGAAATATATTTTTGTATTCTAACCCCATTTTCCTAAACACCCTGTTGGATTGTTTGATCTAGGAAAAGCATTTAATCCTTTTTTGGGATTCCAAAAATAGTATGAACGATGAATTTTTGTTTTGCATATGTTACGAGGTTTTGTATTTTGAACAATCCTTTCTTCATCTCTCATTGTATCCAAAAACAAGTAATTTATGAAGGTTTTGGATTTATCATGACCTCAGAACCTATTTAGCAGATTTATATTAGCGTCTTCAAGCCATTTATGACGCACCTTGTAAAGAGCCTTCATTGATCTAGTATGACTTTGATATAAGTCAAATCCTTTGAAAATATACTTGTTAACAAAATATATTGTTAAACAATATTCAAAAAGATCATAACTAGTGCCTATGGGTAGACCGACTAATCTTGGGATAACGTCCTTTATGTTGGATGGACGAATATTTCTTAGATTAGTAAAAATAGAGATTTTATCTATCTTATTAAGACATATTCTAATATATTGCCTATGTGAAAAAAAATTGATTAAGTAAAAATAAGTATTACTGTGATCATCTCTTTCTCTGATAGTATAATATATTTGGGTTTTAAAGAAGTAGTCTTTTAAAACCTTGAGCCTTTCAAAATCTCTTTTTAAAAGAAATAATAATCTTTTCAGAAATCTTCCTTTCCAAAATGGTCTAATATTGGATGATGTTTCCAAATGAAAAGTGGTTTGGAAAACATAAGGATTTAAAATTGATGTGGATGAATCATTTATAATGTTTAAAGATCCTTTCAAGGTTTTCTTATCAGGATTACTCTGTTGTAAACGATCCAATTTATTTCCAATAACCATGTCTAGATTTGTGGACCTAATATGTATTTGGTTAATATTGAAACCTTTGTTCATATTAAACCCTAGACTATTGTTATACACGTTTTGAGATATGGATGTTGTACTGATGAGATTTCGAGGAGGAACTTGTTGGCTGATAGGAATCAATTGATCCTTACTCTACTCTTGGGTTTTAGTAGCGTCTTGTTTTGGAACTATTGTTTTGGTATTATCTTTCTCAGTTTCCTCATTAGACAATTTTGTTAACAACGATTGTGTTGGAAATCGAATTATTTTCTCATCATATGTATCATTACTTATGGATTTAGACGGGTTCATTGTAGGAGTGGATTCAACTAGAATCGATCTAGTAGTTATCTGTTCATACAAAGAATGATTGCCATGTGAGTTTTCCACAGAAGTTTTCTCCGAAACCTTTCTGATTGGCTCAATCTTTTCTATTTTAATAATTTCATTTTGGGAAGTTGAAGGAACCTTTTGACCTAAAGATTTTGTATTTATCCTATCCCTTTCTTTAATGACATAGGATTCTTTCTTTATTGATTCTGTGTAATAGGTTTTGTCGTTACTCTTTGGTTTATGTAAAGCTGAATGATGATACGATTTTTTTTCGAGAATCAATAATTATTTTCCAGGAAGGAATAGAAGAATCAAGAGAGTTTTCAAAAGGATAGTTGATGGAATTTTGATATGCATAGATTTCAAACCATTGAAAGAATAGAATATTGACCTTATATTCAAAGACGAATCCATAGAACTTGTCTTGAACATACTGTCTAGTTTTAAGAAAGTTTTTGAAAAACCATATTCTTTTCTCTAGGTTATAATTAGCACAAAAATCATTGTGAAGGAATCTTTTCTCCAAGATTTTGTTGGCGTCGGCCTTTCCTATTGTTGAGGATGATGTTTGGAGTGGTGGTGAGTCACAAACCGAGGATAATGTTGACTCAGACAGTCATGACTCAAACAACGGTAATACAGATAGTGATGAATCAGACCCTGAACTTCATCCGTTGCTGGGCTATAGTCGTGATGATCGGCCACAAACCGAGGATCGTCGTCCATGGTTGGCCATTATTAATGGTGGCTCAGACAGACATGACTCAGACGACGAATCTTCAGATGGAAGTGTCGAGTTAATTCATGGGTCAGAAAGCGATAATAATGTGGAAGAAAATAGTTCTGATTCTGGAAGAAATGGTGGTGAAGAAGATGATGATTTCTGGTCTCGATAATTTTCTTATTAATCAATTAACACCGGCCATATATGTTTCTGTATGGTGGCGATTAAGCTTAAATCCACTAATGAGAAATGACTTTTCGAAGGTCGCTTGTGAGAATCGATGTCGGTTAATTCTTCACTTAATAAAAATCGACTTTATATCCACTAAAAAAACGACTTTATAAAAGTTGATTCAAAAGTTCTTGCAGGTGTGGTGCACTGCTGGAATCACTGGGTTGCAAATAATATCCACACGAATAAAGAGGGAATTCGTTTTCTGTCCCCCTCATTTTCGATATTTTCTGCTTATCCCCTGTCCTTAAGGTGGACGGTACCGCCCAACTTTTGGTCGGTACCACCGAACATCTTCTTCTTCTCTCTTTTTTAACTCATCCACAAACCTGAATCATCCTCACCAGTTTCAACAATTTTCTTTTATTTTATAAATACAAGTAAAAAATAAGTAGATCAAGCCTTTATGTTTTATTTATAAAGAAGTTTTTCTAGCTTCTGAAATTTTGAATCATGAGAATGGGTTTTTATGTACACAGGGCCGGCCCTCGCTTTTTTTGGGCTTAAGACCAAGTCCCCGAATTATGCCTTTTAGTTGAAGTTGTTTTTTTTTTTTAAAAACATACTTATTGTTAGATATTTTTTCATAAATAAATATTTTGGTTATCGTTTGCATACGAGTTGCCGTACGAATTAATGTTATCGCAACGAAACGGGGTTTGACCTGATATATACTTACCATTTCGTGTAAGGGTTACATGCTTTCATCCGGTGAACAGTGACAACCCTACCCTTTCGTGCAAGGAGTACCCCCATTCGTTTATGGGGTACTTGCAACCAATAAAATGCATAAGTATGCAGACGAAAATTTATATGTTTGACAACATCATCAGAAAAACTTTGAGTGTCCTCGGGTTTGATTCAAACAAGTCACTGTTTGAATCAAACACCGCCATTGTATCCTGAAAGAGATTTTCATTTGATCCTTTAGTGACAAATCGTGTGGGACGAATTGAAATATCTCTTAAAAGACAACGTCATTAACGTGCCTCGGAGTTTCTAATTCTCTGTCAAATCCTAAGTACTACATTATTTCCAACTCTTATCGCGTTTTTAATATCCGTAAATGCAAAAAATTAATAAAACATGTTTGTATGTCTATTTTTTTTGGGCCAAGTAAATTTTTTTATTGGAACTTTTATCGATTGGAGTAAAAAAAAATTGGGTCTTTATCAAAAGAAAAATTAACATATTATATTAGGTTGGATCGCATTAAATCTACACGATTTTTTTTTCCTTTTAGCGAAACATGTACCGTTGGGCCCTCCGACACAGTTGGTCTTAAGACCCGGGTCTCGCCGGCCTCACTATAAAGCCGGCCCTGTATGTACATTTGTCATGGATATCATCAATAAGAAAAGATCCAAATATATCGATGAAGTTTTTCTTAATTTCACTTGTTTCATTTCATATTATTTATCTTTTGATACTGGGAAGCATAAAGGGGTTATGTTTCCATAGCTGTTTCTTTTGTTTAACGGCCTAAATTTGCAGAAAGCTGATGAGGATGTTCAGGTTTGCAGATGAGTTAAATAAAAAAAAAGTTGGCCGGTACCTATCACCTTGTGGGCAGTGCCGTCCAACTGTTTGGGGGGGGGCACGAGGGGAGATGGGCGGTTTTAACGCCCAGTTTCCTGATACCGAGTTTTTATCCGGAAATGAAACGTTCGGCACATATAATATTAAATCAATCTAATATTATACGTAAGTCTCTATTACGTCGTATCAAAATAAAGGAAACGGAAGCTAAAAATACTCGGAAAACATCATAAAAGTTACTAGGAATAGATTACGGCATACTAAAGATAGAAAGGTGTGACTTACAACAACGAAGGACTTACAAATGTCTTAAAGAAAGTACAACACTTGTCTTGAAATTTAAAATAAAACATAGTTTAGTACATCATAGATAGCAAAAGAAAAGAAAACATCTAGCAAGGCATCATCTCAAACGTTATCCTCAAAGTCGTCATCCAACACTTGTTCAATCTGTTTGTCTTTTCACCCCACAATGCATACAAACAAAATGCAAAGGAGATAAATACAAAGTACTTAGCAAAAGGAAGAAGCTAATGTATAACTAAGTTCTACAACGAAAGGTTCATTAGTTATTATTAGATTATCTTTATTAGACCGACTCAACTTTAAGGTTCACTTCATACTCATCAACATGTTGTGACTAACTGTTTCTAGCTTAGCTTATCTTTATTACAACTGCATTCACGGTCACTATGCATGGTACTACCCACCATGAGGTATAGTTTGCAACCTATCAGTGGATCACACTGATAGCCTCGGAAGTTTATTCTGGTAGACTCCGATAGTATACACGTTCGGTGAAGTCCCTCTACTCCTAGTGCCCCTTCGAGGCCAATAAAGTTATTCATTCACGAGGTCCCTCCACTCCGAGTGCCTTTTAAAGTCCAACAAAGTTACTCTTTTTATCTGAATAGCCACACATCGCGATATGACCTTGTGCCTTACCAAGAATGATATGTTGTGTAATCCTTTTACTACAGAAGTATGTTTGTTATTATGTTGTTAACTAGCCACCTAAGTATTTTCAAGTAAGCTCCCTCACAACTCCTAATATCTTACTTAGACCCCTAGACACGGACAAGCCCTAGAACATACACAGACATTGATGAATTCTAATTCATCAAAGCACATGCCATTCATACTCTTCCGACGGTCCCTAACTTCAATTCCCAAGAAGCATTCATTCAGTGCTGGAACTAAACACATCATAAGCTTAATCATGGCTTGTTCATGTTCATATAATGTTATTAGATCAAGGAACAACATTGAAGACTATATTTAAAAACAAGCTAAACTCTAGAAATAGGGTCAGTGCGTACGCAGCCTACATCAGTGTGCATGCAATGAGCAACCATAAGCTTCCCAAACCAATCTGCTGAGCCAATGCGCTTGCACTGACCTCTAGTGCACTTGCACGCGCCTCTGTGCGCTTGCACCGGGCTCTGGTGTACTTGCACCTTGCACCAGACATCAGAACTCAAAACAGACATTCTGCCTCATCGGTGCGCCCGCACTAGCCTCTGGTTCGCTTGCACCGAGCGCAGTTACTCCAAAAAACTCAGTTTTATACACTTTAATGATCTCCACTCGATTCCAAAAAAGTTTAACACCAACATACACAGCAAAATGTTAGGAAATTACTAGTTTAACGCATCGGAATTTAAATTTTTGATTTCCTTTTCCAAGATCGTCTTCGTTTAACACAATAAACACGTTAAGTAGTTTGACGGAATATACCTTGAATGATCTATAATATCGAAGCTTTGACCGTCAACGGAGACTAGTACTGTGCGCAAGCCGTCCATGCGTCGGGCCTCTATCGATAATCCACACGAACTCCTTGCCGGAATCCTTCTTGGATTGCTATCAAAAAAATCCGGCTGCTAGACCGGCTGTAACACAAATTTCGTGTTTAATCCCTGAAAATAACAAAGAAAACACAAAAATTGTAACAAATAAAATTTTAATAATTTATGAAATAAAAAGCGGTTACAATCTCTTGAATCCTTTGATTCTCCTCATTAAATGTTGACGATTATTGGACTCCCGGATTTAGCGGATGATCTTGACTTTGTTGATTTCCTCCGGATATGGCGGAAGATTTTGACTTTGTGGTTGATTACTCCTGGATATGGCGGAAGAACCGGACTTTGGTTGATTCCTCCTGAGTATGGCGGAAGATCTTGAATATGTGATTGTTCTCTCCCGGATATGGCGGAAGATTTTGACTTTGTGTTTTGTTTCTCCCGAATATGGCGAAGAATATTTGATTTGGGTGGAGATTTGAAGAAGTGCTTTGACTCACCTTCACCCTCCTGATTGGCTCTAGCAATATGTACACAACCTCTGCATTTATTATAAATCAATAAAAGCTCCTAATTAATTGATTTTTATGATTTTTTGCCTTCACATTACCTTATAATATTTAATATAGAAAAAGGTAATATTAACAATTTAGACCTTTTGACATACGTAATATGTAACCTATAGAATGTGTTACATGTCTTTTTTGTATGTCTACATAGCCATTTATTATGAATTAATTAAACCTCTAGATTTTATTTTAAGAGATTTTAATTAATTACCTATCTTTACATTATTCCCTAGTACTATTATTTTATAGAAAATAATATAAAATAAATTTCAACTTAGTAGAAATGCACTATGTGATATATTTGACGTGTCACGTAAATTTTCATATCTACAAATGCCTCCTCGAGACTTGTTGCGGGTGCAATAATGTTTTAGCACAGTGACGAGTCTCGATACATGTTGTAAAAAAAATGGCCTCTGAAGGTTCGATAGGGCCTATGATGAGGCCCAATTATGAAAACCTAATCCCCACAGCAAATAAGAGCGGCTTCTATCTGTTTTTTATTTTAATTTTTTTTTTTTTTTCTTTGTCTTGAAGAATAAGTAAACTGAAGCCGCATAGCTTTCACCCTTCCTCTATATAAGAGTTCATCTTCTCCAATGAAAAACATCAATTTCACCAGCATCAAGAGTTAAAGAATCAAGGTCTTTTCTCTTGTCGATCTATTCTAAAATTCTATGAAATACCCCAGCTGCTTGTCTGTTTTCTCACCAGGGATTACATAGTTGCCGTCTTTTTCATCCTCTTTTTTTTTTTTTTTTTTTTTTTTTTTTTTTTGAAACACCGGCATGTATCTGTATTAGACAGACGAATGTTTGCTCGTCCTTTTCTTTTCCTTTGCTTCGGATACCTTCAGGGAATATATATATATATATATATATATATATATATATATATATATATATATATATATATATATATATATATCACCCCTATTTATTTTATTTTATTAATTTAATTATTTATTTAATATTTTTTTTTTTTTTGGGAACATAGAAATATGTATGATGTGTTGGGAGACAAAGACCGTTCCTCTTCTTTTCTCTTTGGAGTACCACTGCAATACTCCTCTTTTATATGTATATACTTTTTAGTTTTTACCTATTGCATTGCACGCATATACAGCGGTGGCTGCAGGAATTGTGTGACACGGGTCAGAGATCGAGAACGGCACATCGTATTATAAATTTTTAATACATTACATAAACAATGTATGTATAACCATGGGTCAAGAGCAAATATTTATAAAATTTAGCGGGTCAATAGGTAGATATTAGTATTGCTTTTGAGGGTCAAGTGACCCTTTTCTTCCAAGGTGGCGCCGCCCCTGCGCGTATATACCTGATGCCGCAATTTCTATTTTTTTTTATATTTTTTAATTTTATTTTCCTTATTATTCAGCGAATCTGTTATTAATTTTTTTTTTACAGAGATTCGGATCCCTGATTGTTTTCATCACGGTCAGCCGAGAACACGAACGGAGTAGTTGGTCGCTTGCATCACGGTCAGCCAAGGACGCGAGCGGAGTAGTTGGTTGCTCCGCCCTGCGTAGCAGATCCAGAAATGCTTAGCCGGTCCAAGACGCGAGTGGGGTAGTTGGTTGCTCCACCCTGCGTAGCAGATCTAGACATCTTGTGGATCAAGGACGCGAGTGGGATACTTTGTGATACCACCCCGCATGGCAGATCCAGACATCCAGCCGGTCTAGGACGCAAGTAGGGTACTTTGTGACACCACCCTGCGCAGCAGATCTAGAAATCCAGTTGCTCGAGGACGCGAGTGGGATACTTTGTGACACCACCCTGCGTAGAAGATCCAGACATCCACCCTGTCCGGGACACGAGTGGGGTACTTAGTGACACCACCCTGCATAGCACATCCAGACATCCAGGTAGTCAGAGACGCTAGTGGGGTACTTAGTGACACCACCCTGCGTAGCACATCCACACATCTAGGCAGTCAGAGACGCGAGTGGGGTACTTAGTGACACCACCTTGCGTAGCAGATCTAGACATTCAGATGGTGATATTCAAAGAGATTACGTGAGACGGTGGGAGATATCTTGTTGTGCTTCATCATGCTCATGGCGCTATAGAGAATGGGATCAAGCTCCGGATATATCCTTCTATCGAGTTTGAGTTCCGCCTTCCCATGATATCGCAGCATCACCGCTTTCTACCGAGCATAGACTTTCACGGGGTGAATCAGTCCACAAGTTGAGTTCTTCAATACACACTCAGAGCCCTCGCCAACACACCTTTGTGACTCTTGGGCGATTGACGTGTCCCTACTGGGTGTTCAGTCTAACCGGCAGTGTACCGGGTCAACTGTAGCCTAGTTTGTGAGTCAAGATCATATCCCACAGGGAGTGTATTAGTTAACCACCGATTAGGTTCATATTTTCGATTCAAGTCACAATTTTTGTATAAGATAAATGATGCTCAAAATAACTAAACTCAATTGAATTATGGAACTGACCAAGACAATGCTTTGATCCAACGGACTTTCTTGACTATGATAGAGTTGGCTACCCACCTTCCTTCCTAAGATATTCAAGAGTGTGAACCGGTGTGTTCCTCGACTAGCAATCCCCCTTCTTTCAAATGAATGAGATCACTCTATGCCTCCTCCTTGACTTAGGAACCCTAAGTCTAATGATTTGACATGATATGCACTTGAACACAAGCCTAAGCTACCCTCAGATAAGAAACCGAATTCCACTAAAGATCGGTTTTACCTTCCGATTCTTCTACTTCTTTCCCACACTCAATATATACTTTCGGTTTCTATCAAGTGTGTGTGTGCAAACTAGGGCTAATTACTTCCTAGATTGCTATCAACAATATCAAGTAAAAGAAGGTTATGTAGTTTGTTGTAGTTTAAATAATAGGGTGTGCTCTAAAACAATTAATCACATGCTTTCGTGCAAGTGGGAGATTGTTAGGTGTAATGCCCGAAAGACAATTTTGTAATTGTTTTATTTAATAAATGAAATGATATTATTATTCATATTTATTATTCTCATATTCACCGATGTGACAATAGTATTTACACTACAGAAAACCCAAAAGTATATCGTTTATGTAATCACTTAACTCAGTGTATGGGATATACACGGGAGGATTGAGTTAGTGAAGATGTACTTAAAATACAATTAGCTCGTAGTGAAGTTAATCGAGAGTATCGGGTCTCTCATTTAACGTGCTATTAATGCGCCCAGAACACAATAGGTGTGATTGTCTTATCCGGACTTTCGGTTAAGAGAACCTAGTGGGGCATTTATATATGATAGATATATCATATAGGGCTGGACCGATTAAATCAATCACAGGAATATGCCACCATTATTGCGTGACTGCACTCCTCCGATTATGAGATTATATTTATCTCCTCACGAGAATGATAATAAGCGTCCATTGATATAATCATTACATATGGATTAATCCTTCATAGACTGTTCATTCTAAATCGGGAAGTTACCGTTAACCCTTTTTAGAACCTCTTATCCTTATTTACCATTAACCCCTAGTGATCAATTAATTCATACAACTCACTTTGGTAGCTAATCGTTGTAATATGAACTCCATGGATCGATCGCCTAGGATTAACAAATAAGGGAACTGTTCTATCTACTTCCATAAATGGAAGGAATGGATTCCGTATCCGTGATAACACGTACTACTCACTCAATCCAAGACAATGCCAAGATGGGGTAATTCGGATCACAGACTCAGTGTAATCCTTAACCGTCAAGTCAAACCTCATACTGATTCAAGCAGTTGAC
Organism: Gentiana straminea; assembly: GCA_036785695.1. NCBI lineage: Eukaryota > Viridiplantae > Streptophyta > Magnoliopsida > Gentianales > Gentianaceae > Gentiana > Gentiana straminea. The sequence goes on along the minus strand of JAVUPR010000311.1, from coordinate 5,471,299 downwards.
TTTGATCACCTCAGGATTAAGATATATCCATAAATATGATCATCGATTGATTCGATAAAACTTCTCGATTACGGAATTATATCGTGAACTCTAATCAAATTGGTCCAGACCTATATGATATATCTATCATATATAAATGCTCCACTAGGTTGTCTTAACCGAAAGTCTGGATAAGACAATCACACCTATTGTGTTCTGAGCGCATTAATAGCACATTAAAGGAGAGACCCGATACTCTCGATTAACTTCACTTCAGGCTAATTGTATTTTAAGTACATCTTCACTAACTCAATCCTCCCATGTATATCCCATACACTGAGTTAAGTGATTACATAAACGATATACTTTTGGGTTTTATGTAGTGTAAATACTATTGTCACATCGGTGAATATGAGAATAATAAATATGAATAATAATTTCTTTTTTTTTTAAATAAAACAATTACAAAATTGTCTTTCGGGCATTACACCTAACAGGTTCAACACTACAAGAAACTCAAATGTAAAACTACCAACTCATTCACAATAAAATAGAATCCATCTTCACTTCACATTATCTTGGCTAGTTTCAAACTAGCCACTCATAGTTATGAGTCCCAACATGTTAAAGTTAGAGTTCATAACTGATGACGTAGATCAAGTGATAATAAAATACTTGACCACCATAAACCAATACTAGCAAGAGGACTAGGTCCATCGTAGTATAGCTATAGCGAATCAAGGTCGATCCCACAGGGAACCAATTGTGGGTCATGTATATACAAACAATTAATTATTCATGCCAAGAACACAAAGCGGTCTATGACCAATATGAGACAAGAAAAGATAAACGACACGACTCGACACAACACAAATAAAGACACGTAATTAATCTCCCCAATTATTATGTTATCGTTTGGATCTAGTGATTCTATATAATTAAGCGATACTCGACAACTATTAATCTGATTCGTATCTCTTTTATATTGGCTACGGGAGTCATCTCCTAAACAAGATCTAGCTAGATCACTATGCAACATTACGTGACTTCGCTTTTTAGGCCTCCATCTCATATAACTTGCACGCTTACAAAACTAGGGATGCTGATATTAACCGTATTCCTCACCTAGGAAACAGTCCTGTGGTTAGGCATACTTCCTAAGCGATCGCATCAGTCTCCGTCCCATTAACGCTAACTTTTTAGGTATCATGTTAATCTACGATTTACGTATAACTAGGTGTCGACAATTCCCAAATACAGAACGGATCTATATCTCGCTGAAAGTCCCGGAAGATCAATTCATGAGCCGACCTAGGAGCCCTATATTGGTATTTTCTAATCACAAGCTAATTAAAACAGACGAGCAACGTAGCCGTAGCCATACCTACTAAGGAAAGAAATTCTAGGTGGACAATCACACCATAAAGACGTGGCTAGATTGACGCGACGAACAACTAAATCTTAGCGTTTCAATATACGTAACGGATAAAATAGAGATTCATAAAGCAATTATATAGATCTACAAAAAATACGGTTGTCGATCATACCAAAGTCATCTATAGGTCACCGGAGAACAGATCTGGGCGTGTGGATCCTTATAGACAAGGAATCCCCACTGCCTCATATCGTATCCTTAGATCTACATCGTTCGGAGAAGAACGAACAACCTCAAACAATAAACAATAATTGGGGGGACTTAATTACAATGAACAAACAACAAATAAATACAAGAACTTACATTATTGCAGAACTTGTATAAAAACTGCTCTGAGAAAAACTGAGGAATTTATTATAATTCAAGAGAAGTGTCTAAGGTGTGTCTCAAATGAAATTTGTACAGCTCTATTTATAGGGGTTCAAGCTAATTAAAAGATATACTTCAAAATATCAAAACAATTAAAGATAACTCCCGGCCGATCCCCGGAAAAAAAACAAAATGCGCCCCCCCTTGGTGTGTGTGGAAGGGGATGCCGCCGCCATTATGTCCCCAAGCTTCGGATTGGCTTGCTTGCGCTTGTCATGCCTTACTCCTCTTTTCGTGCTTATCCGATCTTTATCTTGAATTTCCTTTTATTTATCTTGAGATTTAATTCATCCATTTGCATTTATCCTCCAAAATTTATCTCAATCTACAAAATAAATATTTATGGTAAAGTAAATAATATTTAAATAATAAAAATGGATAAATACTAATTTATAAATAAAAACAGATAAATACCAAATTATCTCTTTTAAATAATACAAAATGGATAAATACCAAATTATAAATTATAAATCACATAACATTAAATAATCAATATAACACGTGATTTAATTATTAAATATATATTATTAATCTCGATTTAAGGTCAACGTTGATGACTTTTACGGGTATAATTTGACCGTCATCAATAACCATAAGAACAATTAAATCAAAGTAAAGGCTAAGAATTATACCAATCCCAAGCTATTAACTTGAAAAAGGAAAAATTGCATTTCAACCTTCAAAAGCTCCAATGGAGAGAATGTATCCCAAAAGCTACAAACTTTTCCAACTAGAATTCATCCAAGGAATCAAACAAGAATTCTTAATGTTTACACTTGCAATTTAAGAGCTAAAGTTATGATGATTTTTGGCTAGATGAGCCTTGAAAGTGGAAGTGCCTTCAAGATAGAGAAAAAGTTGTGTATTTTTAGCCCCCCTTCGAAATGAAGTCAAGAATAAGCTTTAAAACATGAAATCCGAGTCTTTCGGCATCCGTCGTCTGTGCACTCGGCGTGCACCGATTTCTGGCAGGTAGAAAAGTGAGTCAGAAGCAATAAATGCTGCTCAGATTCTCAACTGTCAAATTCCGGCGTCAACCAACTGCACTCGGCGTACACCGACTTTCTACTCTTATCTTGATTCTTTAACTTCTTCAACAATAAACCTCTGTAAAGCTTGATGGAACATTCCAAGCTCTTCCAAAACTGATATCTAACCTAGGTATCTGCAAAACAAAGCCAAAAATGATACCCCGCATAATTCCGATAACAAAAATGTGGCATAAAAGCCTAAAATTATGGAATTAAATACTTAAAACATATTTACAATATTTGATCTATTTCATCACATAATTGCATGAATTTGATATGAAAGCGTCACTAAAAGCTTAAGAATTGGGATAAAAATCATCATTCGGTTGACTTACATCAACCACTCCTCACTTAGCTTTTGGTCGTCCTCGAGCAAATAAACGACAATACAACTCATGTGTACAAAATGGTGATGTGATTATCAAGAACAAGTGTCAACAGAATGATGCAACCGAATGACAGTCATGATCACATGGTAGTCGTAGTCTACAATAATAGAGTGGTGCGCATGTGCGTGCATGATTACAATCTCTCACCGAGCAATTCATCATAAAATCGAATTCTTACAAAGTCACCTTGGTACAGTCTAGACGCATAAGCGTGGACTCACTCTCCACTAATTGAGGCAATATGAATCTAGGAATAAGTCAAGTAGTTGACAAAAGGGCTTGTAACGTTAAAGCTAGGATGGTGGCTAACCGAAGGGTAATCAAGGAAAATCAAAGAGAAAAGGGCAAGATAGCAAGAATCTACACCTTCATCTCCCAATCAATTAGTGCTCCGATTAGTCCTACCCCGTATCAACATCATCAAAAGATTGTGTACTTGAAATTTCAAAATTTGCCTTCATTAACTTTCCATTTATTTGCTAGTATTTATAATTCAATTTAGTTTCCTTTTCATTTTGAATTTGAGATTTTTGGAAACTAGATTGACCAATGTACATAAAATTGAATAAGAAACTACTTTTTTTTAAGGTGGGTGAAACACCAACTCGAGCCGACTAAGGTCATCCAACCACTACTCCACACTGTGACCACCCACACACAATCCATAGATACTTGTCATACTTGCGGGAAGTCAAGGAAATGTAGACCAAAATTGGGTTAAGGGTCGGACTATCATGAGGTTAAATACGATGGTTAGTTCGAGTGGGATCTCGCCACTCTACAAGGCTGAGGCGGGGACAGAAAGGTAATTTATGTACAGGTAGGCCATTTGGATATGGTTGTGTCAAAGTAATGCCAAAAATCGTCATCCCTATTCTGATTCCAATGCCTATTCTTCGTCTCAAATGAGTGACAAACTTATGTTCTAGACTCTATCATGATGTTTGTTTGAAAGATTTCACAACGACTTGCGTTGCAAGACAATTAAAATCATACGTGCATCTGGTTTCACACTACCCTTTAAGATTAGACTTACATGTTCTCGTATATCACTCAAATCACATTTTCTATTTAGTTTGCACCATCAAATGACAACACCTTTTCAGCTACACCAGGGGTATTATGTGCTTGTAATGTGCGAGGATGAACAAAGTCTAGGTGTTTCTTAAGTATTTAGTGCCATTTCCTCTCTATCCGACTAACTACGTTTCCACTCCCTACTTACGAACTTGCGATGTCCTCAATGCGAAGTGAGTGTCAAGGAGTAGTTAGGAGGAAAGAGAGTAAGCAAAATTAGCAATTACGAGACAAAAGAAGATCATACAAAACTGTCGGCATGAACCAACAGGGCTTTCGGCATACGCCAAAAATGCGTTTGTGATACAGAGATATCCGGTGTTCGGCCGGCGTACGCCGAGGTGGTCATTCAAGTGCCGGTTTTGCTGAAAAGCAAGTGGCTTGGTGATCAAAGCGGCATAGACCGGAAAAATGCGAATACCAAGCAAAATGGGGTTCATGGCATGCATGGGGCAAGTAATCAAACACGGCATTTCAAAAGAAGGATCTAAACACAAAAGCCGATAACAAATTAACATGCAAAACCACAAAGAGAACAAATTACGTGCACAGTTAGTTTATAGAAAATCACGGGGAATGAAAAAATCAGGCTCACTAAGAGCATTATTACACATCAAATTAAGTTCAAAGAAAGCACACAACCAAACAGAAAGTAACAGGGATTGGGCAAAGCTCAAATATCACTCATCGTCAGAAACATCATTAGGAAACTCATCCACCCCACTACAGGAATCATCAACCGGATCTATGGGTAGCAAAGCACCTCTTGCGTTCTTGCTTAGGAACACCTCATCCATCGGGTCTGTGAGGACGCGAGAATACAATTTGGCAATCAACCAAGGAAAAGGAAGCATGATCTCAGCGTGAGCCCTAGAAGAAGTAGCAAACTGGACAATCGAAGAGTGGATGAGGCGACCCCAATTCACAGGAATATCAGTGCGAATGGAATACATCAAAATAATCTCCTCATCAGTGATCTTGGAGACATCAGCAGAAGGGAATACGTGAGAATTAATGAAACGTTTGACAACTCGCATTTCCTTCGAGAGGTCAAAAATAGTCGGTGCACTACCCTGCTGAGGGAAATAGTTAGTCATGGCCTTAGATGCTTTACGGTAGAAACAAATGGGGTCGTGGAGGTTCAAGACGACCTCATAGTACATCGCCGGGTTCTGATTGAAAGCATTGCTAATCATTTAAGGGTAAAAAAGAACGCTTACCCCTCGAATCTTCAAAGGATTGGTTTGCTTTCCATGAATGATAGTAGCTGTGAGCATGGAGTAGAACTCTCTGACATGAGTGATATTGGCACGACCATGAGGTGTTTCAGAAAATTGCTTCCACAGTTGGTAGCCAATGCGCAACTCCATAGGGGATGAAATATTACGATGATTGAGTCCTTTTTCCAGGAGGGGAGGGGCGCTGCTAAAGTAGTCAGTGTGGCAAAGAACCGCGGTGGCAGCAATGGTGGTACGGCGAGGAGGGTAATCCTCATCATAACATGGTGGTGAGAGGGATGAAGAAGATGGAGAAGACATGATGTAGAAGAGAAGAGGGAGGAGGAAAGAAATAAGGATGCTAGTGGATAGGGAGGTAGATAAATGATGGGTAAATAGGGTTTTGATAGAGTTATGATGGGAAAAGACTCAGAAAAAGGTGGAAATTACCTCTCCTAGGAAAACTCGGCGTACGTCGGTTTTTTAGGCGTTCCCCTGTCAAAAAGATAGTCTGTGCCCTAGATTCCTGAACAACTCTGAATGGTGCAGAAAAGTGTGATGTGCTAGGTCATGTCAGAAAGGGAATCGGCGTATGCCGACCTACTTGATTTGGAAAATCGGCGTGCATCGAAACTCTATACACGTCCATCAAAAAGTGTAAGTTCGTGCATCTCATGCATCTCACAATTACCAAACACTAAGCAAGGAGCTAGGCACAAGTATGATAATCAAAGATATCAAACAATGTTTGAAATAAGCAACTAATCATTCCCACAGAACAATATCATACAAAAGCACGTCATACGTTCTTACAATTAACTCCCACAAAATGAAAAGAGAAATAGTCATAATGCCAATTTAAGCAACCAAATAACAACATAGAAATAGTTTTGACAAGTCCTCACAAAACACTCAAGAGTTAACAAATGGATCAAAGGGCTATCATCATCGTCCTCCATACCCTTAGCCATCATGGCGGCAAAAGAATTCGGGCTCATCCCCAAATTTGTGGTATCACCAAGACTAGAACCCCCGTAATCAGCAGCAGTAGATGTGATGGGGTCCGTACCACCTCGTGCACCAACAACAAAAGTAACCACAGTGCTGTCCAGACTCATGCTCAAAAATCCCACACTCAATGGTTTGTGCCAAACGGTGCCTGGAAAGGCTCGAAATGTGCTGGGTTAGAGCTAGTACCTGCAGCAGTAAAATCAAACGCACCACCAAAAGGGTTTGTAGCAGGGGTAGACCTGGTGTGCGGTGTTTGGATAGGTATAGCTGGGACCCAAGTGCTTGATGTAGTATCACCGATCGAGACACTCGATCTTAGCACACCGGAAGCTTATGCTATTTACGATATAAAACATAACTAATTAATCCTACGAGAAGGTCAAAGATTTACCTTATCGGAGAGAAAGAGATAATCGACCAAAGGGAGGTGCCGTGATCTTCTGGATTGTGTCTCCTAGCGATGACTGGTGGACGTCGATCCTCGCCGTAGAACCTCCTCGAATATGCACAAGAAAAAACCCTAGGTTTTTCTCTCTATGACTAGAACAAGAAACTAATTTTTCTCTCCTTTATTTGATGAGTGGCACAGAAAGTGTGTTGTTATTGTGCTAGGAGGAACTCTCTTTATATAGGAAAATAACTAGACAAGAGAGTTATCCTTTTCACACCACAAATACCTATTCCCACAAGGAAAATATATTTGCCAACACATTACCTATTCCCATAAGGAAAAGATATTTTTTCTATACAATAAGAGATAATTCCCAAAAAAAATCAATCTCTTATTTTTCCATTAATTATCCAACAAATAGATAATTAATTAATTACACATGTGACATAATCTAGGAAAATTTCTTCTCCTAAAATATCCACAAGTGTGGCGCCATTAATGTCACTTTTTAAATAAAAAAATGTCTTTTGTATTTTACATATTATTTACCAAATAAATAATATTGCATATTCATTAAATAGACCAACTATTTAATTTATTCTCGAGATTCCATAAAACGAGAAAACACTCGCGTGTTAGGAGCCAACCCGGGGACCATGGACCTATAACCAGTACCTACAATAAATTAAATAAAATATTCATCGAACATAATATTTCTACTTAATTCATTAATTCCGGAATTACGCCACCATAAATCCGAAACTGAACTCTATCGGTTATATATATAACTTGTTCTCAAAACGTTGAGTCGAGTCGATAAGGGTCATTTGATATAATCATTTCATATAAACTAACCCTCCATAGACTATCCGTACTGAAGTAGGATTATTTTCGTAAACCTTCTTCACTACATCTTCTCCTTATTTACCATTAACCCACTAGTGATCAATTAGTTCATAACCAATACGAACTCCCGGGATCGATCAGTTTCTAGGATCAACAAATAAGGGGATTGTCTTTCTACTTCCCGCAGGAAGGAATGGATTCCACATCTGTGAGACACACATTTCTCACTCATTCCAGAATAGTGCCAACGTGAAAGTGATTTGGACCGCGCCTCTTAGCGTTCCTTAACGAACACAACAAACTCTATCCTGAAACAAGTAGGAGTTTGTAATCACTTCAGGATTAAGGTTAATCCATATATGATCATCTTGTGATTTAATAAGATTTCTCAATCACGGAACTATATGAGAAACTCATATTAAATCGGTCCAGTCTTATATGACTATCATCATATATAAAGGCCCCACTTAGACAACCAATGTTGACGGTCCGGATAGGACGGTCACACCATAAAGTGTTTTGGGTGCATTAATGGTGGTTTAATCAATAGACCCCATACTTTGATTTCGTTCACCACGGACTAATAGTTCAAGTGTATCACCATAAACTTAATCCTCATGTGTGACACACACTAAGTTGTATGGCTACATATGATACAACTTGGGGTTTTCAACAGTGTATTAAATATAAGCACAAAGCAAATAATAAGATGAAATAAAATCTGTCATTTATTAAATAAAAACAATTACATAAATTGACTTTCGGGCACTACACCTAACAATCTCCCACTTGCCCGTAATGACAAGCAACAATTGTTTTTAGAGCACACCCTATCTATTACATTTATCTATCTACTACATATATCCCCCACTTGCTCTAAAGCAGATAAGACATGTCTCTCACTCCCATACTCTCCAAGTGCTTGTCGAAGACATTAGATGCCAGCGTCTTGGTGAACGGATCACCTAGGTTGTCGGCCGAGGCGATCTTTAGGACCGAAATGTCGCCCCTGTGCACGATTTCTCTGATCATATGGTACTTTCTCTCTATATGATTTGATCTCTTGTGACTTCGCGGTTCCTTGGAATTCGACACCACTCCATTGTTGTCACAATAAAGTGGTATTGGATAATTTATATTTGGAATTTCTTCCAAATCACCAAGAAATTTCTTGAGCCATACCGCTTCCTTAGCTACGTACCTCAGAGGCTGCTATGTACTTGGCTTCCCTAGTTGAATCCGCAATGCTTGGTTGCTTTACGCTTCTCCACACTACGGCTCCCACTCAAAGAGTAAACACTGATCCTGAGATCGACTTATGACCATCCTTATCTGACTTAAAGTCAGAATCAGTGTAGCCTACGATATTCAAGTCTGCACCTGAATATACAAGCATATAATTCCTCGTTCTCTTAATATACTTGAGGATATTCTTTACTGCTGTCCAGTGCTCCATGCCTGGATTTGATTGAAAATGACTGACCAATCCCACGCCGTAGCAGATGTCCGGTCTTGTACATAACATTGCATACATCAGACTTCCAACTGCAGATGCGTAAGGAATACGTCCCATGATCTCATGTTCCTCAGTGGTCTGAGGACACTATTTCTTAGAGAGATCTATGCCATGACGGGTTGGTAGGAAACCCTTCTTTGCATTCTGCATACTGTAATGCAGCATCATCTTATCAATGCAAGATGCCCAGGACAAAGCCAACATTTTGTTCTTCCGATCCCGAATGAGCTGGATCCCTAGAACATAGCTTGCATCTCCTAAATCTTTCATTTGGAAATGCGTGGCTAACCAACTTTTAACATTAGACAACATCCCCTTATTGTTTCCAATTAGCAGGATGTCACAACATACAACACTAAGAATGCCACATTTTCCTTAACAATGCGCTTGTATACACAAGGTTCATCAGGATATTGTTTGAAACCGTAAGACTTGATGGTTTCATCAAATCTGTGGTTTCAAGACCGAGATGCTTGCTTCAACCCATAAATGGATTTGAGCAACTTGCACACTTTGTGCTCTTGGCCTTTCTCAATGAAACCTTCTGGTTGCTGCATATATATTTCCTCGTCAAGATAGCCATTTAGAAAAGCTGTCTTAAAATCCATCTACCAGATTTTATAGTCTAAGCATGCAGCAATCGAAATAAGAATACGAATGGAATTTAGCATGGCCACAGGCGAGAAAGTCTGCTCATAGTCGACTCCCTCTCTCTGGGTGTAACCCTTTGCCATTAGCCTAGCTTTGAAGGTTTCAACCTTCCCATCCACGCCCCTCTTTATCTTGTAGATCCAATTACTGCACATGGGCCGTACACCCTCAGGGAAATCCACAAGTTTCCAGACTGAGTTAGAGTGCATAGACTCCATTTCTTGGTTCATTGCATCAATCCATTTATCCTTGTCAGAATCATCCATAGCCCTCCGAAAGGACAGCAGATCATCCTCCACTCCATCAGAGACGGCAATGTTTGCCTCCTCTTGCATGCCATACCAAGTAGGTGGCCGAACCACCCTTTCGGTACGTCTGAGCGGTCTAGGATTCTCTGGATCAACTGTGGCGTTATTAGTGGTATTTGTGACAGGAGGTGTCACCAGTGGTCTGACCGTGTCAGAAAGTAACTCCTCGAGTACTACTTTACTTTGAGGTTTGAAGTCTGTCATGTATTGATCTTCAAGAAATATGGCATTAGTCGAGACTATCACTTTGTTGTCTTCCGGATCATAAAACAAACCTCCTCTCGTTCCTTTAGGATAGCCCACAAACAGACATACTTTCGTACGTGCTTGCAATTTGCTAGTCTTGTCTTCCACCACATGTGCAGGTCATCCCCAAATGCGAAAAGTGGCGTATGCTATCGCTCTGCCCCTTCCACAAGTCCAGAGGTGTCTTTTTGACAGACTTTGATGGCACCACATTCAATATGTGAACCGCTGTTTGTAAAGCACATCCCCAAAAGGAAATTGGTAGTGACGCGTAGCTCATCATTGACATGACCATGTCAATTAATGTTCTGTTTCTCCTCTTAGCAACTCCATTTTGCTGAGGTGTCCTAGGTGCGGAATGCTGGGAATAGATCCCATGTTCCAAGAGATAATCAGTGAAGTCAGTATCAAAGTACTCGCCTCCTCGATCAGAATGAAAGCACTTTAATGATTTACCCAGTTGCCTCTCGGCCTCTGCTTGGAATTCCTTAAACTTACTAAAAGCTTTGCACTTCTTGTGCAAAAGATAAACATATCCATATCTCGAGTAGTCATCGATGAAAGTCACAAAATACTCGAAACCACCTCTAGCCTATACATTCATCAGACCACACAAGTCTGAATGTACTAATTCCAAAGGTTCTTTGGCTCTATGTCCTTTTGATGAGAAGGGTGTTTAGTCATTTTTCCCTCTAGGCAAGATTCACAGACTGGGAGTGTGTCAACTGATAGCTCACTCAAGGGACCACCCTTGGCCAGTCTTTTGATTCTTTCCAAGGAAATATGACCAAGTCTTAGATGCCAAAGGTATGTTTTATCATGGTGAGAAACTTTCTGTCTTTTTACAGATTTCTGATGTTCTACTTTAAACATTTCAGTGTTAACCAGTGGAGTAGCTATCAGTTTAATAAAATACAATCCGTTTTCCAAAATTGCAGAACAAATATCACGACCATTTCTAGAAATGACAATTTTATTACTATCAAAAGAAAGAGAATACGATTAATCTTGCAACATTGAAACTGAAATTAAAATTTTACGGAAATTTGGAACAAAATAAACATGGTTTAAAACCAAGAATTTATTGCAAAAACATAAACTAACTACTCCCACCGCTCTAGCTGAACCCACTGCATTGTTGCAAACTCTCATCGTCAGCGTGCCTTCCTCTAGCTCCTGGTACGAACTAAGGATCTGCAAAGAAGAACAAACATGGTTAGTAGCTCCAAAATCTAGTATCCAAGTTGATACATTTTCAGCTACTGTATAGGATTCCAAGACTAGTAATTCAGAATTACCGGTCTTATCCTTTCCCTTGTTGATAAGGCCTTTCCCTTCCTTAGCCTCTTTGAGGTATGTTGGACAATGGCGCCTCCAATGTCCTACCTCATGGCAGTGGAAACATTTCCCCTTGGGCTTGGAAGTTGCCTGTTTAGCCTTCTTCTTCATTGGCTTTGCACGATTTTCTTCACGTTTTCGCTATTTTGCCTGCTTTGCCTGCATTGCCTTGGGCTTATTCTTGACTCCAGAGCTCGATGCCTTAGCTTCGGCCACGTGGGCCTCGGCCTTCGCTTCCCCTTTTCGGCTTCTCCTAGAGGAGATAGCTTCGAACACTTGCAGTTCGTTAATCAACTGAGTCAGATCAAATTTGAGTTTGTTCATGACACAGTTACTCTTGAACTGGAGGAACTCTGGTGTAAGTGATTCTAAGATCATACTCACTTGAGTTGCATTGTCAAAACTAGAGCCATGAGTCTCAGCATCAGCAAAGTAGTTAATCATGTTCATCACATGACCAGTTACCGACTGACCTTTCCTTATTTTGGCATTTATGGCCAACTTGACGGCCTCATGTCTTGCTTGATCAGATGGGGCACCAAACATGGAAATGAGAGAGTCCATGATTTCTCGCGCACTCTCTATGTTCTCATGCTTGGTCCTTATGATCACCGACATGGAGGCCAGCAAGATGCCATGAGTCTTATTGTCCGCATCTACCCAACGCTTATGGTCATCGCGTAAAGCTCGCGAGGCGTTCATGGGAGGAGTCGGCGGACAAGCCTCAGACAGGACAAACTTAACGTTTTCGAAGATGAGCACAACGTTCATGTTACTTTTCCACTTTTTAAAGTTGTTACCGGTCAATTTTTCATTCAACAGACTAGTTACTTGAGAAGACATTATGCTGTAGAATAAAAATGACAGAAATAAATCAAAACATACACCGCAACTAAATATGATTTTAGGAATAATAGACGTAATGTTATGCATGCAATTTATCCTACCATTCCAAGGATTTAATCTCACATCATACTACCGGTGCAGGGTCGGTATCAGTATAATGACGATTAAATTGAGACAATCTCTCTCAACAATTAACCTTTAAGAATCAGACATCTAGTATTTAACTATTGATTACCTTCCTTTTTCAGCCAAGATATTTCCATGAAATATCCTTTTGAGTGTGACCTACTATTTCAGATCTCAAAGTATGCACCGAGTATGCCGCCGCAGGGTCGGTCAGTGACTCAATGAGTACCCAAAATCCTATCCTTTCAGAGATCAAGCCTTGAATTTTGATAGGGGTGAAGGCCATCCGTAGGGGTCCGTAATCAACGCGGCTCGAGGCGTCACCCTTCTCTCACGTGCTTGTGTCAATAGTAGAGGCCGAGGGGTTGGTTGTCACCTTCCCCGCTCCCACTCAATATTTTGAAAATTAGGTAGTCTTTTTAGGATTTTAGAATTTTCAAATAATCCAAAAACAATAGATCATGAATATTTAATATAATCCTCCCACTAGTTCATCGGTTCCAAATACCGTCTAACTAGACTCACTATATCCACGATCCTCCAATTTCATGGATTAAAATTCTTTTGTGTAGATACTACACAAATAAACTTCACAAAGAATTTTATCATCCTAAATTGTTACGATAAAAGTTCTGGGATTGTAGAATTTTTCGAATAAATCAAAAAACAATAAATCAAGAAAGGCAACCACCAACTTATTGGTTTTAAACCCTGGCTGAGATTTAACCGAGTTCACCGAATGGTGTCGGGATGGGCTAAGCCGACCCGTCCTCTTCGTTGGTTCATGTACGACTGCTGGATGAATCGGGCTAAGGTTGCCCCATTCAGCCTCAGCTCGCCGGATAGCTTGACCTTGCCGGACCCCCGACGCTAACGTCGCACTTGGACGGACAAGTCGAGTCGAGCCGAAGCCCTGTTGACCGCCCGAACCAATTTTCGAACCTTTTGCTCAGTTGGTGTCCAACTTTTCTGGATTTTCCAAATTTTTATTATCAAAATTCAAAATTTATGTAGACACATAACCTAAACCCCACAGGATTTATTATCCCAAATTAAATTAATCATGTGAATTTTATATCTCGATAAAATTTCGTTCGTTTTAATTAATTAAATTAATTACCTAAATTAATCTAATTTAATTATGTCTTATACATGCCTAATTAATATCACGATTAATTATCTACTTGTATGCATATGTTAGGAATGGAATTCATAAATATGATGCAAGTCATGGTATGGTTATTTCACATAAATTATCAATCATGAAAATAAATGCGTAAAAGTTAAACCACTGAGATGGACCGTTGGTACCCCGTCTCTAACCTATTTAAACTAGGAAAAGCAAAAAAAAAAAAAAAAATTAAATAAATAAAACTTCTCGTACAGCCCTTCTTGATCTTGGAAAAAATTTGATGCCTTTTTCTTTGCAGCCGTCCGTACCGTTTTTTCCAGCGCCACAGCATCTTAATAATATTGAAAAAAAATTTGATGCCTTTTCCACATACAGCAGCCGCCCTTTTTCTTTTCCATTGTAGATATTTGGCCGACGGATCAGACGGTAAAAATACTACTACTATAAAATTTAAATTGCATAATTAAATTACATAAACTGTAAAATAAATTACATATATTCTATACTCGTATAATACTAATGATACGAGTTTACAATAGATCTAACGGTAAAGAAGTACCAACCCCAATCCATCTTGTCAACAACAACATTCAATCATTCAACAAAATAAAATATGCAGCAACCTAATATGCAATTCCACTCCTAAATTAATTAATTATGCTCTCGGTATCGTAAAAATTGAACTTTGGCTCTGATACCACATGCTTGATGTAGTAGCACCGATCGAGACACTCGATCTTAGCATAATGGAAGGTTATGCTATTTACGATATGAAACATAACTAATTAATCCAACGAGAATGTCAAAGATTTACCTTATCGGAGAGGAAGAGATAATCGACCAAAGGGAGATGCCGTGATCTTCCGGATTGTGTCTCCTAGCGACTACTGGTGGACGTCGATCCTCGCCGTAGAACCTCCTCGAATATGCACAAGAAAAAACCCTAGGTTTTCCTCTCAATTACTGGAACAAGAAACTAATTTTTCTCTCCTTTATTTGATGAGTGGCGCAGAAAGTGTGTTGTTATTGTGCTAGGAGGAACTCTCTTTATATAGGAAAATAACTAGACAAACGAGTTATCCTTTTCACACCATAAATACCTATTCCCACAAGGAAAATATATTTGCCAACACAATTACCTATTCCCATAAGGAAAAGATATTTTTGCTACACAATAAGAGATAATTCCCAAAAAATCAATCTATTAATTTTCCATTAATTATCCATCAAATCGATAATTAATTAATTACACATATGAAATAATCTAGGAAAATTTCTTCTCCTAAAATATCCACAAGTGTGGCGCCATTAATGTCACTTTTTAAATAGAAAATGTCTTTTCTATTTTACATATTATTTACCAAATAAATAATATTGCATATTCATTAAATAGACCAACTATTTAATTTATTCTCGAGGTTCCATAAAACGAGAAACACTCGCGTGTTAGGAGCCAACCCGGGGACCATGGACCTATAACCAGTAGGTACAATAAATTAAACAAAAAATTCATCGAACATAATATTTTGTGGAAATATTACGTTACATTAGTGTAACATATTAATTGTGAGACATATTAATTGTAAGACATATTAATTGTATTGAATAAACAATTAATATGTCATAAAGTCATAAAGTAACTCCTTTTGTCTTATTAGGTAATAGACAACTCTAGCAATTAATACTAGCCGACTCTAGTAATTAATTGCTCTCTCCTAGCTTATACTCTACTAGGACCTTTCTCACTTACTTGTACCTATTTATACTCACTCTTTTATGATGAATAAACTAAGTTGAAGTTTACTCAAGTATTATTTACTTTCTCAAACTCTCTTCATGGTATCAGAGACTTAAACTCCTGAATCCGCTGCATACTCTCGCACCTCCGCCGAATCAAGAATGTCTTCATTATCCGAAGCTTCCTCACCCTCGCTTGAGTCCCACCGCCTCTCTGCGACCGGGGTCACCGACTCTTCATCTTACACTAATCATAGACTTGATGGCAACAACTACTTGCTTGTGGTCAAGGTCTATGAAAATGTACATCTCTGGACAAGGTAAGATGGGATACCTGTCCGGCTCTAAACCTGCCCCTGCTGAAGATGACCCAGGATTTGAAGCATGGGATATTACTAATAATCAAGTCATGACCATTCTCACAAGATCAATGACAAAAGAGATTAGTGAGAACTTTATGATGTATGATACTGCAAAGGAGATCTGGGATAATGCTAGGGATCTTTACTCCAAGAAAGACAATACATCAGAGGTCTATGAGCTTGAAGCTAGAATTCAAAACTGCAGACAAGGAGATATGTCTGTGACTCAATATTTCAACCAACTATCTAAGGCATGGCAACACCTAGATATGTTGGAAACTCACTCCTGGAATGATGTCAAGGATGCTGCACTGTATAAAGACATCATAGAAAAGAAGAGAGTATTCAAGTTCCTCACTGGACTGAATCCTACTGTTGATGATGTTAGAGGTAGAATTCTGGCTACTAAACCTCTCCCAAATCTCAAATCCATGTTTGCTGAGGTCAAACATGAGGAAAGCAGGAGGAAAGTGATGCTACTGAACTCCCCTGCTGATAACCCTACTGAGAGTGCCACCCTGCAGACTGTCAGGAACCCTGCTGAGGTTACTGAGGCTTACAGGAAGCCTGCTGATAAAACTGGGAAGCTGTTCTGTGACCACTGCAAACGCACAAATCACACCAAAGACATTGCTGGAAACTACATGGCAAGCCTAACTCCTCCAAAACCTCAAGACCTGCCAAGGAAAGTCAGGGCAGACACATAAGTGAGGAAGAAGATGACAACAGGTTGAATGCACAGCTTGCTGCCTTCAAAGCCTTCCTAACTCAACAAAAGGGAGGTAGTCACTCTACCGACATAGCCTCTCATGCGGTACGGGTAAATTCTACTCATCTATTAGTAATGAAACCTGGATTGTTGATTCTGGGGCCTCATCCCATATGACTCGGTAATAAAAATCTCATTACTCAACTTAAGCCATGTCCCCAAATTCACAATGTTAAGACTGCGATGGATCTATCTCTAGTGCAAAAGGTTTTGGTAAGGTGCAGCTTACTAATAAGATATGCCTACAGGATGTCCTATTTGTTCCAAAATTAGATTGCAATCTCATATCTGTCAGTAAACTTACTAAAAATTTGAACTGGACTGTTGTTTTTAATGAGAATCAGTGCACTTTCCAGGATCATTCCTCAAAGGCAGTGATTGGGACTGCTAAACCGTGTTCAGGACTGTATGTGGTTGACCCCGCCGAAGACAAGACGAAGACGAATCGCCTCGGCGGCCACTCGCACTCAAAAACTAGACAATATCATGTTATGGCATTATAGACTAGGACATCCCAGTTTTAGTTATTTAAAGTCTATAGATCCTGAATTGTTTAAAGGTTGTAATTTGAATGATCTTCAATGTGATATTTGTCAATTTGCCAAACTCACCAAATCTGTGTATGCAAAATTACCTCACTTACCATCCACACCATTCACCTTAATTCACAGTGATGTATGGGGACCCTCAAGAGTAAAAAGCATAACAGGGAAGAGGTGGTTTGTTACCTTCACAGATGACCACACCAGAACCACTTGGTTATTTTTAATGAAGGATAAATCTGAAGTTGGATCCATCTTTCAAGAGTTTTATAACATGGTCTCCACTCAGTTTGACACTAAGATCAAAATTTTGAAGACTGACAATGCTCTTGAATATTATGAGTCTAATCTCAGTAATTTCTTGATGAATAAGGGAATTGTCCATACCAGTAGTTGTGTTGAGACTCCTCAGCAAAATGGGGTTGCTGAGAGAAAGAACAGTCATCTGCTAGAAATGGCTAGGTCTATCATGTTTACCACAAATGTTCCAAAATATATGTGGGGTGAAGCTATATTGACTTCCACATACTTAATCAACGACTTCCCAAAGCGGGGTGTTAGGCTTCAAAACTCCTATCAAAACCCTACGGCCACACACTCCCGCCCCCATCTTATTTCCCGCTTACCTCCAAAAATCTTTGGTTGTACTGTGTTTGTCTATATCCATGCCCAACACAGAAGCAAACTTGATCCCAAAGCTCACAAGTGCATTTTCCTAGGATATGCAAAGGACATGAAAGGCTACAAGTGTTACTCTCCTTCTGAAAAGAGATTTTACAATTCTATGGATGTAAATTTTTTTGAAAGGACTCCCTACTACAGCAAGTCCACTGAGGCAGTCACTGATGGAAACCTGATTGAAATTGACCTAAACCCTTTCCCTCAGCAAACTCTTAACCTCAGCAACCTACGATTCTCGGCGGACGAACCTCGGCACCCTGCCGACTCTCGGCGGCCCTGCGAACCCGAGACTGCGACCCGCAGCCTACCGACCCCGAGCCTGCGACACTCAGCAATCTACGGACTCTCAGCAGCCTGCTGACATTGATGATAGGCCTATTGCTCTCGGGAAGGGAAAGAGATCTTGCACCGATCACTCTATTCATACTTATTTATCTTATGATCGCTTGTCTCCTGTCTTTGCCATGTTTACACGGGACTTGGACTCTCACTCTATTCCTAAAAATATTCGGGAGGCTCTTCAAAATGATAAGTGGAAGGTCTGTTGTTAAAACGAGATGACCGCCCTTCGGATAATCATACTTGGGATCTCACAACTCTTCCAAAAGGCAAGAAGACGATCAACACCGCAGATGGTTATTCACTATCAAATACAATGCTGATGGTACAATTGACAAGTACAAAGCCAGGTTGGTTGCAAGGGGTTTCACTCAAACTTATGGCAATGACTATAAAGAAACTTTTGCACCAGTGGCAAAACTAAACACCGTCGTGTGCTTGATTTCTCTAGTCCGTCCAACTTGACCGGCCTCTACACCAATTGGATATCAAAAATGCTTTTCTCAATGGTGACCTCACCGAGGAAGTCTACATGAATGTACCTCCCGGTTTTGTCAATCCTCATACTCAGGGCAAGGTATGAAAACTCAGGAAATCTCTATATGGCCTGAAGCAATCCCCAAGAGCCTGGTTTGGGAAACTCACTACTGTGGTCAAAGCTGCTGGATATCATCAATGCAACTCAGATCACACCATGTTTATCAAGACAACCAACCAGAGAAGGTCCATTCTTATTGTATATGTGGATGATATCATCCTTACTGGTGATGACTCTACTAAGATCCACAATTTGAAGACCCTACTGGCAAAGGTGTTTCAAGTCAAGGATTTGGGCTATCTTAAATACTTCCTTGGTATGGAAATTGCAAGAAACAACCAGGGTATCTCTATCTCTCAAAGGAAATATGTGTTGGACCTGCTGAAGGAAACTGGTATGCTGGGATGCAAACCTGCTGTATCCCCAGTAGACCCCGGTAATACCCTGCTGCATGGTGACATTGCTGTCAGGAAGGATCAATATCAAAGACTTGTAGGGAAACTCATTTATCTATCCCATACAAGACCTGATATTGCATATGGAGTCAGTCTAGTTAGCCAGTTCATGCATTGCCCTACTGAGCAACATTGGAATGCTGTGAACAGGATACTGAGGTACCTGAAGTCCACTCCTGGCCAAGGCTTACATTTCACCAAGTCTCGCCGAGAGATCTATCAAGGTTTACACCGATGCGATTGGCCGGGCCGTCACACGGACGAAAGGTCTACTACAAAGCTACGCTCTTATGTATGGGGAAATCTTGTCACCTAGAGGAGCAAGAAACAACCTATCGTCTCTAGAAGCGATCTTTGAAGCCGAACTCGGGCACTTGTTTTGGGTATTTGTGAAGCTCTATGGATAAAAAGGGTCCTTACGAACTTCAAAGAGCCTATTCAAACCTATCACACTTTGCTGTGACAATAATTCAGCCTTATGCATGGCAGAGGATCCAGTCCATCATGATAAAACCAAACATGTGGACATTGACAGACACTTCCTGAAGTAGAAGATTGATGCCAAGATTATTCAACTCCGGTATGTTTCCTCAGCAGATCAGAATGCTGATATTTTCACCAAGGCCATTCCGCCACTTATGTTCAGCAGACTGAGTAGCAAACTTGGATGTATAAACATATACAACCCAGTTTGAAGAGGGGTGTGGAAATATTACGTTACATTAGTGTAACATATTAATTGTGAGACATATTAATTGTAAGATGACGATACCGAATATCGCACCTCCACGTGGCGTCACGAGATAGTCCTCCTGAAACGAGAATAAGTGATAGCCCAAGGGTCGAGTTATGAGTTGAGACATCGACAATCGACGTGATCAGAGAACCGAGACGACGGGCCCATCTCGATACCGCAAGTCGGAAAGCTCGGGGTGCGGACAAAGTCCACTCTAAACACGCAGGCCCATTATCCATGTGGTTACTTTTGCATAAGTGGGTAAAGCCCATATAAGCTGGTAAAAGCCCAAAAGGCTAATACTGTATTTTACCCAAACCGACATGGTTTAGGGTTAGGGGAATGAACTCCCTATAAATATAAACTTCCGGGAACTACGTGTGACTTGATTCCTGGAACATAACAGGATACGTAGGCAACCTGACTGAAAGGTCAAGGCAAATAAGCTAAGTCCGCCAGTCGGATAATGCTCAACTATATAATAAAGTCAAGGCATTTCAACGTCCGACGGGATCGGAATGTCAAGGCTTAAATAGTAAGTCCACAGGGCAGATTTAAATTCAGAGCATTGGATGACGGTGGCCGAGATACACCTTTGACAGATCAGACCTGACCTCAAGAGCTTAGATAGATCTGGGGGGCTTATGACGATACCGAATATCGCACCTCCACGTGGCGTCACGAGATAGTCCTCCTGAAACGAGAATAAGTGATAGCCCAAGGGTCGAGTTATGAGTTGAGACATCGACAATCGACGTGATCAGAGAACCGAGACGACGGGCCCATCTCGATACCGCAAGTCGGAAAGCTCGGGGTGCGGACAAAGTCCACTCTAAACACGCAGGCCCATTATCCATGTGGTTACTTTTGCATAAGTGGGTAAAGCCCATATAAGCTGGTAAAAGCCCAAAAGGCTAATACTGTATTTTACCCAAACCGACATGGTTTAGGGTTAGGGGAATGAACTCCCTATAAATATAAACTTCCAGGAACTACGTGTGACTTGATTCCTGGAACATAACAGGATACGTAGGCAACCTGAGAGAGACTCTCAGGCTCAGTCTAAAATCACCCCCAAAATCATCCTTGATTCAATCATCCCTAGATTAAAACGGCCCTGATTTATTCATAGACGAAATCCATCATCGTCATAAGACATATT
Source organism: Gentiana straminea (assembly GCA_036785695.1). Classification (NCBI taxonomy): domain Eukaryota; kingdom Viridiplantae; phylum Streptophyta; class Magnoliopsida; order Gentianales; family Gentianaceae; genus Gentiana; species Gentiana straminea. Next base: position 5,450,070 of record JAVUPR010000311.1, on the reverse strand, counting down.
AATTGTATTGAATAAACAATTAATATGTCATAAAGTCATAAAGTAACTCCTTTTGTCTTATTAGGTAATAGACAACTCTAGCAATTAATACTAGCCGACTCTAGTAATTAATTGCTCTCTCCTAGCTTATACTATACTAGGACCTTTCTCACTTACTTGTACCTATTTATACTCACTCTTTTATGATGAATAAACTAAGTTGAAGTTTACTCAAGTATTATTTACTTTCTCAAACTCTCTTCATATTTCTACTTAATTCATTAATTGCGGAATTACCCCACCATAAATCCAAAACTGAACTCTATCGATTATAGATATAACTTATTTTCAAAACGTCGAGTTGGGTCGATAAGTGTCAATTGATATAATCATTTCATATAAACTAACCCTCCATAGACTATCCGCACTGAAGTAGGATTATTTCCATAAACATTATTCATTACATCTTATCCTTATTTACCATTAACCCACTAGTGATCAAATAGTTCATAACCAATACGAACTCCAGGGATCGATCAGTTTCTAGGATCAACAAATAAGGGGATTGTCTTTCTACTTCCCACATGAAGGAATGAATTCCATATCTGTAAGACACACACTTCTCACTCATTCTAGAATAGTGCCAACGTCAAACTGATTCGGACCGCGCCTCTTAGCGGTCCTTAACGAACACATCAAACCCTATCCTGAAACAAGCAGGAGTCTGTAATCACTTCAGGATTAATGTTAATCCATATATGATCATCTTGTGATTTAATAAGATTTCTCAATCACTGAATTATATGAGAAACTCAGATTAAATCGGTCCAGTCCTATATGACTATCATCATATATAAATACCCCACTTAGACAACAAATGTCGACGGTCCGGATAGGACGGTCACACTATAAAGTGTTCTGGGCGCATTAATGGTGTTTTAATCAATAGACCCTATACTTTGATTAAGTTCACCACGGACTAATAGTTCAAGTGTATCACCATAAACTTAATCCACATGTGTGACACACACTAAGTTATATGTCTACATATGATACAACTTGGGGTTTTCAGCAGTGTATTAAATATAAGCACAAAGCAAATAATAAGATGAAATAAAATCTGTCATTTATTAAATAAAAACAATTACATAAATTGTCTTTCGGGTACTACACCTAACACCAAGGAGGTAGGGTATAAGGTAACTCTTGACATGAGGGGAAATTCTCTAAACGAAGCCTAGGGTTCGGGCACATAGCGAAAAGTAAAGTTTGCTAACTACGAAAGCCAGATAAAATTTCATTTGCCCACAAAAGGTGTCTTTCTGCTAACTGAGTTTGATTGGTATTCATGGCCACTTGACCACCTCGAAGAATTGCGATCTCAGAATCTAGGTGGTGGAGCATACCCATCATAGATGAATTACCCATTGGTGCGGAAGGGTCTGGGGGAATGGCTCCGGTGGGCTCACCTTCAGGATCAGGCGTATCTCTTATATTTGGACCAATATTAATGTGGAAAGGGGGCATTAACACATCACCCGGAAACTCAAGAACATGCTTATTTGTACACAAGGTGGAAATGAGATAGGGAAATAGAGCAAACCTAGTCTTATTCGTTTGATGAGAAAATTCGAAGAACTTCTTAAAGATTATCTCACCAACGTTGACAAACATGTTATTAAAGATGGCATAAGTAAGACAGGCATCGGCTGCATTGAAAGCATGAACATGGCTAAAGGGTTGAACATTAAAGGTTAAGAAATTGTTCATGACTTTCACATCCTTGGAAGCATCACCAATGTTAAAACGCCCTTGCACCCAAGCACCAGAGGGACAAAGGAAATGTCTTGCCTCTTCGGCTATCTCAAAGGTCTTAGTGCCAGGTTCAAGTTCCCAAACTTGCTCATACGTAGGTGTATCGGGTGTTGGAGGTAAACCGAAGAAAGAGTTAATGGCTTCTGGTGAAAAAGGGATATCAGCACCTCTAACAGAGACAAAACCTACATCAGGATGTTCCTCATCAACTACGATGGTGGAAAGCATGGAATAAAATTCAGCAACCAAGGTAGAATTAAATGTTCAGTACGTTGCATGGCTAATTTTTCCCAGTGGTTTCTAGCAACGATATCCTTGACCTCCTAACTAACTGTAGAAAAATCAATGGCTCTTTCAATCATGAATGAACGATCATGAAAATAGGTTCAAAAGGCCTTAGTGGCGGTGGCAGGTTCAAAGCTAGAAAACTTGCAGGCCTTCTCAACCTTGGTTAGTACATGATTGGGTAAGATGATGATTCCGGTAGATAAAGGAGTGGGTGACTTAACACGACAGGCTTTTCGTTTCTTCCTAGCCTCGGGTTGGCTACAAGGATTATCCATGGCTATAGGTGGATGGTGGTGCAAGACAACAATATTTAGACAAATAAACCAACTTTGAACTCAGGAATGACTAAAAAGAGAATTAGAATTGAAAATTGAAATAACTATCTTGAGAAAAAACATCAAAGCTCTTACCTTTTTTGTCTAAGACCGCCGGAAAAGATGGAGATGACCGGAAGTTGGGTTGCATACCGTAGAGAATCTTCTTACACTTAGAGTTGTCCAATTGTACTCATTGAAGAAATCCTTGGTGTGGTGGTGATGAGAATGAAATGGGGAGAGTGGGATGAGTTAAAGAGGAAGTTATAGAGATGAAAGGGTGTTTGTTGGGGAAAAGTGATGGTTTTAGGGTGTAATAACCGATAGATAGGAGTTAATGGGCACGAAGGAAAAGCTAAAAACCGTTTTAAAATTCAAACTGTCGCAATCGGCGTATGCCGACAAGAGTATCGGCGTGCGGTTTTGAAACGTTGAAACTCTCTGAATCAAAATTGAAAATTCGCACCATATTCGGCGTGCGCGGAATCCACCCTCGGCGTTCAGCTTGGAACGCCGAAACTCTCTGGTTTCCATAAGTTGACTCTTCACTTATATTCTCACTCTATCTTATCAAAACTTTCCCGAAACATGTTATTGGTTCAAAAATGATCAATTACAGGCTGCCTCCCGGTAGCGCTCTTGTTTAACGTTGTTTGCTCGACGAGATTATATGGTAGAATTTATGGAAATTATACAGATTACCTTGCATAGATACCACTAACAATTACTCACGTAAGCATGTAGCCAATAAGCACAAAATCCAACCAAATTCTGAAGAAGTAAAAAGAAAGATAGTACCCAAAAGTTGCTAAATTTATAGTCTATAGCTAGACTTTTCATAGCTTCAATCTTGATCAATGTCAAAGAGGTACAAGGCCTCCTTGTTATTTGGAATGCCTTCCTCTTCAACAAAAAGCTTCACTCGATGTCCGTTTGCTAAGAATGAACTCTCACCATCTGTCAATTCCACAGCTCCGGATGCATGTACTTTCACCACGGTGTATGGTTCTCGCCACCTAGACTGTAACTTACCTAGAAAAAGTTTCAAACATGAATTGTACAAGAGTACTCTATCACCCACATGGAACTCATGACGGAAGATTTTCTTATCATGAAAGGTCTTCGTGCGTTCCTTATAAATGCAAGAGTTCTCATAAGAATCTAAACGAAATTCTTCTAGGTCGTTGAGTTGGAGTTATCGATGTTCTCTTACACTTTTGGGATCAAATTTTAGGAATTTAATAGCCCAATAAGCTCTATGTTCCAACTCAACTGGAAGGTGACATGACTTCCTAAACACTAGTCTATAGGGTGAGCAACCAATAGGTGTTTTATAAGCTGTACGATATGCCCCCAATGCATCATCCAACCTCACTGACCATGTCTTGGTGTTGGTATCAACCGTCTTTTCAATAATCCTATTTATCTCTCGGTTTGATACCTCCACCTGACCGCTAGTCTGTGGGTGGTAAGGTGATCCAATCTTATGCTTCACGCCATACTTCTCCATAATCTTAGTAAATGGTCGATTACAAAAGTGGGAGCCTCGATCACCATTGATTGCCCGAGGAGTACCAAATCTCGTGAAGATGTTCTTTTTAAGGAACTTCATCACCACTCTGGCATCATTGATGGGAAGGGCTTGGGCTTCAACCCATTTTTGAAACATAATCTACCATTACTAAAATAAATTGATTACCAAAGGAGTTGGGAAATGGCCCCATGAAATCTATACCCCAAACATCAAACAGTTCACATTCTAAGATAGGTTTCAAGGGCATTTCATGTCTCTTGGAGACATTTCCTCACTTCTGACATGACTTAGAAGACTTAGCAAAATGATATGCATCTTTATAAATGGATGGCCAATAAAAACCGCTTTGCAAAACTTTGTATGCCATTTTCCATCCTCCATGGTGTCCACCAACTTCCTTTCCATGGCAAAAGGCTAGTATACTAGAAATTTCACTATCGGGGACACATCATCTTATTATGCCATCGGCACATCTCTGAAATAGATCCGGTTTCTCCTAATAGTAGAATTTCAATTCATGGAAGAAATTTTCTTCTTTTGCCATGTCCAGGAAGGAGGGATATATTCACAAGAAAAATAATTTACAATGTTACCTAACAAAGGCGAATTTTTCCTTGGCTTTGGCTCAGTATCAAGAAGTTACAATGCCGGTGTAGTGTCAATTACTATAAGTTGCTCATCCGGGAAGGTGTCTTGAATCTCTATCCGCTTCCCTTCTCCTTCTGTGTTCTCCAACCTGCTCAGATGATCTGCCACTACATTCTCACTCCCTTTCTTGTCCACAATGGTGATATCAAATTCTTGCAGCAGCAGAATCAATCTCAAAAGTCGTGGCTTCGCATCCTTCTTGCTTAACAAATACTTCAACGCTGCATGGTCTGTGTACACAATCACCTTGGAGCCTACCAGATAGGATCAAAACTTGTATAAAGCAAACACTATTGCCAGTAGCTCTTTCTCAGTTGTGGAATAATTTACTTGAGCCGAATTCAAGGTGTGTGAGGCATAGTAGATTGCCTTTAATATCTTCCATGGCGTTGTCTTAGTACCGCTCCAACTGCTAAATCGCTTGCATCAGACATTAGTTCGAATGGCATAGACCAATCAGGTGCTACCAAGACAGGTTCACTTATCAACTTCTTATTCAATGTTTTGAAAGCTTCCGTGCACTTGCTATCAAACACAAATGGTGTATCATTCTCTAACAAATGACTCAGAGGCTTGGCTATTTTTGAAAAGTCTGCAATAAAGCGTCTATAAAAACCTGCATGTCCAAGAAATCCTCTTAACGTCTTCAGATTGACTGGCGGTGGTAGCTTCTCAATCACTTCAATTTTAGCTCTATCAACTTCCAACCCTTCTTCATAAATTATGTGACCCAACACGATACAGTTTGATACCATCAAATGGCATTTCTCCCAGTCCAAACCAAGTTGGTGTCTTCACATCTCTATAAAACTTTCTCCTAATGATTTAGACGCTCATCAAAAGAATATCAAAATATACTGAAATCATCCATGAATATCTCCCGAAATTTCTCTACCATATCATAAAAAATAGCTGTCATACATCTCTCAAATGTGGCAGGGGTGTTGTATAAAGCAAATGGCATGCGTTTGTAAGCAAAGGTGCCATAAGGGCAAGTGAAGGTTGTTTTCTCCCGATCTCCCGCTGCAATGAATATTTGTAGGTACCCCGAATAACCATCTAAGAAACAGTAGAATTTGTGCCCGCTGAATCGTTCCAACATTAGCACTATAAATGGGAGTGGGTAATGGTCTTTCTTAGTATAGTCGTTCAGTTTTCTAAAGTCAATGCACAAGTGGTATCCAGTCACTTCTCTTGTCGGGATCAACTCATGTTTCTCTTCTCTTTCACCGTAAAACCTCCATTCTTCGGTACCACTTGCGTTGGACTCACCCACTCACTGTCTGAGATTGGAAAAATAATACCCATCTCTAAAAGCTTAATCACTTCCTTCTTGACAACTTCTTGCATATGTGGATTTAATCGGTGTTGTGGTTCGATACAAGGTTTCACATCATCATTGAGTATGATCTTATGTACAGAAATCTCGGGACTGATGCCTCGTATGTCTGCAATACTCCATCCAAACGCTTTCTTATGCACTCTGAGCATTCTCAACAACTTATCTTCCAGCAAAATAGTTAGTGACGAAGAAATAATAACAGGAAGTAACTTATCATCTTCAAGAAATGCATATATAAGATTAGAGGGAAGTGGTTTCAACTCGATATCTCTCGGTGGTTCAATGATTGAGGGCTTTAGTACAGGCCCTGTGATTTCCAACTCCAAAAACTTATGCCATGGTTGCTTGACAAAATCTCCTCCTGCATTCAAATGAAATAATTCCTCATGCATCTCATCATCATCCTCCTCTGCTTCATAGATGGAACATGACAAGAATTCCTCCAATTTTTCCTCGAATTCCTGCACGTTAGTTTCCTCCAAAGACATGGTTTCAACAAAAGAACATGAATCATGCAAAGTGTATGGGTGCTTCATAGCCTTGAAAACATTGAAAGTGACTGCATCCTCATTCACTCTCAAAATCACTTCACCTCACTGGACATTGATTAGAGTTCTAGCTGTAGCTTAGAAAGGTTGACCTAAAATAAGGGGTGTAGAATAGCCAGACTCCATTTTTATTACTACAAAGTACACGGGGAAGTAGAACTTATCAACTTTGACTAATACATCTTCGATGACTCCTTTTGGACGTTTAATAGACCTATCTACAAGTTGGAGAGTCATCTCCGTATTCTTAAGTTCACCAATTCCTAACTTGACATAATCCTCATAAGACATTAAATTAATGCTTGCACCAAGATCACACAACACCCTCTTAAACAAGAAGCCTCCAATCTCGTAAGGGATAGTGAAACTCCCGGGGTCCTCTCACTTAGGGGGTAACTTATGTTGTAACACGGTGGAGCATTCTTCATTTAAAATCACATTCTCATATTCCTTAAGGCGTTTTTTTATTGGAAAGAATGTCTTTGAGAAATTTCCCATAAACATGCATATTCATTAAAGCTTCTATAACAGGAATGTTAACCGTAAGATGGCTAAAAGTCTTGAGGATTTGAGCATACTTTTTATCTACCTGCATCTTTTTAACCTGCTCCTTAGGTGGGTAAGGTAATGACTCAAGAACAATAGAATTAGGATTGGAATTCATACCTTCCTTACTTTTGCCCTTGGATGATGATGGGCGAGCTTCTTCAAACCTCTGTGCTTCATGGGGTCTCCATGAATCATCCACATGTTGTTTGTTCTCAGGCCTTCTCAAAAGAGTAAATTTTCCCTTTTCGGCATGCTCCTGTTTCTCAGGGTTCACCTCGGCGTCCGCCAAGGGGAACGCCGGAACTCTCTGTTCCAACAAATTCTGTGATATCTCAACCTCGGCGTGCACCGATTCTTCAGGTTCATCTTCATCCCTAATGTGACTTCCTTCAAACAGTGTCCGTGAATCACTCAAACGGGGATTCTTCAAACTTCCCCAAGTTCTCGCTTCATTCATACCTTCTTCATCATCACTGTCAGCATTCACATGTCTTTCCCGGCTTAAAAATTCAAAGATTACAGATTCTTCTACACATGTTCTGCTATTCACTCTCTACATCCTCTCCTTCCAATTCTGATGTATCATAGAATGGCTTATCCAAATCTTCTTCAACTTCACTCCGTCCGACTCCAAAATAATCACCACCTCTATAAGTTTTTCCACTTCGAGTACATATAACTTTGACTTCCTTGTGATGCCTTTCGCTGTCACTTGGTAGCCCTCCTAGAGGTCTACTAGTTCTCCTTTCACCATCTCTACTCATTTGTTCTTCCACAATCCTCATGGATGCCTTTATCATCTTCATTCTCACATCATGCCCACTCATAGCTGTTTTCAACACCCCCATGTCCTTGTTGACTGCACTAAGCAAAGTCATTACACTTTCCATATTCTTGGCTTGTGTGGCAACCACTCCCATGAGTTTATCCAAAGTGTTGTCCCATCTATCCTCTCATGCTTGATTCGAACTCTCGGTTATTGGGATAGTTTGTGTAATGGGTTGAGGGTAAGAACGAGTGTTAGGTGATTGGGTTGAGGCATTGCCTTGGTGGTTTTAGTAAGACATGTTGGAATTGTAAGAAGTTCATGGTTGTGGAGCAAATGGTGGTTGTCCTTGCTTGTTTGAGTTCTCATTCCAACGATAACTCGGATGATCTCGCTTAATGGCATTGAAAGAGTTAGAGTATGCATTGTTTATGTTCCGGTGTTGTTCCATGTAACTTACTTCCTCCGCTTGTAAATCACCGGGCTCTTCCATCTCAAAAGACAGCTCATCATCATTGCCATAATCATTATATTTCTTGCTATCAATCAAAAAATTTCCTTCCATCCTCTTGCTTGACTGCATGTTATCAAACTTCTTTGACAACTTATCTATCTTCTCTAAAAGCTCCGAATTGTCCTTTGATCCTTCTGTAAAACTAACCTTCCCGTGCTAGATCCGGTCTCCCACATTCTATGATTCTTTGCAAATCTCTCTATAGCATCATAGACTTCCAGAGCATTGCACGACATTAAACATCCTCCATTTGCGTGGTCAATATTATAACGTGATTCTGTCCTCAATTGTCTACAGAAAAGTTGGATTTGCGTGTCGAATGGGTAACCATGATCGGGGTAAGCTTTCAACAACTTCTTAAATCATTCCCATGCAGTCCCTAAAGTTTCATCAGGTCCTTGTGCAAAATTTGCTATTGCAACCTTCAACTTTAAATTCCTTCCAAATGTAAAATATTGCTTTAAAAATTCATTTTGCACCTCATCCCACATAGTTAATGAGTGGTGGGGTAAGGATACAAACCATTCTTTGGCTTTCCCTGTCAAAGAGTACAGAAACATAGACAATCATGTCAACTCATTCTGAATTCCATGACACTTAGCTGTGTTGCAAAGTTGCTCAAAAGAATAGAGGTGATAGTGTGGATCGTCAAAATCTTCTCCTGCGAATTGGCATTTGGTTTCAATCAATCCGAAAAGATGTCCTTTCACTTCAAAATTATTCGCTCCTTCATTGGGTAACCTGATAGGATCATTAGGTGCATTCCTTCTCAAAGGTTGATCACAAAGGGGTCTCAATGGTGGGTTGTTTCGGTTGTGGTTTTGATTGTGGTTTTGGTTGTTCCGGTTGTTTTGACCTTGGTTATTGGGATATGGTTGAGGGTTTGGATCTTCCGGTTGAGGTTCAATTTGTGCAATCTCAAGATTCTCCGCCATCTCTTCTTGAGTCGATGAGTATCGGGATGATTCTTCATTAGACTTGCCAAATCTATGCTCAACTATCAATTGTCTTTCGTACGTGTTAATGTCCGAACGATATGGAGTAAGTGAAGCTTTACCGGTTCGGGACCGAGTCATCAACTACAAAAATGAAACAACAAGAAATGATCAAACACACTTGGTTACTTACCAAATGGTAAGTACCAAAGAAGTAAACATAAATGAGATTAGAAAAAGACATGACCTTTGCTCGAAAATCTTAAACTAATATAAGTATTAACCGTTACACTCCCCGGCAACGGTGCCAAAGAGCTTGACATGTCCCTACTGGGTGTTCAGTCTAACCGGCAGTGTACCGGGTCAACTGTAGCCTAGTTGGTGAGTCAAGGTCGTATCCCACAAGGAGTGTATTAGTTAACCACCGATTAGGTTCATATTTTCGATCCAAGTCGCAATTTTTGTATAAGATAAATGATGCTCAAAATAACTAAACTCAATTGAAATATGGAACTAATGAAGACAATGCTTTGATCCAACGGACTTTTTTGACTATGATAGATTTGGCTACCTACCTTCCTTCCTAAGATATTCAAGAGTGTGAACCGGTGTGTTCCGCGACTAGCAATCCCCTTTCTTTCGAATGAATGAGATCACTCTATGCCTCCTCCTTGACTTAGGAACCCTAAGTCTAATGATTTGACATGATATGCACTTGAACACAAGCCTAAGCCACCCTCGGATAAGAAACCGAATTCCACTAAAGGTCGGTGTTACCTTCCGATTCTTTTACTTCTTTCCTACACTCAATATATCCTTTCGGTTTCTATCAAGTGTGTGTGCAAACTAGGGTTAATTAATTCCTAGATTGCTATCAACAATATCAAGTAAAAGAGGGTTCAACACTTAAAGAAACTCAAATGTAAAACTACCAACTAATTCACAATCAAAACGAATCCATCTTCACTTCACATTATCTTGGCTAGTGTGAAACTAGCCACTCATAGTTATGAGTCCCAACATATTAAAGTTAGAGTTCATAACCCTAAGAACAATTAAATCAAAGTAAAGGCTAAAAATTATACCAATCACAAGCTATTAACTTGAAAAAGGAAAACTTGCATTTCAACCTTCAAAAGCTCCAATTGAGAGAATGTATCCCAAAAGCTACAAACTTTTCCAACTAGAATTCATCCAAAGAATCAAACAAGAATTCTTAATGTTTACACATGCAATTTAAGAGCTAAAGTTACGATGATTTTTGGCTAGATGAGCCTTGAAAGTGGAAGTGCCTTCAAGATAGAGAAAAAGTTGTGTATTTTTAGCCCCCTTTCTAAATGAAGTCAAAATAAGCTTTAAAACTTGAAATCTGAGTCTTTCGGTGTCCTCCGTCTGTGCACTCGGCATGCACCAATTTCTGGCAGGTAGAAAAGTGAGTCAGAAGCAATAAATGCTGCTCAAATTCTCAGCTGTCAAATTCCGGCGTCCACCAACTGCACTCGGCGTACACCGACTTTCTACTCTTATCTTGATTCTTTAACTTCTTCAACAAGAAAGCTCTCTAAAGCTTGATGGAACATTCCAAGCTCTTCCAAAACTGATATCTAACCTGGGTATCTGCAAAACAAAGCCAAAAACGATACCCCGCATAATTCCGATAACAAAAATGTGGCATAAAAGCCTAAAATTATGGAATTAAATACTTAAAACATATTTACAATATTTGATCTATTTCATCACATAATTGCATGAATTTGATATGAAAGCATCACTAAAATCTTAAGAATTGGATAAAAATACATCATTCGGTTGACTTACATCAGCGACGCATCATTAATGGGGAGGTACAGTGGGGTCCCCAACATACGACACAATGAGCGTTTGGATATGTTGAATGCTACTGGGAGTGGCTTGAGGATGTTGTTTCCTTCTGTGGTGAGTTGCTGTAGAAGAGTCTCATGTTTGACGCTTTATATGCATCCTTGTTCACCTACACTCGGAATAAGAATGTTGTTCGTGCCTTTTGTGAAGCTTGGTGCCTGGAGACCAACACTACGCATACTGATGCTGGGGAAGTGTCCATCTCATTGATGGACTTGTGAAAGATTGGTGGTCTCCCTATCGCTAGAGGTTGTTATGAGGAGATCATCCCAAGATTGCATGAGCTAACATGATCTAACGCTCGTCCTTTGAGGCCCCTTCCCAAGAGTTGTCAATACATGTTTGCAGCTTTTCTCCATTGCTTGGGTGGTGAGTATGACATCTACAACCCCCGACTTCCCATTGTTGCATGGATTAATTTCTGGTGTCGCCTGCCTTTGAAGCATCCCAAGCCTAATACGACGCCAACAAAAGGAGCGAACCGGCCAAGTAAGACATATAATCCAGATGGAGTCATTCCAGACAAGCCACGACCATGGTCACCCCAAGACCAAACTCCTTTTATCGAGCTTGGAGTAAACGAAGAGCTAAAAGACGAGACCTACTTGGTGGCTCTTGTTGCATGTTCGCTGTGTTTATTTGTCCTTTCGACCAGTGGTTCCCTCATCAGACCTTTCTCATTCAAAATGGTGAGCCAGATTGCTTCTAGAATGAGGTTATCCCTTGCTGCCCCCGTGCTGGTTAGTGTATACAGGGGTTTAGGCGAGATTGTTCATTCACCGACCCCGGAACGAGCATATGTTTTTCTCCCATGGAATTATGTGTTCGGATGGATGGCTCGATATTTTGACACTCATCATAGAGTACCGTCTCGTTTGGATTTTCCTTTCATGACCCGTTATTCAGGAGAAGGAGGATCGAAGCCTTTTGATGACTATACAGCTAGGAAGCTTATCCATAGAGGTCGTGACATTGATTGGAGCACGACTGCCAATACAAGGAGCCGCACAGAGATCAAAGAGAATGATGGCAAACTATTTCTCTGAGAGAGGACATTTTTCTTGCTGCTCGCTCAAGATTTATGGCGTTTCATCGGAATGGTTCTTGTTAGGTCGAGCCATACAGCCCTTGTAGGTTTGCACATCAATTTGGGTTTTACCAGACCACTTCAAAGGAACTTGCAGCTGACCTTCGAACCACCCAGTCAGCTAGAATTTTGTGAAGAAAATTCATCAATCTTCAGAGTTGTTCCAAGATAGCATTTCCATCCTGCTCAAGCAAAATGAACAACCATGCTTCTTCTGATTTTCGAGCATGGTGGATGAAAGTTCATGGTACATATTTGATTGATGGGAGAGCTTTGATCTTGGAGACGACGGCCAGAAAGAAGCGAACCGTTCCTCAAGCTAGAGAAAATCCAACCAAGCCCTCTCGTCCTTCGAAAGCATCTCCCCATGCGGCTCCCCACCTTGCCTTCAAGGTGGTTACAAAAGTCAAGGAAACTTGTACTATATCGAGAGAGAAAAGGCGTCCTGACATTGTCTTGGGTGCTAGTGGGAGTTCTTCACATAGTGATAGGAACTGGAAGCGGCAGAAGGGGGGCCAACCAGAAGAGTCTGACAGACAGGTAATTCCTTACTTCTTGGAGGATGCCAATGTTGATTGGTCAACGTTCTTCCATTTCTAAGCAACTTTAGTGTTAACAACCCGGGGCTTATAAGGCTTTAACTTCACTTACTCTCTTCATTATTATTACTTTTATTTCCATAAGTCTATTTCACTTTGTATCTTCGTTTTACAGTTGGTCTACCCAGATGCTCACCCGGATGATGGTGCAGGGCGCATCGAGAATTCTACCAATGGCCCTACTGCTTTCGCCTTGGCACTTCAGGAGACTAAGGAGAATTATTACATCCCTATGACGGATGGAGAAAATGAAGTCTCATCGCCAGCTCCTCAACTCCTTCAAGGGACTTCTTTCCAGGAACTTAACAATGGTGTGGAGAATGTGCGTGCTATGACTCCATCATTGAACCACACTACTACTAATGTTACATCGAGCAAAGAGCCTCTTAAAAGTGCACGGCCGGCGACACCTCTTTCTTATCCACCTCTATTACCCATGGAAGTTTCAGAATTTACCTCTAGGTGTATAATCGACGATTTCTATCAACATCTGACCAACATGTTCTGGACTAGACTTAAAACCAAGATCTCCAATTATCCTCTAGAGGAGTTGGCCTCAAAAAAGGACGATGTTTACATTATATTTGACGAGATGAAGTGCCATAGTAAGTCGGACCTTTCTAGTTTTGAAGCTCTCTTAGGTGCCTTCGTTGATAACGCATCGCATTACAGTGCAGCTCAGAAGGACATTGCGGGGAGGATTACCGCAACTTTATATAAGAAAAGCATTCTACCCTTTTCACAACAACTTGCTGAATTTAAGGCAGCTGAGGGAGATCATCTGAAAGAGATTGAATCATCGAAGTCAATCCTCATCGAGCTCATGTCCAGAAGGGAGAATATGGAGAAGAAAGTTGAGGCATTGAAGAAAAAGGAAGCAGAAATGTCCTTGTTACTTGCGAGCCATGAAAAAGAGTGGAAAAGTATGACAATTCGTGCATATGAATTGCAGAATGGCCTAAATGTGCTCGAGAGTGCACCTCGGTTGCAACCTGGGGAACATGAAGCTTTAGAGAAGATGACAGAGCTGCTTGAGCTTGCCCGCCAAGAGTTGTTGGATTACAATCTTGTTTATTTGATTTGTTGTTCCTTCCCTTGAGAAATGTTTTTTCTTTCTTTCTTCCTTTTGCTTGCCTTTTGTTTCAAGATGTAATAAAATTTTAATTGATATGAATCAATAAAAACTCTATTATTCCCTTAACGCCTTGCAATTTGTTTGTTTCTTTTCCTCGTATGAGGACCTCTTTTTTGTTGATGGAGCTCCATACTCTTTTTGGTATGGTGTGACTGAACTTGGAGGTCACTCTCTTCTTCTTTATGTTTCAGAATGGATTTTTTTTTGGTATGACTGAACTTGGTGTAACTTCCTAAGCTGCCTACGTACCCCGGGAATTCTTTTAGGGGATCAAGTCAAACGTAGTTCAAATTTTGTTTTTTTTGTAACACATGATTAACACAATTTAGGCTCGTGCTTAGGAGCATTTCTTGCGCTATGCACAGAACTTCTTAAGAAATTTTCCGTTGATCGGGCTGAGCTTGACACCGTCTTTATCCCCCAACTTGTATGCACAATTTGTTTAGACCTCCCGGACAACATAAGGGCCATCCCACTTGGATGTAAATTTGTTTTTGGACTTGTTGGTCATGATAATAGGTCTTCTTACTGCAAGGACGGTATCACGAACTTGAAATGCTCTCGAACGAACTTTTTTGTTGAATGCCTTTGACAACCGTGCTTGGTAGCATTCAAGGTTCTGTTGAGCCTGGAGCCTTTTTTCGTCCAAAGCTTCCAATTCTCCAACGCGAAGGTGCGTATTTTCTTCATTAGTTAGACCCTCTTGGATAGCGATCCCGAGAGAAGGGATTTGAGGCTCAAGAGGTAGCACAGCTTCTACACCATATACAAGTGAATATGGAGTGGCTTGAGTTGGTGTCCAAAAATTTGTGCGATAGGCCCACAGTGCTTCACCCATCCGCTCATGCTAGTCTTTCTTGTGACTTGCAACCACCTTCTTCAACAAGTTGCATAACGTTTTATTGAAAGCTTTAGCAAGTCCATTGGCCGGCGCATTGTACATGGAGGACTCGTGTTGTTTGAAGCTATACTGCTCACACAGCTTATCTACCAAGCAATTCACGACGGCTTTCCATTATACGTGATGATGTAGCGTGGAACTCCATAGGGATAGATAATGTTTTCCCGAATGAAGCAGACTACATCCTCTTTCTTTACCTGGCGTAGTGCAACAACCTCAGCCCATTTTGAGAAGTAATCAGTGGCCGCCAAGATGTAGAGATGTTGGCCTGAAGACTTCGGAGTGGACCAACCACATCCATTCCCTAAGCATCAAAAGGCCATGCCGCTATAGTTGGATGCAACGGCTCAGGTGGCTGATGAATAAAGTTAGCATGGAACTGGCATGCTTCACATTTTCAAGCGTAATCCATGCAATCTTTTACTATAGTCGGCCAGTAGTATCCCATCCTCTTGATGCGAAAGGGTAGCTTCGGACCGGACTGGTATGCACCAGAAATCCTTGAGTGAGCCTCCTCTATAGCTTGAAGAGCTTCATCTTCTTTGTTGCAACGAAGAAAGACTCATTCAAAAGAGCAACGATACAAGGTATCATTGTGAAGGAAGAAGCATGGAGCCCGACGTCTTATGTCAACTTTCCTCTTTTGAACGTCAGGGAGCCTCACGTGTTTCAAGTACTCAACTAATGGATGGCGCCAATCCTCTTGGTCAATTTCGTAGGCACACACGGCATGACTATCATTATCATCTTCCTCATCTTCTTCAAATTATGGAGGAACCACCCACTGCTTGCAGACGGGGACCTGCATCTTTCCATCACCAATTACCAGTGTCATAGCCAAATTTTCTAGAGCATCTGCTTGTTTATTTTATTTTCTCGGAACATGCTCAATTGTGACATCGCCAAGGTAAGCAACGATTCTTCTCTGGCTTTTTTACATCGTAGACCCATTCAAGCTAGTTGATGATCAACTGAGAGTCACCGTAGACATTCAGTCTGCATTGCTTCACATCCATTGCCATCTCAAGCCCTAAGATCAAGGCTTGGTATTCTGCCACATTGTTGGAGCAACATTCCGCCAATTTGAAAGAGTGCAGGACTTCACCTTCTGGGGAAACAAAGACGACTCCGGTGCCAGCTCCATCTCGTCGCGCTGCCCTATTAAAGTACATTCTCCACGGTGGAAGGACTTCAATCACCATGACATCCTCATCAGGCAGATCGTCTGAGAGTTCCCACTCTGCCGGTAAAGGGTGATCAGCCAAGAAGTCTACAAGCACTGGCCTTTTGATTGCCTTTTGGGGGCACGTAAACAATTTCAAATTGCTGAAGTTCAAGATACCACCTTTCCAATCTATCGGACAACACGGGCTTGGACCTGACAAACTTCAGAGGATTTGCTTTTTGCACCAGATGTATAGTGTGAGCTTGAAAATAGCTTTAGCTTCTGGATGACGAATATCAGTCACAAGCAGAGCTTCTCAATTGAAGAGTATTTCAGCTCGTGTGGATTCATCATTGTGCTCAAATAGTATAATGCCTTTTCTTTGCCCTTGTCATTCTCCGGAGCAAACAGTGCACCTACTGATCGTTCTTGCGATGTGATGTAAATGATTAGAGGTTTACCTTTAACAGGGGTGCCTAAGACCGGAGTATTCGTCAAGTATGCCTTAATGTTTTCAAACGGATTTCTGCATGAGTTATCCCATTCAAACGGAACTCCCTTCCTCATCAGATGGCTGAAAGGTTGGCATCTTCCGGCGAGGTTTGATATAAACCTTCGTATATAGGCCAATTTACCCTGCAGACTTCTAAGTGCATGCAAGTTATGAGGCTCAGGCATCTTCACAATGGTTTCCACTTTGGACTAGTCAATTTCTATTCCTCGATGTCGGACGATGAAGCTGAGGAATTTTCCCAAGATGACTCCAAATGCGCACTTTAGAGGATTCATCTTCAATTGTAATCTTCTATATCTATTAAAGACTAATCTCAAATCATTCAAGTGGTAAGCCTTCTTCTTTGATTTTCAACCAAGTCATCAACATAGCACTCAACATGTAAGTGTAGAATTTCATCAAAGATCCTCTGCATCGCGCATTGGTAAGTTTCCCCTGCATTCTTCAGAGCAAAAGGCATCACTTTGTAACAGTATATTCCCTTAGGAGTTCAAAATGCAATGAATTCTTCATCTACAGGAGCCATTCGAATTTGGTTATACCCAGACGATCCGTCCATGAAGGATAGAACTTCATGACCTATGGTTGCGTCTACCATCAGGTTAGTGATTGGCTAGGGAAAATCATCCTTTAGGCATGCATTTTTTATGTCCAAAAAATCTACACAAACGCGAATCTAACCATTCTTCTTCCTCACGGGGACGATGCTCGAGATCCATGTTGGATACTTAACCTCATGGATGAAACCTGCTTCAATGAGCTTGTTGACTTCCGCCTCTAGGAGTGGGATAAGATCTGGCCTAAATCTCCTTTGAGCCTGCTTGATAGGGCGTGATCCTTTCTTTACGGACAACTGATGAACAGCTACCTTCGGATCAAGCCCAGACATCTCTTTGTATGTCCAAGTGAAAACATCCTTGTTTTCTTGAAGGATTTCGAGGTATCTCTCTCCTTCTTCTGGAGACAAAAGAGGACATATGAAAGTTGGTCATGGCTCATCCTCGGTGCCAAGGTTGATTTCCTTTAACTCATCCACTGTGGACTTGACCCTTTCTTCTAACTCCCGGGGTGCTTCTTCAGCATCTTTTTCAATCTCATCATTTCCCAAGGTGATATGATAGACGGAAGCATGTTCCTTCACTTTATCAAGTTCTGACATCCTTCTAGTTTTGGAAGGATACAATTCTTCACCGACGGTGATAACATATAAGGATCCAACGCTTTCTTCAGGATCATTTTCTTGTCGTGTCAGATGCACATCCTCCATATTGTGCTTGGCATCAGTTTTAGTGTACACCACTGTGCACATTTTATCCTTCATTATATTTCCACAATGAATGAGAAGAAATGTACGACGCTTCATTCTAGACGGGATCTTGATTTCCTTAGAGTCAATGTTTGTTACCTCTTTTCCAGAGGCACGCATGTGCGCTGATCATTTTCGGCTCTTGACACCCTTAGATTTTTGTGGATTCTTGGTCGTGACCGAAAGCCTTTCAAAGACCGAGACACGTTCTTTCTTAGGTTGTAACCTCTCAAACACTGATGGCCTTTCATGTAGAGGTTCTGGGATGTTTGATGATGATGATTCATCCTCAACTCCAACATAGTTATTGGTTGCCTTCCTTATTGAGATATGGACAGGCGGTGATGGATTATACCCCAGACCCTTTCGGGACCCAATAACCGGAATATTAGCTTTTGCGGATTTTTGCATTTCTCCAGATTCTTCGTTTTTTGCTCCTATTTTTAGAGCAGGGCTTCAGGATCCGTTTGCTACCTTTGCGAGGAGTTTGTAAGCAACAGGATCAAAACCTTCTTTTCTTGTGGCTGGCAATGTTCCATGTTCTATAACCGCACCTTCTTTAGGACGGGTAAACCCTTGTAGATGAGCATCCGTCTTCACGGCATTGATCCTGGGAAGCGGCATCATCATTCCACTCAACGCTTTGGATTTTTGAGGTGGATAAGTATCTTCACATTCCTTTGAGGCATGTCGAGGCCCTGATGAATTTGTCTCTTCACGCTTGCCGACCTCTCTCTTATTTTCAGATGGCATGGCCTTCTCCTCATCATCCTTTTCTCGTGACTTGGAATCGCCTACTATCATCAAAGGAGTAGGCTTCAGATAGAATTTTGCATCTGCAAAGTGAGTTTCAGCTTCAGTGAAAGGTTTTTCATCAGCAACGACCTTTCTGAACATGCCATTGTGCCAAAACTTAAAGCATTGATGATGGGTCGAAGAGACGACTCCATTCTCATGTAACCATGGCCTCCCTAGCAACATGTTTTAGGATGTTCTAACGTCAATCACATGGAACAGTGCAATTGAAGATAGGTCATCAGTCAAGATGTCAAGTCGGATCACGCCAATGGCTCTCTACCCTCTTTGGTTGAATCCATGGATCATAAGGCGACTGTCAGAGAGTTCATCCATACAGTCACCCAACTCTTTCATTACTCGGAGCGGCAATATGTTGACAGCTGATCCTCTATCTAGTAACACACGATTAACTTTTTGCTCACGCGTGTATGCTGTGACAAATAGTGGGCGGTTATTGGGTGTTGATTTGAGAAGCATGTCATCATCTGTGAAGGCGATCTCAGCCGTGCAAGCGAGCTTTGCATTGTTTGAAGCCTCTTGCTCTGTCGGCGAGTCTTCATTTTCCTTTTCCCCATCTCTTTCTTCTGCGTGGATAGAAAAACAAGGGACAAATTCATCTCTGAGTTTTCTTCAGTCGTCTCAACTTCAAGGAATCTTTTGGGCATGTACTTCAATAAGGTGATTGGATCTCGATGGCCTCTATACTCAACCTCTTCAGGGAAGATGCTCTTCACTTTCTAGTTTACCTTCCTTTGATTTCTTCTCAGCTTTCTTGCCTTTCGGCCTCTCTTTGGCTTGAAAGACCTGGAACAAATCATCTTTGGTTCATCCAACTTGGAGTAAGGTGACTTCCTTTGCTTTTTCTTGTGAGTCACCAGAATCCATCCATCATCGTCTCGTTCGACAGACTTCGGGGTTTTCCTTTCTTCTGCAATGACTTTTGTATGTTTGTAAGACATCCCAGATTCTCTCTTGGCTACGGGTAGAGAATCACTGAATTTGATCTCAACGGGGTCGAGTGATCCGAATTGAACGGTGAGGCAGTGACCACAGGTCGGCTCTGCTACGGTGATTTGATTTGCGCTTGCCTTCTCTTCTTCATGCATGATCTTTCCTTCCTCGGCCAGGCACATAACTTTGTCCTTGAAGACAAAGCTAATTTCCTTCATGAGCCTTTGCTGCATCCTCGGTACGCTGTGTTTCTGGAAGTTCGATGAGTTTCAATTTCAGCAACTCATCAAAAATTGCGGGTACATCCAAATGAAAGAATGGATATTTCCTTTGTTGCATAATATTCAAGGTAGGCCTCTACCTTTCACTTTGTCATGGCTCAACCTTCCTCCATTCAGGTTGGCTCGACTCATTTTTCTCCGTTCTGGGAGAAGCTTTCACAGACTTCCGAATTTCTTGTTTTCTTTCCCCTTTCCCGGATTTTGAACAGGGGCCTGTCCTCCATTGGATTCAATGCTTAATTCCATATCATGGGCATGAGTGGCTAACTCCTCAAATGATTTGGAAGAATCCCTTTGAGGATGTATTGAAATCCCCAGGGCATGCCCTGGATGCACATCTCGATGACAGAGGCTTTAGGCAATTGGCCTTTGCAGTTAAGGCTTAGACTTCTTCATCTGTTAATGTAATCCACGACCTTTTCTTCTTTCCACTGGCGGGAGTTGGTCAGCTCCACCATACTCACAGTTCTACGAGTGCTGTAGAAACGACTGAGAAAGATCGCTCCAGTTGCTCCCAACTATCCAGAGAGGCATGAGCAAGACCAGTGTACCAATCAAAGGCATTGCCTTTGAGAGAACGCACAAATTGCTTCACCAGATGATCTCTATAGCCCCCGGCATTGTTGCAAGTTTCAATGAAATGGGCGACGTGTTGCTTCGGGTTGCCTTTCCCTTCAAATTGCTGGAAATTTGGTGGTTGATAACCGGCCGGCATTTTCAGATTATCAATCCTTTGGGTGTATGGCTTAATGTAAGTCTAAGACGACTTCACAGACCCTCCGACTTTATCATTGATCGTCCCCATGATGAACTCCTGTAGTTGGCTGATAGGAATGGTTCCATCGGGGGAGATCTTCAGATTGCTTGCCAAGGTAAAAGACTTTGAGGCTTCCTGATCTTTGAAGGTGTTTTCTGGAGCAACCCTCAAGTTATTCTCCATGCGGAAAGATTTGGTGGCTTCTTGATCATTGAAAGTGACATCATGCTCGTCTCTTCATCATACTCCACCTCTTTCCCCTTACATGTTTCTCTAATAGAATCAAGTTTGTCGTTGAGCTTCACAATTTGCATGTCTTGAGTTTGAACATGAAATGTGAGGGCTTCAATAGCTTTTGTGAGGCTAGCAATATGCTTCTCCAGAGTGGTGGAATTCGTCATCATTACATCAGCGGCCTTTGGTGATGCGGACCCATCAGAAGTTTCCTGTAGGAAAACGAGGGGGATGCCAAACTCCTTTGACATGCTATGAGTTATAGGACCCGAAAGTGGTCCCTGAAATGGGAAAACAGCCTTAGTAGCAGCAACCTTCGCAGTAGCACCCTTTGAAGCCCCAGTCTTTGCAGCAACATTCCTTGAAGCAGCCTTCGAAGCGGTAGAAGAAACCTTGGGTGCCATTTGTTCTTGATTTCTTTGAAAAAGAGAGATGAAAGGAGAGCTAGAGGTCCCACCAGGTGTGCCAGAATTTCGTAACACAAATTTCATGTTTAATCCCTGAAAATAACAAAGAAAACACAAAATTGTAACAAATAAATTTTTATTAATTTATGAAATAAAAAGCGGTTACCATCTCTTGAATCCTTTGATACTCCTCTTTAATTGTTGACGATTATTGGACTCCCGGATTTAGCGGAAGTTGATTTCCTCCGGATATGGCGGAAGATTTTGACTTTGTGGTTGATTACTTCCGGATATGGCTGAAGAACCGGACTTTGGTTGATTCCTCCCGAGTATGGTGGAAGATCTTGAATCTGTGGTTGTTCTCTCTCGGATATGGCGGAAGATCTTGACTTTGTGTTTGGTTTCTCCCGAATATGGTGGAAGAATGTTTGATTTGGGTGGAGATTTGAAGAAGTGCTTTGACTCACCTTCGCCCTCCTAATTGGCTCTAGCAATGTGTACACAACCTCTGCATTTATTATAAATCAATAAAAGCTCCTAATTAATTGATTTTTAAGATTTTTTGCCTTCATATTACCTTATAATATTTAATATAAAAAAAAGGTAATATTAACAATTTAGACCTTTTGACTTACGTAACATGTAACATATAGAATGTGTTACATGTATTTTTTTTTGTATGTCTACATAGCCAATTATTATGAAATAATTAAAACCTCTAGATTTTAATTAATTACTTATCTTTACAATATTCCTTAGTATTATTTTATAGGAAATAATATAAAATAAATTTCAACTTAGGAGAAATGCACTATGTGACATATTTAACGTGTCACGTAAATTTTCATATCTACACCGGCCTTTTTATCTAACTCTTTATTGGAAGCTCTCTATTTTATTCAAGAACTATTAGTTCTTGGAATTGTGATGTACATAAGAGCTAGCCAACCCCTTTCTTATATAGAGGAAGTGGCACCCCAATGATGCCCTAATCAGATTAGAAGAAGCTTCCTAGAAGATAGATGAAAGAGAAAAACATTTTCCTAATAAAATAAGGAAAATCACTTAGATTGATTTATCTCTTTTATTATAATATCTTATATTAAATAAAAAACTAAATATTGCCCATATTTTATATTGAATATATTTATCTTATTACCATAATTCTATTTTTTCAAAATCAATTAATATCCAATATTAATATTATGGTAATCTTATTAATTAAAGTGCACAATCCAAGTGTATCTTATACACATGTCTTCTGTGCCCCAAATGCCAATTAATTGGCTTCCGGTATATTCTTTAATTAATATAATTTATGTATAATTAATATCTTGTATTTTATTTATTCATAATAAATAAATACCACCATATTAATTTACCACTATAATCTTTCTAGTCTTGAGATAAACTTTCCTTATTTGGTCATGAACTATAACCGCATTTTAATCCGACTCGATGTTCATATGTGTGTGACCCGATAGGCTTCCGAATATGTCGGCCGTAGAAACAAATTGCTAATTATGAAAGTGCCTTTCAAGCCTAACGATCACGGGATAGCGTCTAGCAACACACCATGACCCCCAATCATCGGAAGAGTCAAATGCAATGACTACTACCTTTCATGTGAAATAGTTACCCTGTAAATTACAATCCTACCACTGTAATAACATCCATATGATCGTATCTCAAGTGTCAGTACATTAATGATCGTATCTTATAATCTGAATATCATGCTCTCTCGGAATAACACATTTTCTCCCACTGTGCAAAGAATCACGAAAGCTAGACATTCCATATAAGAAGGCCATTTCGGATATTCACTCCCAATCATAGGATACGCGATTCCCGGACGAACTAACATGTATACTATGCATGGTTCAATATCACACCCAATCACTACCGCATGATCACCCCGTGGCTAGGGGAAATCTCAATAGTGTCAAAGCATGACAATCCACACAATGATGCCATGTAGACTCCGGTCTTAAGGATAATTACACAACCGCCACATAGTGTGACACTTAATGTAAGTGGGTCAGTCTAATGTACGCAATCTCCAATACACGTCCACGTACAGTCCAAGTGCCTCTACACTTCGATAGATAAGATCTATTCCTATCTTCAACAAGATAGAAGACATTCAATACGTGCTAGTCTAATCATACCATCAATGTCCCATTTGACAGAACATACGACTAGAGACATTTAAGTATCAAACTTGTTAAAGTGATTAGAGATCTCATCAACCATAATCACTATCATTGTTTCTCTATCACAGTTTGACACTAGGGACGTTACTATATATATACAACCAATATCATGAAAAAAACAATATATAATAGCAAAAGTGCTTTTATTAATCATAATAAAGTTATTACATGAACTAAAATAGACTGTAAATGACCCGACCCGGTCGGATCCGGTCCAACCCGATTTGGTTTAGGAAACCTTTTCTACAATCTCCCACTTGTCCTAAAGCCAATCACCCAAATGCCTAAGCCCATGCATGTGAACATGTTTCTCATGCTTTGCCTGTGACAAAACCTTTGTTAACAGATCATCTATGTTATCATCTGTGTGGACTTTCTCTATCTTTACATCTCCTCTATCTACTATCTCTCTAATCAAGTGATAGCGCCATAGCACGTGTTTGGACTTCTGATGAGTCCTTGGTTCCTTTGACTGCCCTTTGTTATCGCATTACAGTGGCACTGGACCTTCAATGGAAAGAACCACACCAAGTTCAGTAATGAACTTCTTCATCCAAACTGCTTTCTTTGCCGCCTCCGAGGCTGCTATGTATTCGGCTTCCGTTGTAGAGACTGCAGTAGTCTCATTCTTGGAACTCTTCCAACTCACTGCTCCGCCGTTAAGCGTGAAAACAAATCCAGACTGTGACTTAAAGTCATCCTGGTCAGTTTGGAAACTGGCATCTTTGTAACCTCGTAATACTAAATCATCATTCCCGAAAACCAGGAACATATCCCTAGTACGTGTCATGTACTTGAGAATATTCTTGACTGCAACCCAGTGACCATCACCTGGGTTGGATTGGTACCTACTAGTCATACTTAGAGGGTACGAGACATCTGGTCTAGTGCACAACATGGCATACATGATGGACCCGATAGCCGAAGCGTAAGGGATCCTACTCATTTATGCACTTTCCTCCTCTGTCTTAGGACACATTCCCTTTGACAAGTAGACCTCATGTGACATGGGCAGCAATCCTTTTTTGGACTGCTCCATGCTGAATCTCTTTAGCATATTGTCTATATAGGTAGATTGTCTATATAGGTGGATTGTCAGAGACCAAGAAACCTCTTAGAACTATATCTATAATCTTGATTCGTAAAATATATGCTGCTTCACCCAAGTCTTTCATTGAGAAGTTCTTGGATAACCAAGATTTGACTGACTGTAACATAGGCACATCATTCCCAATGAGAAATATGTCGTCCACATAAAGCACTAAAAACACAATGGCAATCCCACTAATATTCTTGTAAACTCAGGGCTCATCTTCGTTCTTGATAAAATCAAACCGTTTGATTATCTCATCAAAGCAAAGATTCCAACTCTAAGAAGCTTGATTTAATCCATAAATGGATCTTTGCATTTTACATACCATCATGGCGTCATTGGTTGTGAAACCCTCAGGCTGTGTCATATACATTTCCTCAGACAGATTCCCATTAAGGAAAGCTATTTTCACATCCATCTGCTAGATTTCGTAATAATGGTAAGCTGCAATGGCGAGCAAAACTTTAATGGATTTTAACATGGCAACAGGGGAAAAGGTTTCGTCATATTCAACACCTTGTCTTTTCTTATAACCATTTGCCACTAACCTAGCCTTGTAGGTAGTCACGTTACTGTCCATGTCGGACTTTCTCTTAAAGACTCATTTACACCCTGTAGGAACTATTCCTTCAGGTGGATCAACCAAGTTCCAAACATGGTTGTCTTTCATGGATTCTATTTTAGAATTCATGGCTTCTAGCCATTTCTCTTTGTCTTGCCTTAATAACACCTCCTCGTAAGTCTTAGGGTCCTCATCTTCCATGAGGTATATGCCTATGTACCTTTCGGGTTCATGACGTTCCTTGGTGGATCTTCGAGGTGCTAGTGTGTCTACGGTTGAGGTTGGCGTCATATCTGTGTGTGGCGTCTCCTCTACTTCCATCAACTGACTGTTGTCCGTAAATGGTTCTTGAATTTCTTCAAGATCAATGTTACTCCCCTGACCCTATCCAGAATAAACTCTTTCTCCTAAAGCAAACACCTTTTGTTCTCCTTGATGGTAAAATTGGTATCTTCCAGTTTATCTAGGATATCCCACAAATAGACATTTGTCAGATCTAGCCTCTAATTTGTCAGGCATCATCCACTTACCGTAAGTCGGACAACACCAAGGTTTAAGATATGCCAGACTCGGTTTTCTCTTGTGCCATACCTCATATGGAGTAGAGTCAACCGTCTTTGATGGAACTCGGTTAAGTGTATAGGACGCGGTTTCTAGAGCTGTTGGAAATATTATTTATGTTTTGATGATGATTCGTCACGAAATTAGACAAATCAATTACAACCCATGATGATGAAGTCGTAATTAACCGTTATAGTGCATAATGAAAGAAGAAGCAAGAAATGGTCTAGAGATAAATGTATAAGTTCTATCTAGAGTCTGAACTTTGTATAGGTTGTTTCAGACAAGCATTGTAATAGAATAGGAACTAGGCGAACAGCTGAGTCACAACAAGAAAACTGAGTTATAGCAAGAAAACTGTTTATACACTTGAAGAACTGAGGGTTCAAACTCAGTTATGCTAGAACTGAAGAAGATAAGTTCGCTGAGGGACACAGACTCAGTTGGCTTATCTAGAAGACTGAAGAACTGAGGGACACAGACTCGCCACGAAGACCGAAGAACCGAGGTAGGAAACTCGGTTAGAAGTCGATTAAGTCGTGACTATAAGTCGGGATTCCGGCAAGTACGTGGTGACTGAAACGAGTTATAGATCATGTAAAACCGAATAATCTTAAGGACAAAGATTATCGCTTATTTGGATAAGAAGAAACGATTGGTGTACTCGACTTAGTCAATTGAAGTCGGATATTAAGTATACAAGGTACTCGCCTTGAAGAAGAGTAGAAAAGCGAGTTAAAGCCTTGTTAAATTTGAACTGACAATACGACAAAGATCGTACATGTGAACGTTGGCTAAACGACAGGTGTAACGGCTACAAGAGCTAGTGACCGTTACATCACCCCTATAAATACACAAGAAAATCACTTGAATGGAGAGAGAGGAGGATCAGAAAAAGAGCTTTACAAGCATATATTCTAAGATCCAAATCCAGATCCATAAAATCAGATATACCTAGAAAGGGGAAGCCAACAAAATAGCCTTGAAGATTTCAAAGAATGATCTAGTAACCCATTAAGGGGGAAAGATGGCATCTTGGAGCTACAAAGTCAGATCCAGAAGAATCAAACTGCTCACTGAATTAATCCTTGATTAGTTCTAAACCTAACCTTTGTGAAAAAGGGTTGGCTGTGCATAGTTTGAAGAGAGCAATTCTACCTTTCTTCATACGGTTGCAACTTGGTTGCCACAGCTGTTGGTGCAGTCTGAGGACTGTGTGTTGGTATTAGTGGTGAGCTGGTGAAGGAGCAATTTCCACCTCCGAAAGATTAGTGTGCAGGATGAAGGGAGCAATCTCACCTTTCTTCATTTTGTGTAGACAGTGAAACTAGGGTGTTGTGAAGGACTGTCATAGTGCTAGGATTTTGTAACGGTTATCTCATTATTCTAGTGATACCTCCTACGCCACAGGAGAAGGGGAGACGTACGGGATTACACCACCCGGAACTTCCATAAACAAATCTTGTGTTGATTTACTTTATGCATTTGTGTTTGTTTTATTTATTGCATTATCACTATGCAAACACTAGACACTGAGTCGGCACAGAACTGATACATAGAAAGTCTTAAAACTTAACTGACACATCTATTGCACTAAAGGCTAGTTTTATCCGCTGCCAGTTAACAAGACTAAATATAAGTCAGCATTGACTTATACTCAGTTGGGCTAACTGAACTCCGCACAAGTTAAGGGACAGGAACAAAACTGAACTGAAGATCAGTTTAAGTTTCAGAGAAACTCAGTTCCTGGGGCTTTTCCTACTCAGGATTAGTTTTTGGTGACATGTTTATTCACCCCCCCTCTAAACTTGTGTTATCCTTTCCACGGGACCAACAATTGGTATCGGAGCGGTTCCCACTTTTGAAGGTGATCCAAATCGTTTACCGCTTCAAGGTTCAGTTGTTTCCGATACAAACAATTGGTATCGGAGCAAATCTTCCTTTTGGAAGAGATCTGAATTGTTACAGCTCAAGAAGATAACTGTGCATCAGTTATTTGTTCAAAGCATCCAGTTGTTAAAGACCCTTCACTGTATCAGTTGTAAAACACTTAGTTTCAATGTCTACATCTAGAACTAGAAGTTGGCTTACACACCCCCTGACTAATTGCTTGCAAAATATATCTGATTTTCAGGATCAAATGATTGAAAGGTTCAGTGCGACAAATTCACATACAAATCCAGAACCTCAACTCACTGATGATGTGGATACAAACTTCAATGTTCATATTAACAAATCCAGAGGAGTTCCATCACTAAGAGATCTCTCAAAAGAAGAATGAGAGAAGTTGTTGCAAGTGGTTGTTGATATAGAAGATTCATCACAGCAACAAAAGTGTGTACATTCAAATCCTAAAACAGCATCAAATCATCAAGGAAAGGTACATTCTTCAAATCAGTTATCATCTGCTGAACTCAGTCTGAGAAACTCTGATCTTGTCAAGTTAACTAAAAAGCTTACATTGGAACTAAAATTGAAAGACATGGAACTTGACAAAGCAAAAGATTGGAATGAGTTTCTTGAAACTGAGGTGTCAAATCTAGCTGAAAGATTAATGTCTAGTAAATTTGACAAAAGCAATGATAATCCCCCACCCCTACCCAGTCTTGAGACTTCAAAAAGTATAAACTTTAGAAATCAAGATACTGGAAGATCTAGTCGATTAAACAAGGAAACTAAAAATGTTAAATCTAAAAGAATCCTTGTGAAATCAACTAAGATTGAGCGTAATGGTCTATCCAGAAAAGAGTTGAGAAGGCTTAATTCTCTCAACAAAGAAACTGAAAGTAATACTTCAGTAACTAACTCAGCCGGACCCAAAAAGGTAAGGGTACCGAAGAAAACTTAAACTGTTTTGCAGGAAAAGTCAGTTCACATTGCAAAATCCTCAGAAAACTGACATCTATACAAAACTTATCAAACAAAGGCTAATGAAGGACAAATTGGTCAAAAGAAGAAAAATTTCCAGCTACCATCTGACGTTTGGACTGACATAACAAATCACTCAAAGCCACGTGTCAATCTGGGAGAAAAAGTAGATGCTCATCCCTACAAAATCCCATTGATTGTGACACGACTCTCATTTTTTAAAACGATTGATAGACGCAATCTTGATGAAATCCCGTTCAATCAACTTCAAAACTTTCAAGATTCACCCCCAGAATCTCACAAATCAGAAATCAATGGATCATTACAACATTGATGAAGGAATCACTACAAGCCTGGACGAATTTTGTAAAAAATTCTCAAACTCCACTCTTTCAATCCAAATTGCACAGAAGATCAAAAAGATTCGAGGATTGGAGAACCTGATTGATACAAAGGTCACTAATTTGTGTCCAGATGGCAACATAGATTTCTACAGGAATGCCGAAGTCATCAACAATGGAGAAAGCTTCAAAACGACTGTTTAAGATAAAAGCTTTACTGTTGATGAACATTTGCTTTCACTTGTCTTCGGGTTAGACATAATCGGAGGATCTTCATCTTTCAATTTTGGGATTGACGAAAAAGACAAACTTTGGAGTGTCACTGCAATCAACAAGAAGGAGATAAATTTCATTGGCTCCATCTATCAACAAAAGAGAGAATTCACAATCTTGACGATACTTCTTACCAGAAACGTCATTGGTCATGTTCGAAACTTCTACACTCTCTCATCAGATAAAATGAAGATGATTTATGCTATTTGGTTTGAAGAGAGATTTGATTGGAACAAATTTATTTTCAATCAATTGATAAAACAAATTTCAGACGAAAAAGAAAGAATCAAAGGAAGAAAGGACACTGGAGAAATGTTCTTACTGAAAAAGTGATTTACTTATCTAGTGCAAAGGATACTAGATCATCTCTCCATCTCAAAAGTCACAAAAACCAAAGCAAAACTCAAATCAGTGTCCACTGGGACAAAGAAAAGAAAAATCATTGAAGAAGAAGAATGGAGTGAAGTTTCAGACTCCGGTTCATATGTGACTGTAAGTTTGGATGACAGAACTCTGAGAAGACAGAAAAGAATGTGGAACAAGTTTCAAGCAAAGAACTGAAACTGAGGACGTAATTGAAATTTAGGATGAAACTGAAGAAAGCGAAGGAAGCGAGTCTGATGAATCTGGAGAAAGTGAAGATGAAGAAAATGAAGAAATTAAAGAAGATGATGATGTTGATGAAACTGAAGTTAGTGAATCTCGAACTAAGCTGTATGGGGAATACACTGAAAGACAGAGAGAAGCTGTGGAAGATGCAGAATTTTGTGAAACTGAGTATGAAAAGGAAATGACAGTTCATGATACTCATTTTTATTATCCTGAAACCGGGTCCTCATCACAAGTTCATGAGGAATCTACAAGAAAATTGGCAACTGAAGAATCTCAGCATCAAGAAACTGAAGATGAAAGAAGGAAAAATGTGGAAGAAATCATTGAAGGCGTAATGCACACACTACAGCAGAAGATTTTTGATCTACAAGATTTCATTGGAGGATCTCATTTCTCAGGTCTATTTGAATACTCTAACCTCATCACCCTTCTTAGATTATTTGAAGATTGCTATCGCTTATCTTCAAACAAGGGGGAAGATAAAGTTGGTGATGAAGTTAAGGATGAAGCTGGTACTGGTGGAAGCGATGCCAAAGCTGAAACAGATCAAGAATTCCTTGCCAAACTGATGATGGAAGAACAAGACAAACACATAAACGCCGATCTGTTAACCACTCAACTCAATGAAGAAAAAGCTGATAGTCTGATTGAGGAATTAACTGCAGAAGAGACCTTCACAGAAATAAGGACTGAAGAAGATGAAGAAACCGCAGTCAAAGTTGTGCTGAATATAAGGAAGAGACTTTCAATCTGTATCAGACTGAAAGAACGATTAAAGGCAGGAGAGACAAGAACTAAGGGGGAAGCTGAACAAGAAAGGGAAGATGAAAAGGAACCAGAAAGAAAAACTGAAAAAGAAAAACTTAATCTCATTCCGGATGAAGAAGAAGAGCTGATGGAAGAGGAAATCAAGGAAATTCTGATCAAGCTGAAAAACAAAGACAATGAAGAGGCTAATCGCTTGATCAGTGAATATCTGGAGATCAAGCCTAGAGATGGTGAATCAGTTGAAGAAGGAAAAGAAAGAAGAATTCTGGAAACTAGGAGAAGCATCTTTCTTGGAGAAAAGATAATAGCACTTGAAAAAGAAAAGATGTAATCTATTCAGTTTTTAACTCAGTTTGTTTCATTTTGAATCTTGTAATAAACTTGGATGTTCTAGTTTGTTATTTGTCTTGTCATGATTTCTTGAACTATTCTTTTATTATTGCTTTTAGGGAGGGTTATGATACATCATCAAAAAGGGGGAAATTGTTGGAAATATTATTTATGTTTTGATGATGATTCGTCACGAAATTAGACAAATCACTTACAACCCATGATGATGAAGTCATAACTAACTGTTATAGTGCATAATGAAAGAAGAAGAAACAAATGGTATAGAGATAAATGTATAAATTCTATCTAGAGTCGGAACTTTGTATAGGTTGTTTCAGACAAGCATTGTAATAGAATAGGAACTAGGCGAACAGCTGAGTCACAACAAAAAAACTGAGTTATAGCAAGAAAATTGTTTATACATATGAAGAACTGAGGGTTCAAACTCAGTTATGCTAGAACTGAAGAAGATAAGTTCGCTGAGGGACACAGACTCAGTTGGCTTATCTAGAAGACTGAAGAACTGAGGGACACATAATCCGTTACAGAAGACTGAAGAACTGAGGTAGCAAACTCAGTTAGAAGCTGATTAAGTCGTGACTATAAGTCAGGATTCAGGCAAGTCTGTCGTGACCTGAAACTGAGTTATAGATCATGTAAAACTGAATAATCTTAAGGACAAAGATTATCGCTTATTTGGATAAGAAGAAACGATCGGTGTACTCGACTTAGTCAATTGAAGTCGATATTAAGTATACAAGGTACTCGCTTTGAAGAAGAGTAAAAAACTGAGTTAAAGCCTTGTTAAATTTGAACTGACAATACGACAAAGATCGTACATGTGAACGTTGGCTAAACGACAGGTGTAACGGCTACAAGAGCTAGTGACCGTTACATCACCCCTATAAATACACAAGAAAATCACTTGAAGGGAGAGAGAGGAGGATCAGAAAAAGAGCTTTACAAGCATATATTCTAAGATCCAAATCCAGATCCACAAAATCATATATACCTAGAAAAAGGGGAAGCCAACAGAATAGCCTTGAAGATTTCAAAGAAAGATCCAGTAACCCATTAAGGGGGAAAGAAGGCATCTTGGAGCTATAAAGTCAGATCCAGAAGAATCAAACAGCTCACTGAATTAATCCTTGATTAATTCTAAACCTAACCATTGTGAAAAAGGTTTGGCTGTGCATAGTTTGAAGAGAGCAATTCTACCTTTCTTCATACGGTTTCAACTTGGTTTCCACTGCTGTTGGTGCAGTCTGAGGACTGTGTGTTGGTATTGGTGGTGAGCTGGTGAAGAAGCAATTTCCACCTCCGAAAGATCAGTGTGCAGGATGAAGGGAGCAATCTCACCTTTCTTCATTTTGTGTAGACAGTGAAACTAGGGTGTTGTGAAGGACTGTCATAGTGCTAGGATTTTGTAACGGTTATCTCATTATTCTAGTGATACCTCGTATGCCACAGGAGAAGGGGAGACGTACGGGATTACACCACCCGGAACTTCCATAAACAAATCTTGTGTTGATTTAATTTATGCATTTGTGTTTGTTTTATTTATTGCATTATCACTCTGCATACACTAGACACTGAGTCAGCACAGAACTGATACATAGAAAGTCTTAAAACTTAACTGACACATCTATTGCACTAAAGGCTAGTTTTATCCGCTGCCAGTTAACAAGACTAAATATAAGTCAGCATTGACTTATACTCAGTTGAGCTAACTGAACTCCGCACAAGTTAATGGACAGGAACAAAACTGAACTGAAGATCAGTTTAAGTTTCAGAGAAACTCAGTTCCCGGGGCTTTTCCTGCTCAGGATAAGTTTTTGGTGACAAGTTTATTCACCCCCCCTCTAAACTTGTGTTAGCCTTTCCACGGGACCAACAAGAGCATACCCCCAAAATGATTTTAGGAGAACTACGTAGCTCATCATGGATCATACCATGTCTAACAAGGTACGGTTCCTCCTGTCAGACACAACATTCATCTGAGGCATTCTGGAAGGAGTCCACTCAGGTAGAATCCCATTCTCCTTTAAGTAATCTTGAAAATCTCCATCTAGGTACTCCCCACCTCGATCGGATCGAAGTGTTTTGATCTGTTTACCTAGTTGTTCTCAACCACACTTCTAAATTCTCTGAACTTTTCAAATGCCTCAGACTTTTATTTCATTAAGTATATATAACCATAGCGTGAATGGTCATCAGTGAAGGTGATAAAATAAGAGTATCCTCCTTTGGTTGAATTAACTCATTGGATCTTATCCCTTTGCCACTAAAAGTTGACTTTGACATCTTGCCAAGTAAACAAGCTTAGTATGTATCAAACGATTCGTAAATGATGTGATCCAACATTCCATCTTTATGGAGTTTGGAAATGCGATTCTTATTTATATGTCCAAGTCTACAATGCCATAAGTAGGATTCGTTCAAGTCATTAATTTTGGCTTTCTTGTTGCTTATATTAAGTACATCAACATTCACATCTAATATGTAGAGACCATTTCTAAGTATGCCAATACCATAATAAATTCTATTACGTGAAAAAGAACAACATTTATTCTCTAACGGAAAAGAAAATCCTTGAACATCCAATGCAGAAATAGAAATAATGCTCTTCATAAGAGCAGGAACAAAATAACAGTTATTAAGTTCTAGTACTAGCCCACTGGGCAATGAAAGAAAATAAACTCCTACGGCCATCACAACAACACTTGCTCCATTCCCAACGCATAGGTCCACCTCTCATTTCCTCAGTTCTCTAGTTCTTCTTAGTGTGTTAGGAACATTTTATTATGTTTTGATGATGGCCATACTAGCTGTTATAGCAAGCCTGAAATAAGTTATAATTCTCTGTATAAGTCTTTACTTAGAGTCTGACATGTTGTATAAGTTGAGTCAGACAAGTATTGTACTAGTTGGTAGGACAACTAAGTAAAACTGGTATCCGGTAGAGTGAACCCAGCCGAGTACCAACAGAGAAGCATGAAGACATTATGGTCTGACTTATAACCAAGGAAGTCTGTGATGACCTTGGATAAGTCTAAGTTATAGCTCAAATGATGAAGTAAATTGTCAAATATGGTGTACATTAATCTCACTCAAATCAAGAATCAGTGAAGTACAAAAAGTACTTGAAGAAATCAAAGAAAAATCATATTGCAGTAAACCGGCAAAGTAAACTGGCTTTCGGCTGAGTAAAGATAGAGCAGTGAAGGAAGAACCAAACAGCCAAGTCAGAAGAATTACTCCACCGTTCAGGGAACGGCCAAGTAAAGTTTACTCATTTAGATTTCAAGTGGTGAAATCAAGCATTAATGCACAATTGATTGAGGATCAATCAAGGATAAATATTCTGATAAACGTTGAAGAAAAATCCGATCACGGAAATCAAGGAGAATATAATTAAGGGGGAATCAAGAATTAAATCAAGGATTATTCTCCCCATTAAATAGCCACGGGCAGAAATTCAAATTAAGGATCATCAAGGCTATAAATAGATGGCATTGACAGAAAAGAGAGTATGGATCAAAGTCTGATAAAAATACAAGCATAAACTCAGTCAAGGTGAAAAGCCCTCCATCTGTACTAAATGGAAATATCTAGAGATCAACTCAGGAATCAGAACTTCAACTCCAAATCAAGCTCTGAGATTGATCAACAAATCTATGAATTCAATTCACAACCACTGAGGCAATTGAATCAGAGGAACTTAGAAGAAGTTGCACCCTGTGTGATAGCTGCTGAATGATTTGTTCTCAAGAAGCAGGATAGAGACTGAGTCACTGAAGCTTTTGAAACCAGGGACTGATAGTCTTGCAGATTGTGAAGCTTGGGTAGCCAGGGACAATCATACTATTGTATCTGTGAAAACAATAGTGAATTCCTCCAATCATCATAGGAGAAAAGTGGATTAAGTAATTACACCACCCGGAACCACTATAAACCTTTGTGTCTATTTACTTTCAGCTATTTACCTTTCAACATTTTATTTCATTGCATACTCTATATTTGTGATTGCATAATCTACTTTGAAACAACATTTTAAGAAGGGACTTATCCACTGCCCAAAAGCTTTTAAATACAAGAAAAGTTTTTGAAAATCCACTATAGTCATTCACCCCCCCCCCCCCCCCCCCCCCGACTATAGTTTCACCCTTCTCCAGGACCAACAATTGGCATCGGAGCAGTGTTCCTAGTATCAGAACCTGTTCAGATCTAATTTCTGGTAACAAGGAGATCACTTATTTTCAAAGCAGTTTCCAAATTTCTGCTTTCTACTTATATATCTCTTATTTACACTAATGGATTCCTCAAATTTTATGTCAAAGGTACCTGTATTCAATGTTAATAACTTTGATGAATATCAGATAAGAATGTTGTCTCATCTTACAGCAACTCATGAGGAGATGCTGGATGTAATCAATGATGGCCCAATCAAGATCACAACTGTGGTAACCACAAGAGCAGATCAAGGAAAAGTAATAGACAAACTCAAGAAAGATTGGACCAAGGATGATAGGAGATGAGCAAATCTCGACTTTGTTGCAAAAGACATGATTTTGAAGACTCTGGACATTTATATGTTCATGAGGATCAAAGATTGCAAAACAGCAAAGGAGATGTGGCACAAATTGGCACTGATCAATGAAGGATCAGAAGCAGTTAAAGAAAACAAATTGTCTATTGCAAAACAGAAATTTGAGAACTTCAAAATGAAGGCTGGTGAAACCATTGATCAAATGCACAACAGATTCTCAAGCATCATCAGTGAACTGGAACAACTTGGACACACATATCCACAGAAAGAAGTGTGCCTGAAGATCTTGAGAGGCTTACATAAAAGATGGAAGATCATCACATCAGTAATTAGAGGAACAACAAATCTTGCAAACACTGATACCTTAACTCTAATGTCTCAACTAAAGGCTCATGAATTTGAGTTGAACGGCAAAGAGAGTGCACCAGCAGAGGCACATAAGGCCAGTGCATTAATTGCACCCCAGCAAAGTAACATAGCTGATGCGAACAGCAAAGAGACATAGGAGCTAAAGGAACATGTAGCTTTACTGGTAAAACGTTTTGACAGGTTTAGCAAGAAGAAACAATTCAAAGGAGGATCATCATCATACAAGAAGTCTAGCACAAGCAAAGACATGAAGAAAAATGATGATGAATACCGATGCTTCTACTGCAAGAAGAAAGGTCATTTCAAGGCTGATTGCCCAGAAGAAAATGATAAGAGAAAAAGCAAGAAGGCACTCAAAGCTGAAACTTGCAATGAAAAGAATGAAGAAACATCTGAAAATGATTCTACAGATGATGATGAAGCTGACAGCTCAGACAATGAAAAAGCTTACCTATGCCTTATGGCTAAAGAATCTAATGAAACTGAGGTAACATCCAGCTCACACTCATCATCTAATGCATCCACATCTAACACTGCACAATCTTCTATTCTTCCACTAGATTCTGCAAACCTAATCCAAAATCTCATGAGCAAATTTGAAGAAATTGAGATGAATCATGAAATTCTGGAACAAGAATGTGAGAATCTAAGAAAGGAAAATAAAAGATTCAAGAAAGAACTGGACAAAGTAAAAGCTGAACAAACTAGTAAGAAGATCCACTCAACTGATCAACAAGCAGCAGATGATCACTCATCCAATGTTGAAAGACCAGTTGAGAAAATCTCCTTACCAGTTAAGATCACCACTGCAACACTTAGTGCACCAGCTTACAAACCTCCAAAAAGGTTTGGATCCAGATCTGGTCTTGGCTACAACAGTCAGGATGAAAATAGATACAATGGACAACCCAACTCTGATTTAGGACCAAACCTGGACCAAAATTTAGAAAAGGACAGACCATAGTTTCAACCAATCATCCTGCACCGGTGAAGTCAAGATCCAATATAGTGAAAGAACAAAATAAATCATCAATCCAGCCTAATAAAGGCAAAAGAGTTCAGAAAGGTAAGGGAAGACTTTACCCTTCTGAGGATGATTGGAATATTACACCTCCAAAATATAAGAAGAAACCATTTCATAATATGCATCATGTGTTTAAGAAAAGCCAGCCAAGGCATATTCCTGGACACAAGAAGCAGCATGGAAATAATTTTCCTCCTACATACTAGAGAGTGAAAAAGGATGCAAATGCACCAAAAAGAAGAGAAAAATATCAGAATACCATTAGTGAAAAGATTAGAAGATATTCTGCCATGCCTTATACATATGAAGTTGATGACTTCTACTATCGAAAGAGAAGATCATTTGGATATACACTTGGAGTAGGAGGCATGACTACTAACAGGCATGGACCCAAACAGTGTTGGGTACCTAAAAAAATTAATTTGTTTTGCAAGATGTCTGGTACATTGACAACGGATGTTCAAGACACATGACAGGAAACAAGGGATGGCTCACTGACTTTAAAGCTTTTGATGGACCCAAAGTTACTTTTGGAGGCAAAGAAAACCCTGGTAAAATTAAGGGGGAAGGCATAATGCTCAAAATAGTTTGAAAATTCAAAATGTGGCTTATGTTAAAGGACTGAATTTCAATCTACTAAGTATCAGTCAATTCTGTGACAAAGGCTACAATGTGCACTTCAACAAGGAAGGATGCAAAGTGATTCATAGTCAAACCAATACAGTTGTTCTTGTAGGAAGAATAGAAGACAACATGTATGTGGTAGAATGGAAGACAGTAAGAGCAGAAACATGTTTGCTTGTCAAAAATAAGCAATCAATCAGCTGGATTTGGTATAGAAGATTGAATCCTGTAAATTTCAAAACCATCAACACACTATCAAAGAACAAGTTGGTTGAAGGCTTACGAAAGATCACATTCAAGAAAGAAAGTCTTTGTGATGCATGTCAAAAGGGGAAGCAAATTAAAAGCTCTTTCAAGTCAAAGCCCTATCGATCAACAACGAGGATCCTACATCTGTTACATATGGATCTGTTTGGACCAGCCACACAAGTAAG
Source organism: Gentiana straminea (assembly GCA_036785695.1). Taxonomy (NCBI): domain Eukaryota; kingdom Viridiplantae; phylum Streptophyta; class Magnoliopsida; order Gentianales; family Gentianaceae; genus Gentiana; species Gentiana straminea. The sequence continues at coordinate 5,412,201 of JAVUPR010000311.1, read as the reverse complement.
TCTAAGTGGAAAGAAATACATGCACTCTAGTGGTGGTGGGTGACTTTTCAAAATTCACCTGGACCATATTCATGAACAAGAAAAGAGAGACACTCAAGAGGCTGCCAGATTTTCTAAGAAGAATTGAAAATGAAAAAGAACTGAATATCATAAAGATCAGATCAGATAGAGGCATATAATTCCTAAATGAAATAATCAGAACATACTGTGAAGATAATGGAGTATTGCATCAACTATCGGTAGCAGGCACTTCATAGTAGAATGGTGTAGCTGAAAGAAGAAACATGACACTCAAAGAAGCAGTAAGAACAATGATTGTAGAAGCATGCCTACCAAAGAGAGTTTGGGCTGAAGCAGCAAACACAGCATGCTATACTCAAAATAGATCAATCATCAACAAACATCATGGAAAAACTCCATATGAAATATGGAATTGAAGAAAACCTACCATCTCACATTTGCATATGTTTGGATCTAAATGCTTTGTTTTGAACATGAATCAGCTACATACTTTTGTTGGAAATAAAATTTATGTTTTGATGATAATTCATCATATTTATTCAAAGTATTATTGTAACCTCATTGATGAAGTGCTGAAGCTAGCTGTTACAGTGAAAAGCTAAAAAATGTCTAGAACTGAATGTTTAGGTTTACTAGAGTCTGATATTTGTATAGGATACATCAGACAAGCACTGTAATAGTTAGTGTGTCGTAGAACTGAAAACTGGAAGTCATTTAGAATATTGGAAATCATCAAGACAAACAAACTGACTCAGGATACACCAATATGAAAACTGAAGAATATAAGTTCGCTGATGGACACAGACTCAGTTGGCTTATCTAGAAGATGAAGAACTGAGGGTCACAGACTCAGTTCCTGAAGATGAAGAACTGAGGGTTCAAACTCAGTTATGAAGACTATGTCGAGACTGTAAAGTTAGACTTCAGGCAAGATTGTGCTGACCTGAACTGACTTAATGGATCTTGTATGAAGACCTAAGAATCATACGGACAATGAATTCTTAGATGATAATGAGTCATGGTGTACTATGATTAAGTCAATTATAATCAGATGAAAAACTGGAGTACTAATATTTGAAGAAGAGTAAAATCTCAGTTAATGCTCTAAGTCAATCAAGAAAGTGACAAGCGATAATCTCAGTATAAAACTGATAAGGAAACTTAGTTTTATATATCAGTCATCCGATAAACTGATAGTACAGTCGAACGTTATAAAGGAAGCAATTTTATTGGATAAATTACTGACACAGCAGAACGGTCAGAAAATATATCCGTTACATGATAGACGTTGATACAATTCGAATTCAAGCCAAATGAACGTTGGACCTCACACTATAAATAGAGGACTTTGCACCAAGGATTAAAAGATACATACAACAAGAAGATTTAACAAGATTTACAAGAATATATGTGCATTAGTCTTTTTATTCGAATTGCTATCATATCTGCGCTATAACAAGATCACATCCAGAATTTCTTCAAGTGTTCAAGCTACAAAGAATTTACCAAGAATCAGACACTTTGAAGAACCACAAACAAGAATCAATTCATTGATTCTCAACCCAACTTTGATTCTATATCAAAGGCTTAGACTGTGAAGCAAACCGGGAAAGTTTTGTCAATCACAGTTGTTACAAGCAGTCGGACAGACTGTGTTTGTGGTGGTAGCTGGTGAAGAGGCAATTCAACCCTCTAAGGATCCGTGTTCAAGCAATTGAAGAGCAGCAATTCTACCTGTTCTACAACTGTTTAGATAGTGAAGCTAGGGATTAGCCAAGGACTATTGTTTATGACTTCTTGTAAGAGTTCACCTCAAGAAGTTCTAGTGGAATTTTCCTCCGCACCACAGGGGAAGAGAGAACGTACATGATCACACCACCTGGAACCTCTATAATATTCGTCTTATTTACCTTACGCATTTATTTATTTACTCAGCATTTACTTACAACATTTTGATAGTTGATTGTTATACACCGCACAGTTCACAAACTGAAATTCATCAGAATTCAGTTTACCACACTCAGCTTTCATAAAAGAATAACAAGATCAAGAAAAAGGCTAGAAATATATCCGCTGCACGTTGACTCAGCTGTTTCTTAAATCAGTTTTAATCTCGGCTCAGTCAGCTTAACTCCACACAAGTTTTAACTGAACCTTAATTTATATTAAATCCAGTTTAGGAAAGTTTTTGGTGACAAGTTTATTCACCCCCCTCCCCCGCCCCTTTAAACTTGTGTTAGCCTTTCCAAGGGACCAACAATAGGTATCAGAGCGGTGTTTTTTTGATAAGATATCATTTGCTCTATATCTCCTCTAGTTGTTCTCATTTGAAAGCTCAGTTCCAGTTAATTTACAATCAGTCTTCACTCCTCACAATGGATAAAAATCAATATGCGAGACAGATGCTTATGTGCAACATGGACAGATTTGATGAATATATACGTCGAATGCAGGCTTTTCTAGCAGCTACTCATGATGAAATGATGGATGTACTCACTGATGACCAATTCAGATCACTCATATGCAAACTGTTGGTGGAGAGCAAGTTCGAGTTGCAAAACCCAAATCCTAATGGACTAGTGATGATCGCAAGCGAAACAATCTCAACAATGTTGCTATGGATTTTATCCTCAGAACTCTTGACAGCAACATGTACTTAAAGGTGAAAGAATGCACAACTGCCAAGGAAATGTGGGACAAACTACAACTTGTTTGTGAAGGAACAGATTCAATCAAGGAAAACAAAATTTCTGTTTCAAAACAAAAGTTTGAGAATTTCAAGATGAAAATCTGGAGAAACCATTGACCAAATGGAGACAAGATTCAGTGCTATCATGGATGAATTAGATCTACTCAAGATTGAATACTCAAAGAAATTTATCAATACAAGAATCTTGAAGGCATTACCAATGTGCTGGAAAATGAAGGTCACTGCTATGGAAGAATCTAGAAGACTTGACATAAAGGATTCATTCAAAATCTTCTCAGATTTGAAGCTTATGAATTCAGTGAAGATCTTACAAGTACAGCTGCAATAATCAAAGCTCTGGAAGAACCAAAGACCATAGCACTTGCAGCAGCATCAAATGGCAATCAAGAAAACTCATCAAGTAATCTTCATGAATTGGATGAGATGGAAGAACAGATGGCTCTAATGATGAACAAAATTCGAAGAATGAAGAGTGGACACCCAGTCACTCAGAAGTTCATCAAGAGGACTCCTAAGAAAAGAAAAGATGATGAACATCTCTGTTGCAACTGCAAGAAACCTAGACATTATATAGCTGAGTGTCCAGAACTGACCAAGAAGACCCCACCAAGAAGAATTGGTAGAAGAGCACTCCTTGCTGGAGATGAGTCAGATTATGAAGCTGGTACTGAAATAATATCCGATGACACAACTTTAATGGCACACATGGAAGACCCAAATAAGGTATGTGAATCAAATACTAAATACTCTTCAACTCAAATTTCCATGCAAAATGCATGTTCTTCGACTGCTAACTCCAATCCAAAAAATCTAGAATTAGAAGAAACTCTTGACGAATTGATGAATCAACTAGTGACTATTCAAGCTGGTTATGAATCAATTAAAGCTGAAAAAGAGAATCTAATTCTTGAAGTTGAAAGATTGAAGTCTGAACTAAAAATGTTGAAACTGACTAAAACTGATAAAGAAAAGATTCAGGATCGCCCTATCGCATCGGCGGCGGCAAGAATCGAATCATTTGGACAATCAAGTTCAGTTACTGGATTCAAATCAGGAAAACCGTATGGAGACAAGACGGGTTTAGGATTTGGTACACAGCAATCTTCTAAGAATAGAACCACAAAGCTGCTGAACCTAGTACCAAAACTGGTATTAAGTTTGTAGCTGAACAACTTTCACAAACTGATAAAATTGTTGAACCAGTAAAGCCAGTATCACATAGGATAAATCAGTTTTTCAAGAAAACAACTGGATCTACCAACAAGGGTAAACCAAATGGTAGATCAGCTGTATTTCAAGAAAACCGAACTGGGAAATCAACTACCAGGTCCACAAAAACCAATCAAGTCAAGAACCAGAAAAGTTTCAATCAAAGTAAATCCAAGAATGTCAATCATTCAAAGATTCACACATTCAGGGGGAAAGGAAGACTATACCCCACTGATGATGATTGGAATTTTACCGCATCTACTAATAAAACTGATAATAACAATCATTCCAGGCAGAAAACTTATCACAAGTTTCAGTTCAAAACTCAGCAGAGAGCTAATCTCGGTTCTCTCTGCTGAGTTAATCTCAGTTCTCAGCAAAAGCCCCAGTACCAAGGTCAGTCCATACCTCAGTACAAAAGGAATGATGGTTATTATTCAAGTTTTAATAGAAAGCATGATGGAAATAAATGTAAGTCAAAAGATCTGAGAGATCATATAAATAAGACACAGTCCAAACATACAGTGTGGCTTACATATATGAAAATAAGTGCAACAATATCCGAACAATACCTAAAGGATATATCCCCAGAGTTATACTGACAAATGACCCCCATGAACCCAAACTAAGTTGGGTACCAAAAATTACTTAATTTTTATTGCACGATATATGGTACTTTGACAGTGGTTGCTCTAGGCACATGAGAAAGAGTAAAGACTGTCTCAGTAATTTTATTGCAAAAGACAGACCAAAGGTTAATTTTGGAAGTAAAGACAAACCTGGATACACCAAAGGTTATGGCACCTTAATCAGGAATGGACTTACAATCAAGAATGTATCTAATGTAGAAGGACTACACTACAATCTACTCAGCACCAGTCAATTCTGTGATATGGGATACAAAGTAACTTTTGACAAAGAATTTTGCGTTGTCATCAGCGAATCAGCTTATCAAGTTGTTTTCGCCGGAAGAAGAAAAGAGAATATGTATGTAGTAGACTGGACAACAGCCGTTGCTGAAACTTGTTTACATGTACATACCAAATCAGAAATCAGTTGGTTATGGCACAAGAAACTGAGTCATCTTAACTTTGATGACATCAACACACTTGTTAAGAAACAGTTAGCCATCGGACTACCGGAATTCTCATATAAGAAGGATAGCTTATGTGATGCTTGCCAACAAGGAAAGCAAACAAAAGCAAGTTTCAAGACCAAGTCTCAGTATTCAACAACCAGACATCTAGAACTACAACACATGGATTTTATTGGACCTATTACACCAATTAGTATCAGTGGAAAGAAGTATACATTGGTGGTAGTAGATGATTTTTCAAGGTACACTTGGGTAATATTCTTAACCAAGAAAAGTGAAACAAGCAAAGACTTACAGAATTACTCAAGAGACTTCAAAATCAGAAAGGAGTATCAGCTGTGAAGATAAGATCAGATAAGGGAACTGAATTCCTCAATAGTGTGATTATTGAATATTGTGAAGAAAATGGTGTTTTACACCAACTTGCTGCCACAGGAACACCTCAACATAATGGTGTAGCTGAAAGAAGGACAGAACTGTTGGTCCCTTGGAAAGGCTAACACAAGTTTAGGAGGGGGGGTGAATAAACTTCTCACCAAAAACTAATCCTGAGCTGGAAAAGTCCCAGGAACTAAGTTTCTCTGAAATTCAAACTGATCTTCAGTTTTGTTCCTATCCCTTTAACTTGTGCGGAGTTCAGTTAGTTCAACTGAATATAAGTTATTACTGACTTATATTTAGTCTCTTTAACTGGCAGCGGATATAGAATTAGCCTTTAACAACTAGTAATTGTAATTTCAATATGAAAACCATTATAAGGAAATAAATGAATGCATAAAGTAAATAGACAAGAATTATAGAGGTTCTAGGTGGTGTAATCCTGTACGTCCTCTCTTCCCCTGTGATGCGGAGGAAAATTCCACTAGAACTTCTTTGAGATGGCCCAGTTACAAAAAGTCCTAAACTGATAGTCCTTGGCTAATCCCTAGCTTCACTATCTAAACACTTGTAGAACGGGTAGGATTGCTGCTCTTCAATTGTTTGAACCACTGGTCCTTGGAGGGTAGGATTGCCTCTTCACCAGATCATCACAAACACAGTCTTCCTGACTGCACTCAACTGTCCTTCACACCTTCTTGGTGTTTCACAGTCTAAACCTTTGACAGAATCAAAGTTGATATCTTGAATCAATGACTATGATTCAACTGTGATTTGAGCTTTTCTTCTGGATAATTAATTTAAGCACGGCTCTGTATTTCTTCAAATGTTAGATCTTGAATTTGCTTGAATATGCTTGAACACTTTGAAGAAATTTTCTTGAATTTGCAATTAAGTATTTAGCAGGTATTCTTTTTGAATTTGGCTTTCCCCCTCAATTTGATCTTTCTTGACTAGATGGATTTCTTGCTAGTTATCACATATCATGCTCTCTGCTTTTTTTTTGATGTTGTAGAGGTAATCTATTTGTAGGGGTTTATTCAACATTCATCCTGCTTTGTAACGGCTATATTTTCTGACTGTTTCTGCTGTGTCAGTGACTCATCCAATGAAATTTATTTCTTTACAACATTCGATTGTACTTTCAGTTTGTTGGATGACTAACTTGTAAAACTGAGTTTCTTTATCAGTTTTACGCTGAGTTTATTACTTGTCAGTTTCCTTACTGACTTGGAGCGTTAACTGAAATTTTATTCTTCTTCAAATATCAGTACTCCAGTTTTCATCTGATTATAATTGACTTAATCAGAGTACACCATGATACATTTATCATCTAAGAATTCATTGTCCTCATGATTCTTAGGTCTTCATACAAGATCCATAAAGTCAGTTCAGGTCATCACAATCTTGCCTGAAGTCCAACTTTATAGTCTCGACTTGTAATCTTCATAACTGAGTTTGTGCCCTCAGTTCTTCATTCTTCAATAACTGAGTCTGTGTCCCTCAGTTCTTCAATTTTCTAGATAAGCCAACCGAGTCTGTAACTCTCAGCAAACTTATATTCTTCAATCTTCTGTTGGTGTGCTCTATTGTCAGTTTCTCGTAGAGTCTCAGCTAGTCAAAGTATCAGTTTCTTCATTTCTCAGTTCCGGTCAAGAACTATTACAGTGCTTGTCTGATTTAACTTATACAAATATCAGAATTTAATAAATCCTATACATTGGTATCTAGACTTCTTTTTGCTTTGCACTATAACAGCTAGTTATGACACTTCATCAATGGGGTTAAGGACAATTAATAAACTAAGTGATGAATCATCATCAAAACATAAATTTTATTTCCAACAATTTCCCCCTTTTTGATGATGTCAATACCCTCCTTAAAAGCAATGCAAAAAGATAAAAGACAAAACATAGTAAGTAACACCATGAACTGAGAAACTGAAACTTTATTTGATAGCTGAGTTACAAGGTTAGAATACAACATAAGTAAAACAACTGAATTTAATGTCCTGGTTGATTATCATAGTTCTCTGCAACAATTCTCATTTCCTCATTCGTGGCCGAGTGTTCAATTCCATGAATGCTTGCCCAAATGTTCCAAGACTGAGACAAATTGTTTTTCTTGAAAAATTTAATTTTGAATAGAGTTGCAAATGTGAAGACTGATGTCCTTAGTCTTTCATTGGTGGATGTTCTCAGTAGAGTTTGAATAAATTCAGGTTCAGCTTTTTCAACTTTCTCTGAAACTTTATCTATAGTACCATCTGCTTCCCATTTCTTCAGTTTATTCCAATAGTACACAAGTATCTTTTGCATGTGTAGAAATGTTTCAAGAGATTCTTCTTTTGATACTCCTTCTTCCTCTGGTAAGTCCTTGAACAAATTGTAGAGACGAGCATCCAGACCAACTCTTTTGTCGGTTGGTTCGAGTATTTAACAATTAGTTTCATCTCATCATCGAAAATCTCCTCTTGCTTTCCTCGCTTCACTCAACTTATCATCAACATATGTGAGAGCTTGTGGCATTTCAAATTTGCATGGACTTTTAAGATGTCCAAACTTTCCCCCTTATTGACATCATCTTTATTAATCAGGCTTTTGATGTAATCATTCAATGTTTGTTGAGTTGATGCCAATATGGTTTGAGCCACAACTGAGTCCTTTAAGCCCTGTTCCATTAAGAACATTCTGTCCACTAGATTACTGAGAATGCCTTCCCATATGTCTTGAGTTTCATTTTTCTTCGTGACATGTTCAGTGGTTGTTTTCCGAATCTCAAGCAGAGTAGTTTGACAATTGTCATTCACAGTATCCATCTTCTTTTAAAGTTTGGATCGTTCATCTTGACTGGCTTCTAAAGATTTTAAAACTTTTCCGAATAAGCTCATGTCATCCTTTTGAATTCTGAGTATCTCATTGTGATAATATCTGATGAGATCAATTTGAGTAGGAACATCTTGTGAACTTCTTTCTTGTTGTTCCTTTGACTTGCTTGTTTCGGCATCTAGTAGATTAGTTTGCTTTAGAGGTGAAGGAACGATTTCCTTCAATTTCTCTCTACATTCAGCTGATTGTCTTCCTTCTTCCGACTGTTTCTCAGCTTCCTCCAGTCTTGATGAATCAATAATTTTTGCTGGTGACAAATGTACTTCCAGTTCATCATCTGATTCTTCTCCAGGTATGTCTGCCAATGTCCTTGCTATTTCAAGTGTGGATTTATCAGTGGGAGACTGGTAACCTTCTTGTGCTTCCTTGTCCGACTGAGTTTCAGATAAGTTTTCAGAACTTGAGCTTTCACTGCTTCCACCAGAACTACTTGAGTCTTCATCAGTATTTCGTTCTGTTGCAGTTTCCTTTTCTTGTATAGAGGCAAGAATCCCTTTTTGTAGGTCAGGATCTTCCTCAAGATCATCATCATTTTCCTTAGAGCTTCCACTGGCTATGGCTTCCTTCCAATAGCTGTTTCTGATTAACGCATACCCTTGATTTAGGAATTCTTCGGTATTGATTATCTCCATTAAGCTTGTAATGTTGTATAGATCGAATACCCATTTCTCAATGATCTCCATTTCTGCACGCTGACTTCTCTGATCATTTATGGAACTGAACTTCCAGGTTCTGTATCTTTGCAATCGTTCATAATCAGCTTTCAATAGTTCTGTATGAGCAGATGGAGGTTTGAATGGTGTGAGAGTGTCTTCGGAATCCCTTGTGATCTCATGATCTTCTCCTTGAGTAGGAATTTCAATTTGCATCGGATCATCAGTTTGCATAACTTTTTGTTGGTTTCACCTTCAGCAGTAGCTGTGACAACTGATGTTCCTTTTTCAATCTCAGAAACTGAGATTATCGGCTCAGTTTGTAAAACTTTTTCACTTGCTTCTTCTTCAACGGCTTGTTTTGCACTTGGCTCAGGTTCCAATTCAACAATTGGAACTTCTTCCATTATGTGCCCAGTGGGTTCAGCTTCGTGAACTTGTTCATCCAATAGAATAAACTTGGTTGATTCTGTTGTTGCTTCAGCTTCCTTTTCTTCAGTTTGAGGAGCTGTAAATTCTTTGGCAGTTTCCTCTTGTTCCAAGTCGGGTAGTCGATTTTTGAGGAGTAGCTCTAGACTTTGAAAGCAACATGAGCATGTTCAATGTTGTTTCATCAATCAATCTTTCATCACTATCTGACTCTTCATTATCGGGATCAGTTCTCAGGGTCTGTTCCCCCTGAGTTACAGCTTCTTCAGTTTCAATAGTCTGTCCTCTGTTGATAGCTTCAGTTTCTTTCATTATTTCCATTCCTTGTATAGCTTATTCTTAAATTGGTAAGACCTCAGCTACTGAAGTTGAAATGGATTTGGTGAGATTAATTTCAGTTTGCACTTCTGGTGCTGAACTGTCAGCAACTTCAGTTCTAGCTTCTTGAGTTGATGACATTTCCATTGGTTTCTCAGTTACGCCTTTTCCAGTTTCTTCCAACTGCTTTCTTCTTTTCTTCAAGTCTTTAATTTGTGCTAACACTTCTTCTCCAGTTGCAGGTTCTTTTGATTTCCTGCTTCTCTTCTTTTTGAGTTCAGTCTCAGTTTTCTCAGCTTTCCTTTTCCTTGGCTTTGAATTCCATAATATCAATCTTTCCATCAGCAACATGTGTTTCTTTCCTCTTAGAAACTGTAAAACGATCGAGTATCCTTTGGACTACTAATGCTAGAGTTTTCTTGTGATAAAATCTTCCTGTCCTCACGTCGGCCTTCTTTTTGGGTACATCAATTGATTGTGCTATCAATTGATCAAATAGATACCTTGCCCAATTGAAATCCTTTTCAAACCAGATTATGTAAAGCAAATCAAGTTTGCTCCAGATAAATTGCTGAAGTTTCCAGCATTCCCAATTATGCAATTTGCCAGCAACTTCGAGAGAAAATTAAACTCTGGCTTGAGTAGGCTTGTGCTCCCTGTCTGTAAGACAGTAGATTCACCATTAATTGCTATATCTTTCCATAACTTCTCTTTCTGTTCTTTAGTCAACTTAATGGCTGCTGATCCTCCGGATTTGTCAAACCCAAAGATTTCTGCAATTAATTCTTCAGTGACTTTGATTTCTTTATTACTGACAGTGGTGATGAAGGTCTGTGTGTCTTCTCCTTCCACAACTATTCTTCCAAATTGATAGAAGTCTCCGATGCTTTCTAAACAAACACTTTTTAGATCGATGTTGAAGACTGCTTCCAATCCTTTAATTTTTCGAATTTTTGTCGTGATAGAATTAACTAGAGTTTGATCAACATATTTCGCAATATATTGATCAAGAGAAACGATCATTCCGGGTTCAACACGAGTGAAGGTCATTTTTCTGGATTTGATTGAAGATTTGAAAATTTGAAATTCAGAGAGTAGATTCAGAATTCAAGAGTAAAGAATTTATATAAAAGAAAATTCTAGATATTTATAATTTGGAGTGGGGGTAGTTAAGAATTGAGTGGGACTTAAAACGTCCTGTCATAAATATGTTGAGATCACGAAAAAGTGGATGGGTGGAAATTATGAACGGTTTAATTGAGAAGGACCATGTCTTTTCTTGATAACCGTAGCTAGATAAAAGTGAATAAAGAAGGTACGATGTGTTGACAGCTGTATATTCTCAGTTTTTGTTCTCATGCTGAATTCAAAAACTTGGTTGTGAAAACAACTCAGTTTTGTGAATTACATTTTTTAGTTCTCAACTGGTTGTGTTTTTCCTGCAAAACAAAGTGAGAAATTTTTGGTACCCATATCTTTTTGGGTCCTAACTGATTAGCTCGTGATGATACAACTTTGTACCTTTCTTGATATTTTGAGTGTGTGAAGTTAGTTTTCACAAACTTTTCCTGTTTTGTCATAACAGTTTTAAATTTGTTTTGATTGTGAAACTGATGTGATGGTCTATTCCAATCTTCATCTGTGGGAAATAATCTTCCTTTCCCTCTGATCCTTGAATGATCTTTATCCTTAGATGGATATGACTTGAAGATTTTTCTTACTGATATTGGATCAGTTTTACTGTTTTCAGCCTTCTGAGTTTTTCTGTAAAATCTGTTGGTTTGGTGAATTTTACTAACAGATTTTTCAGTTTTAGCAACTTGTGCATTTGGTCGTGTCTTGAGTGTCCGTCAGTTCTAATAACTTTATCAGTTTTTTGAGTTTTTGACGGTTGAGAAGTTACAAATTTTATTGCAACTGATCTTGGTCTTAACTTAGAATTATACTGATTGTCAAATCCTAAACCAGACCTATCTCCAAATGGTTTTCCTGGTTTGAATTGAACTTTGGAGATTGGATCAACTGATGATTCACTGATGTTTACAACGTTTGTTGATTTATCAGTTGGTCCAATCACTTTGGTTCCATTATTAGTATTGATTAGGTTGATTTCGGCATTCAATCTTGAAATTTCAGTTTTCAATAACTTTTTCTCCTTTTTGACATTCTCATAATTCTTTTGAATTGTCTCTAATTTCTTTATGAGTATGTCCATGGTTTCATTGAAATCTTCATTTCTTTGATTGTTCAGGATAGTGTGAGATTTAGATGTAGATGCACTTACCTCCTGATGTTTGATAGATAAACCTGGTGTTGAGGAATCATCACTGATCAGAACTTGTTTCCCTTTATCAATAGCATTCACCTTTGTAGCTCCTAGCAATATAATTTCTTCGTCGCTTTCTCCTCCATGGCTTGTAGGTAGGGTCTCATCAATATCCATGACTTTTATACATGATGGATCTCTGGTTAGATTTTCTTCTATAGAGTCAGCCACCCGTATTAATTCTCTTTCTGCTTCTTCTGAAAGATCACTTAAGGATGGAAATCCTCTGGATTCATCATCAATATTAAGCTCAATGTCTTCATAACTGAAATGAGGTTCCGGATTTGTGTGAGAGCTTGTAGTACTGAATCTTTCAAATACTTGATCTTGGAAATCATAGACAACATTCTGCAAGTAGTCAGTCAGGGGGTTATTTAGCCAATTTCTAATTCTAGATGTATCCATTGTAATGAATTACAGTAAGGGTTTTCAACAGCTGGTTTAAAAAGTATTCTTGGATCTTCTTTCAAATGAAAGAATTGCTCCGATACCAATTGTTGGTCCATTGGAAAGGCTAACACAAGTTTAGAGGGGGGGGGGGTGAATAAACATGTCACCAAAAACTAATCCTGAGCTGGAAAAGTCCCAGGAACTAAGTTTCTCTGGAAACTCAAACGATCTTCAGTTTTGTTCCTGTCCCTTTAACTTGTGCGGAGTTCAGTTAGCTCAACTGAATATAAGTTATTACTGACTTATATTTAGTCTCGTTAACTGGCAGCGGATATAGAATTAGCCTTTAACAACTAGTAACTATAATTTCAATATGAAAACCATTATAAGGAAATAAATGAATGCATAAAGTAAATAGACAAGAATTATAGAGGTTCCAGGTGGTGTAATCATGTACGTCCTCTCTTCCCCTGTGACGCGGAGGAAAATTCCACTAGAACTTCTTTGGGATGGCCCAGTTACAAAAAGTCCTAAACTGATAGTCCTTGGCTAATCCCTAGCTTCACTATCTAAACACTTGTAGAACAGGTAGGATTGCTGCTCTTCAATTGTTTGAACCACTGGTCCTTGGAGGGTAGGATTGCCTCTTCACCAGCTCATCACAAACACAGTCTTCCTGACTGCACTCAACTGTCCTTCACACCTTTTTGGTGTTTCACAGTCTAAACCTTTGATAGAATCAAAGTTGAGATCTTGAATCAATGACTATGATTCAACTGTGATTTGAGCTTTTCTTCTGGATAATTAATTTAAGCACGGCTCTGTATTTCTTCAAATGTTAGATCTTGAATTTGCTTGAACACTTTGAAGAAATTTTCTTGATCTTGCAATTAAGTATTTAGCAGGTATTCTTTTTGAATTTGGCTTTCCCCCTCAATTTGATCTTTCTTGACTAGATGGATTTCTTGCTAGTTATCACATATCCTGCTCTCCACTTTTTTTTTTTGATGTTGTAGAGGTAATCTATTTATAGGGGTTTATTCAACATTCATCCTGCTTTGTAACGGCTATATTTTCTGACTGTTTCTGCTGTGTCAGTGACTCATCCATGAAATTTCTTTCTTTACACCGTTCGATTGTACTTTCAGTTTGTTGGATGACTAACTTGTAAAACTGAGTTTCTTTATCAGTTTTACGCTGAGTTTATTACTTGTCAGTTTCCTTACTGACTTGGAGCGTTAACTGAAATTTTATTCTTCTTTAAATATCAGTACTCCAGTTTTCATCTGATTATAATTGACTTAATCAGAGTACACCATGATACATTTATCATCTAAGAATTCATTGTCCTTATGATTCTTAGGTCTTCATACAAGATCCATAAAGTCAGTTCAGGTCATCACAATCTTGCCTGAAGTCCAACTTTATAGTCTCGACTTGTAATCTTCATAACTGAGTTTGTGCCCTCAGTTCTTCATTCTTCAATAACTGAGTCTGTGTCCCTCAGTTCTTCAGTTTTCTAGATAAGCCAACCGAGTCTGTAACTCTCAGCGAACTTATCTTCTTCAATCTTCTGTTGGTGTGCTCTATTGTCAGTTTCTCGTAGAGTCTCAGCTAGTCAAAGTATCAGTTCATTTCTCAGTTCCGGTCAAGAACTATTACAGTGGTTGTCTGATTTAACTTATACAAATATCAGACTTTAATAAATCCTATACATTGGTATCAAGACTTCTTTTTGCTTTGCACTATAACAGCTAGTTATGACACTTCATCAATGGGGTTAAGAACAATTAATAAACTAAGTGATGAATCATCATCAAAACATAAATTTTATTTCCAACAAGAACACTTAAAGAAGCAGGAAGGACTATGATCTGTGAAGCAAAACTATCTGAAAGATACAGATAGAGTTGTAATTTGGTATTCAAAAGAAGGAGAATTCAAGCTAATATCTTATTCAGACTCAGATTATGCTGGATGCAAAGTGGACAGAAAAAGCACGTCAGGCACATGTCAGTTACTAGGAAATAGACTTGTGTCATGGTTTAACAAAAAGCAAAACTCAATCTCAACATCTACAGCTGAAGCTGAATACATAGCAGCTGGAAGTTGTTGTGCTCAAGTTTTATGGATTAGACAACAATTAAGAGATTATGGGATAGAAGAAGGAATGATTACCATAATGTGTGATAACACAAGTGCAATTGCAATCACTGACAATCCAGTTTTACACTCAAGGACAAAGCACATTGATGTACGTCACCACTTCATAAGAGATCATGCAGAGAAAAAGGATATCACAGTTCTTTATGTACCTACTGAAGATCAGTTGGCAGATATCTTTACAAATCCATTGGACAAAGACAGATTTGCCAAACTAAGAACTGAATTGGGTATAATAAAAGTCAGTTGAAATCAGTTAAGCCAAAAATTCGTCAAGGGGATTAATCTTTGTTATGATGGGTGCGCTCACTTTACAGATTAGTCATTGACATCAACAATTTCAAACTGAAACTGACTAATTTGACGAAAACTGAAAGTTACTTCTAAAAACTGACTTCGTCTCAGTTTCTATCTCAGTCAACTTAAGTCAAAGGTTGACAAGATAAAAGCGACAGCGGTTATATCGCATTTAATTACTGCAGTTCTTTTTGTCAGAATATTGCGTGTACACCCCACGACTGTCAGAACAGTGCACACATTGGTTACCCAAACCATCATGGAATTTGAAAAGTTGTACTACTCAAACCGCCAGTATATCCTACCTATTTATTCAACCCACGTTCACACTATTTTCAACCCAATTTCACATTCTTCGTCTCTTTCCAAAAACAGAATCAGACTCTTCGCAATCCTTTCCTCTCTAAAATCAATTTTTGTGTTCACACCCAGATATGGCCACTTCAGACCAATTAAAACAAGAAAGATTGATCACAGAGTTGGATGAATTTTTACTCGATATCTATGAAGCAATGTGCAACAATACTCTGTTAGTAATTTGGATTTATAATAAAATCCAGAAACAACCGGGTCTGAGAAATCTTCTATAAATCAAATTCAACGAACCACGTGATGTGGAAGGAATTCTGCAATTTTGGGAGAATATGCGTTTGGTACGAAACTCTTTGATCACTACAGTTCATGGAAATCGTATTGTTGTCAATAAAAGAGTTATGAAGTCATTATTCGGCTCCAAGGATTCATCTGCAACGTCAATAGATTTGGCTACTCTACCATTGCCAAAAGAAGCTTTTCTGAAGCAACTTACTTTCTCTAAGGAACCAGTACAAATTGATAGTCATGTTGACAAACTCAAGCCGGAATTCGCGCACCTCCACAGATGGCTCAGCAAACATGTCATTGGAAAATCCAAAGGAGTCAGTACACTATCCGAAGAGAATATTTATCTGATGAACATAATTTAGGATGAAATAGAATTCAATTGGGTAGGATATGTAGTCAATCAGATAAAGAAACATCATTTACAAAGAGCTCAAGCTGAAGGTTAGGTAACTGTTGGGAGATTTCGACTGAAAATAACACTCAGTGGAATCATTCAATTCTATCTGGAAATACTCAAGGAAGGGAAGTAAGCAAGACAAGATACAGCTACAAAGGAAATCACAGCAAAAACATGAACAACTTCCCAACCAGAAGCAGGTCAGAAAACTGTGTCTCAGCAGGAAGCTAAACACAGAGGAATCAAGCGAAAGGGAGACTCAGCACAAGAAAGATCAGTTGTATGATGTTTATACCCAGCAACCTCAAGAAAGACAGCACCAACTGAGGTGGAACAACAACAACAACTGACAACTGAAGTTACAAGGAAAAACACTCTTGCTGATAACACTTCTTAATTACAACATCAATCAGTTCATCAATCAGCCCTAGTTTTTGAAGCTGATAAAATTGTCAGACTAATAAAGATGAAGCTTAAACCAGAAGATTCTCGTGATGCTAGTCTCCAAACTGAAGAAAAATTACTCCTGGTGAAACTGGAAATCAGAGATTTATATACTCTATTTCCTATATCAGAGTTTCTTGAAAACTGTTTCAAAAGGTTTACTGAACTAGCTCAAAGGAGAGAATCAGTCACATCATCTGTTCCCAAAGAAAGTTCAAGGAAAAAGGATGATGATGAAGATGATCATACAAGGAAAGAAGCTGATGTGACTACAGTTTTGCATTCAGAAATTCAATCTCAACCTCTAGCTACGCAAACTGTAAGTCAGCAAAAAGAGTTGCCAGTTGGGAATCAAACAACTAACACTCAGCAAGCAGCTGATGAACCTGATAATCGACAACTGATGATTATTGAAGATATCACTCAGCCCAAGGATCAACCTGAAATGACATACGATCCTTCTGACATCCTAACAAAGGATGAGTTGGCCAAAGTTCATGAAAACTTGAAGATTGTACTCAGTCACAAGGATGCACAAAATGGTCTTCTATCAAATATTTCTGGATATCTCGATTATAGAACTAGAACAGATGTCTCAGTTCATGGAAGACTAGAGATGATCGACAAATCCATTTTATGTTCTACTTCAGAAATTCTGTTACTTAAACAGAAACTAGAAGACTAAACCGCGGTAGATAGGGAAACACATGCTCAGGCTCACTGGCATATGAATCAGCACATCTACGGGTTAGAAACTCAGCTTAAGGAAGTAATTGCTTCTCGGCAACGTATATCGACCGACCAACGGCAACCCATGCCTTGGTAGATAAGTTGTATGATGCCAAAAAGGGGGAAGTCAAGAAGAAAAGCTGAAGTTACTTAAAGAGATGAAGCGACTTGAAGAAGAATTGGACAGATACAAATCAGATCCAAAGTTCTTAAGGAAAGAGCTAACTGACGAGAAGCTCATTGAGAAATATAGTCAACCTGGAGAATAGAGAGCTACTCTTACAGAGGATCTGTGGATGAAGTTTATCAACGATCACAATCCTATCAAAGCCAAGTACAAGAACATGACAATTGAAGAATCCTTGAACTACTTTTTATCTGATGTATTCTCAAAAAAGAAAATGGCACAATATAAGAAGAATCAGAGGATTGATGATAAACTGAAGATTAAAGACAAGACTGAACAAATGAAAGCTGATTTAGTAGAATTTGAAAAGTACTACTTGAAAGAATCAGACTTACCGAAGCTATTTCTATGGAGAAGATGGAAAGAAGGAAGTCAAGTTGACTACAACAAGACTTTTTCAAAGGAAGACTCCAAGCTAGAAAATGACTATCGTCAATATGACAAGGAGAAGACGTTTATTTCAGTTAAGAAAAAAACTTAGTCTTTAATCACAATTATTTGGACAAAATGTAACTATTCCAGTTTTTTTTTGCTCATTCTAATGAAATCCAGTTTTACAGTTTTACATTATTTTACATTGTTTTGATCTTTAAGCTTTTCTTTTAGGGAGAGTTTTGGCATCATCAAAAAGGGGGAAATTGTTGGAAATAAAATTTATGTTTTGATGATAATTCATCATATTTATTCAAAGTATTATCTTAACCTTATTGATGCAGTGCTGAAGCTAGCTGTTATAGTGAAAAGCTAAAAAATGTCTAGAACTGAATGTTTAGGTTTTACTAGAGTCTGATATTTGTATAGGTTACATCATACAAGCACTGTAATAGTTAGTGTGTCGTAGAACTGAAAACTGGAAGTCATTTAGAAAACTGGAAATCATCAAGACAAACAAACTGACTCCGGATACACCAATATGAAAACTGAAGAAGATAAGTTCGCTGAGGGACACAGACTCAGTTGGCTTATCTAGAAGATGAAGAACTAAGGGTCACAGACTCAGTTACTGAAGATGAAGAACTGGGGGTTCAAACTCAGTTATGAAGACTATGTCGAGACTGTAAAGTTAGACTTCAGGCAAGATTGTGGTGACCTGAACTGACTTTATGGATCTTGTATGAAGACCTAAGAATCATAAGGACAATGAATTCTTAGATGATAATGAGTCATGGTGTACTCTGATTAGTCAATTATAATCAGATGAAAAACTGGAGTACTGATATTTGAAGAAGAGTAAAATCTCAGTTAATGCTCCAAGTCAATCAAGAAACTGACAAGCGATAATCTCAGTATAAAACTGATAAGGAAACTCAGTTTTATATATCAGTCATCCGATAAACTGATAGTACAGTCGAACATTATAAATGAAGCAATTTTATTGGATAAATTACTGACATAGCAGAACGGTCAGAAAATATATCCGTTAAAAGATAGACGTTGATATAATTCGAATTTAAGCCAAATGAACGTTGGACCTCACTCTATAAATAGAGGACTTTGCACCAAGGATGAAAAGATACATACAATAAAAAGATTTAACAAGATTTACAAGAATATTTGTGCATTAGTCTTTTTATTCGAATTGCAAACATCTCTGCGCTATAACAAGATCACATCTAGAATTTCTTCAAGTGTTCAAGCTACAAAGAATTTACAAAGAATCAGACACTTTGAAGAACCACAAACAAGAATCAATTCATTGATTCTCAACCCAACTTTCATTCTATATCAAAGGTTTAGACTGTGAAGCAAACCGGGAAAGTTTTGTCAAGGACAGTTGTTACAAGCAGTCGGGCAGACTGTGTTTGTGGTGGTAGCTGGTGAAGAGGCAATTCAACCCTCCAAGGATCGGTGTTCAAGCAATTGAAGAGCAGCAATTCTACCTGTTCTACAACTGTTTAGATAGTGAAGCTAGGGATTAGCCAAGGACTATTGTTTAGGACTTTTTGTAACAGTTCACCTTAAGAAGTTCTAGTGAAATTTTCCTCCGCACCACAGGGGAAGAGAGGACGTACAAGATCACACCACCTGGAACCTCTATAATATTCGTCTTATTTACCTTACGCATTTATTTATTTAGTCAGCATTTACTTACAACATTTTGATAGTTGATTGTTATACACCTCACAGTTCACAAACTAAAATTCATCAGAATTCAGTTTACCACACTCAGCTTTCATAAAAGAATAAAAAAATCAAGAAAAAGGCTGGAAATATATCCACTGCCGGTTGACTCAGCTGTTGCTTAAATCAGTTTTAATCTCAGCTCATTCAGCTTAACTTTACACAAGTTTTAACTGAACCTTAATTTATATTAAATCCAGTTTAGGAAAGTTTTTGGTGACAAGTTTATTCACCCCCCCCCCCCCTCTAAACTTGTGTTAGCCTTTCCAAGGGACCAACAAATTGAATGAAGATTTCACCATGACAACAGCTCTAATCAAAGCCATGGAGGAACCCAAAACAACAGCTCTTGAGCAGCAGCCTCAAATGATAACCAAGAAACCTCATCTAGCAATCTTCAGCAATTGGATGAGATGGAGGAGTAGATGGCTCTAATGAAGAACAGAATTCGAAAAATGAAGAGTGGACACCCAGTCACTTAGAAGTTCATCACGAGGACTCCTGAAAAGAAGAAAGACGATGAATATCTTTGCGTCAACTGTAAGAAGATTGGACACTACAAAGCAGAATGTCCAGAGCTGACTGGTAAGATGACTCAGCAATGAAGAACTGGCAGAAGAGCACTCTTAGCCGGAGATGAGTCAGATTATGAAGCTGGCACTGAAAGATTATCAGATGACACAGCTTTGATGGCTCATATGGAGACTCCAAATGAGGTATGTGAATCTAACTCTAAATATTCCTCAGAACAGATTTCCATACAGAATGCATGTTCTTTGATTGCTGACTCAAATCCAAAAAATCTGGAATTAGAAGAATCACTTGATGAATTGATGAATCAGCTAGTATCTATTCAAGCTGGTTATGAATCAATTAAAGATGAGAAAGAAGTTCTAATTCTTGAAGTTGAAAGATTGAAGTCTGAGCTAAATATGATGAAACTGACTAGAACTAATAAAGGAAAGAATCAGTATCATCCTACTGCTTCAGCAGCAGCAACTGAATCTTTTGCTCAATGAAGTTCAACCACTGGATTCAAATCAGGAACGCCATATGGAGACATAACTGGCTTAAGATTTGATACACAAAAATCTTGTAAGGAAGGAACTAGCAAAACTGCTGAACCTAGTATCAATAATGGTATTAAGTTCGTAGCTGAGCAAATTCCACAGACTGAGAAAATTGCTAAACCAAGTCAGCTTCACATAAGACAACTCAGTTTTCTTAAAAGACAATAGTACCTACCAGCAAAGGTAAACCAAATGGTAGATCAGCTGTACCTCAAGGAATCGAAAAGATAGATCAACTAGCAGATCTACAAAAAATGATCAAGTCAAGAACCAGAAAAATTATAATCAGAATAAATCTAAGAATGTCAATCATTCAAAGATCCACACATCCAGGGGGAAAGGCAGACTATACCCCACTGATGATGATTGGAATTTTACTTAATCTACTATTAAAACTGATAAGAACAATCATTCCAGATAGAAAATTTATGACAAGTTTCTGTCCAAGACTCAGCAGAGAGCTTATCCCAGTTCTCAGCAAAAGTTCCAGTACAAAGGTCAGTCCAGACCTCAGCACAAAAGGAATGATGGTTATTATGCAACTTTTAATAATAGAAAACATTTTGTAAATCAGTCTAAACCAGAAGACCTGAGAAATCATATAAAAGAGACACAATCCATGAAAAATTATTAGGAAAGTGTGGATTATATATATGAAAACAAGTGCAACAATTTCCAGAGAAGACCTTATGGAAATATACCCAGAGTTGTACTGACAATTGACCACTATGGACCCAAAAAATGTTGGGTACCTAAAGCAAATTTTAAATTTTTTTGCAGGATATTTGGTATTTTGACAGTGGATGCTCTGGACACATGACAAAGAGCAAGAACTGTCTCACTAATTTTGTAGCTAAAGATGGACCAAGAGTCAATTTTAGTAGTAAAGACAAACCTGGTTACACAAAAGGAAATGGAAACTTAATCAAAAATGGACTCACAATCAAGAATGTATCTTACGTGGAAGGACTTCACTACAATCTACTCAGCACAAGTCAATTCTGCGATATAGGATATAAAGTCACCTTTGATAAGGAGTATTGCATTGTCGTCAGCGAAACAACTTTCCAAGTAGTTCTTGCTGGAAGAAGAGAAGAGAATATGTACGTTGTAGATTGGTCTACAGCCCAGTTTCAGAAACTTGTTGGATCGTGCATACCAAGTCAGAACTCAGTTGGTTGTGGCACAAGAAACTAAGTCATCTAAATTTTGCTGATATCAACTTGTTAGTCAAAAATAATTTGGTGATTGGACTACCAGAGATGACATACGAGAAAGACAGCTTATGTGATGCATGTCAACAAGGAACACAAACAAAAGAAAGTTGTAAGACTAAGTCTCAACATTCAACAAATAGAGTTTTAGAACTGGTACATATGGACTTGTTTGGACCAGTTACACCAATCAGTGTTAGTGGAAAGAAATACACTTTGGTGCTAGTTGATGATTTTTCTAGATACACTTGGGTTATTTTCTTGACCAAGAAAAGTGAGACCAAGCAACAACTGACAGAACTTCTCAAGAGACTCCAAAATCAGAAGAGTGTTACAGTAATCAAGATCAAATTAGATCAGAAAAAGGAATAGAATTTCCCAACAAAATAATCATTGTATATTGTGGAGAAAACGGAGTTCTACACCAGCTTACAGCTACAACAACACCTCAATAGAATGGAGTAGCTGAAAGGAGGAATAGAACACTCAAAGAAGCTGGAAGAACAATGATCTGTGAATCTAAATTGCCAGAAAGATATTGGGCAGAAGCCGTAAATACAGCTTGTTATACGGAATCGAGCTCTCATGAACAAGAGACATGAAAAGACACCTTATGAGATTTGTAATGGAAGAAAGCCAAATGTCTCATACTTTCATGCCTTTGGGAACAAATGTTTTGTTCACAATAATGGCAAAGATCTGCTCAATGTTTTTCAACCCAAAGCTGATGAAGGAATATTTCTGCGCTACTCAAGTGTCAGCAAAGATTTTATAGTCTTAAACAAGCGGACACTCAAGCATGAAGAATCGATACATGTGGTTTTTGATGAACCAAAGTTTACTGAAGACACAATTAAAGACAAGGATGAACCAGTTTGTCAGCGTCAGTCAGACAAGACTCCAGAGCCAGTTTTCATTGATATTGGAAGATTAAATATATCAGATTCTTCAGATCAAGATCAACCTCAGGTACCAGTAACTGAACCAGCAACTGAATAGCAACAAGAAGAAACTGATTTCAGTTGAAAATGATCAAAATCAAGAAGAACCGGCTCAATAGAATGAAGACCCATTGATGCAACCCCCAATACATCAATGGATGAGAAATCACCTTGAAGAACAAGTGATAAGTGATTTTCAAGCTGGAGTTCGTACAAGACACCAACTAGATGCTATGATAGCATGCTTTTTGTCTCAGTCTGAACCCAAAGAGATTGAAGAAGCCTTTAACGATACAGATTGGATTTTGCTATAAAATAAGAACTCAACGAATTGGAGAGAAATCAAGTTTGGGATTTAGTTGACAAGCCAGATCATGTCAACATAATCGGAACTAAATGGGTTTTTAGAAATAAGCTTGATGAAAATGGGAATATTATCAGAAACAAAGCCAGACTTGTAGCAAAAGGTTACTCACAAGCTGAAGGGATAGACTAATGAAATTTATGCCCCAGTTGCAAGGTTGGAGGCAATCAGACTATTTCTTGCCTTTGCAGCTCACAAGAAATTCAAAGTGTACCAGATGGATGTTAAAAGTGCATTTTTGAATGGGATACTTGAAGAAGAAGTCTATGTTCAGTAACCACCAGGATTTGAAATCAATGATCAAGCTGATAAAGTATTTAAACTGAGAAAATCCCTTTATGGACTCAAACAAGCACCATGAGCTTTGTATGAAACTTTATCTCAGTTTCTGGTGGATAATGGGTTTACAAAAAGAACTATTGATAAAACTTTATACAGAATGAAAGTTGAAGAAAGTACTCTCCTAGTTCAAATCTATGTGGATGACATCATTTTTGGATCAGAAAATGAGCAACTCTGTGTGAAATTTGCAAGTTTAATGAAGAGCAAAGTTTAGATGAGTATGATGGGAGAATTAAGTTATTTTCTCGGTCTGCAAGTAAGACAGATGGACAGTGGAATTATCATTCACCAAACTAAGTATACAAGGGAATTGATCAAGAAGTTTGGAATGGAAAAATCAGCTGGCATTGCAACACCAATTGGAACCAACATCAGATTAGATGAAGATAAAGAGGGCAAGGATGTGGATCAAACTTTGTATAGAAGAATGATTGGAAGTCTACTTTATCTTACATCCAGTACACCTGATATATCCTTTACTGTTGGTGTATGTGCCAGATTTCAAACTAGACCTAAAGAAAGCCATCTTACTGTCGTCAAAAGAACCTTGAAGTATTTGAAAGAGACAAAAAGAGTTGGGATATGGTATTCAAAAGAAGGAGAATTCAAACTGATATCCTACTCAGACTCAGACTATGAAGGATGCAAAGTGAACAAAAAAAGTACTTCAGGCACATGTCAGTTATTGGGAAATATACTTGTGTCATGGTTCAGCAAGAAACAAAACTCAATTTCAACATCAACAGCTGAAGCTGAGTATATAGCAGCTGGAAGCTATTGTGCTCAAGTTTTGTGGATCAGACAGCAATTAAGAGATTATGGAATAGAAGAGGGAATGATTCCTATAATGTGTGACAATACAAGTGCAATAGCTATCACTGACAATCCAGTTTTGCACTCAAGGATGAAACACATTGACGTAAGACATTACTTCATCAGGGATCATGCGGAAAAGAAGGATATCAAAGTTCTCTATGTCCCGACTGAAGATCATTTGGCTGACATTTTCACCAAACCTTTGGACAAAGAAAGATTTGCCAAACTGAGAACTGAATTGGGTATAATCAAAGTCAGCTAAGTCAGTTTAAGCCTAGGGATTCATCAAGGGGATTGATCTTTGTTCTGCTGGGTGCGCTCACTTAACAGATCAGTCATTGACATCAACAATCTCAAACTGACTAAATAAAACTGAAGAATTAACGGAACTGAATTTATTCTAAAAACTGACTTCAAGCATCAGTTTACCTAGTCAAAGATAGTCAAATGGTTGAAATGATAAAACCGACAGTGGTTATATCACTTTTAATTAGCGCCGTTTATGTCAGAACCTGTTGCTTGTACACCCCCATTACTGTCAGAACAATACATGCATCGATTACACCAACCATCATGGAATTTGAATAGTCAGTACAAAATCTTTAGAAAATCACGAACAGTCAGTACACCTGTACACCCCCTCTATATTCTCTATATATCCAACCCTTTGCATTTCAGGTCACCACAGACTTGCCTGAATCCTGACTTATAGTCACGACTTAATCAGCTTCTAACTGAGTTTGCCACCTCGCTTCTTCGCTTTCAGTAATCGAGTCTCGTGTCCCTCGCTTCTTCGGTCTTCTAGATAAGCCAACCGAGTCTCGTGTCCCTCGCCCTAACTTATCTTCTTCGCTTCTAGCATAACTAGTTTGAACCCTCGCTTCTTCATGTGCATATTCGCTTTTCTTGCTATAACTCGGTTTTCTTGTTGTGACTCGGTGTTCGCCTAGTTCCTATTCTATTACAATGCTTGTCCGAAACAACCTATACAAAGTTCAGATTCTAGATAGAACTTATGCATTTATCTCTAGACCATTTCTTGCTTCTTCTTTCATTATGCACTATAACAGTTAGTTACGACTTCATCATCATGGGTTGTAAGTGATTTGTCTAATTTCGTGACGAAGCATCATCAAAACATAAATAATATTTCCAACAAACCTCGACAGCGGGAGTCACGTCGACTAACTCCTCTTCCTCTTCATCCCGAAGCGAGCCGAATCGGACTGATAGGCCGTTGGGGGACGGATGTGGCTTGGATGATCGAGCCGACACCGTTGATTCAATGGCAGCACAGATTGCTTCAGGTTGAGAGGCACCCCTCTCTCGGGAAGAAGAAGGCAGGTGACTTCAGCCATAGGCAAGTCTGGAGTAGCCCGACCCCCGAGAGGTGGAGCAGCCACGACCACCGACAGAGGAATCCGGGTAGGATCGGTGACCATGGAAAACCTTCCCACTGCAAAATTAAAAGAACAGGTTAGTTTTGATCAACAAATGACGAGTTATCAGACTCGACAAATAGCAAATGTGAAAAGCAAACAAATAAGGAACATCCTACGATTCTCTTGATCTTGGGCATGAAGGTTTGCGTATGGAACCGGCCCAACCTCCTCCAAGTGGGCTAGGTGATAGAAGAGACTCAAGTCTCGAGTGCACACCTCAAAACTATGTCCACCCAGCGGTCGGGCTTCTTGAGGAACGGGAGCATTTCCCAGTTTGTCTTTCTTCACACCCTCGACCTCCACTGCCCTATATAGGGGTTCTCCAGGCCATGTCGAAGAAAGAAAAATCGAGGCTTCCACTACCCGTGAGAATAAGGCCCCTTGGTTATAAATTCATGTCGATGCGGTCTCCTCTGGAAGGTATACCATAGCTTGTCGGGCGTAGCTGCCAACTGATAATAATACCGAAACAAGGTACCGAGAAGCAGACCCCCGCGACTCGACATGCTATGATAAACCCCATTAGAGTCCTGATGGTATTCGGGGAAATTTGGGAAACACTTATCTCATAGTGGTCGAGGATCGTGAGAACGGCCGGGCAGAGTGGAAACCTTAATCCACTTGCGAGTTGATTCTCGTAGACGGTGCAAAATCCCTCTGGGGGCTCATCAGCAAATCGATGTAGGCCAGAAGGAAGTCGAGCTTCGAATGGGGGATTGAGATTTTGTATTTTCGCCAAAGTCTAGGGATCTCCTCAGAAGAAAGCGTACTGAGGCACCCATTGGCACCTTTCCCATCCATCCTAGTCACTAACTTCTTAGGTTGATGGGGGACATGAGGGGAGGAACCTGTGGGCTCACCGGAGTCTTGCCGGAGAAGATTGTCAGAAGTAACAGGTGCCGGAGTTTGGCTACGGGAAGGCGTCTCGCTACCCCTATCGGATTTTGTGGCACTACTACTACTGGACATGGATAATTCAAAGAAAAAGATGAGTAACACAGAAAAAAGAAGCTTACTTTGCGTTTGGAATTTGAGAGAATGAAATGATGTATAAGCTCTGCTTCAACTTCTATCTCCTCTCCTTTATATGCTAGAAAATATTCAAAATGATGTGAAAAGATGTGGATAGTGGGGGGTTATAACCCCTGGAAATCGCGAGAATCAAGGCAGTGACGCGTTTTGTGGGATACGAAGCGTTTGTGTGCCAGGATATCGCGCCACATGTCTACAGGCAGTTAGGGTTGCAAAAGGCGGGAAAATACCCGCCAAAATGACGACTCAACTCAAAGACGATTCATGTGAAAGACTCGACCTCGGGCAACGGGAGTCGCCTCTCTCAAGTCTGCGGGGCTTATGACGATACAGGGTTTCACTCCCTCCACATGTCGTCTATCGGTTGGTCATCACAATATGAGTTAGCTCCAGATACTCATGTCGATTCCCGGACTCGGGGCTACGACGATCGACCATTGAGCAATGTGGGGTGACAAGACCGTAAGGACAGAGTCAACGCCAGCTAGCAGTGTAGGACAACGAGTCCCAGAGTCGATTACCGCAGGTCGGAATATCGACATCGAGGACAGAGTCTGCACTAGCTGTCCAAGCCCATTAACAGCGATTACTTGGGCAAGGGCAAGTGTTGTCATTATAAAGACCCCAATCTAGGAACTACGTAAGGCTTGATTCCTGGAACCTAACAGGATACGCAGGCAATCTAAGATACAGTCTTAGACTCAGCCGCAAATACTAAAATCCACCACCGCACTCTTTTTGGCATTAGGGTTTTGTATGTGTTCATCACTAGATTCAATTAGGGCCCGGATTATTCAAGGTGACATAATTTGTCATCGTCACTCTTGACTTGGTGCTTCCACAACTTTAGTTTGTACATCAGCTTCATGTTCTTGTGTTGTGTTGAGTGGTGGCTCATCTTGATTACCAAAGGTGTGATTCAGAATAGTAACTAGTACTTTTGTGTTCATATAAACTTGTCTTTGTCCGACTTCTTCTTCAAGTTCTTGAAGACTTTCACAATTTGTGTTTGGTTCATCAAAAAGTACATGAATTGATTCTTCAATCACCAAGGTTTTTTTGTTGAGTACTCTGAAGGCTTTGCTTGTGTCTCAGTATCTTGTAAAGATTGCTTCATCAGCTTTTTCATCAAAAGTATGTAGCTGATTCCCGTTCAAAAAAAAAATTTTTGATCCAAACATATGCAAATGTGAGATGTTAGGTTTTCTTCCATTCCATATTTCATATGGAGTTTTTCCGTGATGTTTGTTGGTGATTGATCTGTTTTGAGTATAACATGATGTATTTGCTGCTTCAGCCCAAAATCTCTTTGGTAAGCATGCTTCTGTAATCATTGTTCAGACTGCTTCTTTGAGTGTCCTGTTTCTTCTTTTTGCTACACCATTTTGTTGTTGAGTCCCTGCTGTTGATAGTTGATGCAGTACTCCATTTTCTCCACAGTAGGTTCTAATAATTTCATTTAGAAACTCGGTGCCTCTATCTGATCTGATCTTGATGTTCTTCAGTTACTTTTCATTTTGAATTCTTCTTAACAGATCTGGCAGCTTTTTGAGTGTCTCCATTTTCCTGTTCATGAATATGGTCCAAGTGAATTTGGAAAAGTCATCCACCACTACTAGAGTGTATTTCTTTCCACTTACACTTACTGGTGTGACTGGTCCAACAAGATCCATATGCAACAGATGTAAAATTCTTGTTGTTGATTGATAGTGCTTCGACTTGAAAGAGCTTTTGATTTGCTTCCATTTTTGACATGCATCACATAGACTTTCCTTCTTGAATGCGATCTCTGGTAGGCCTTCAACTAACTTGTTCTTTGACGGTGTGTTAATCGTTTTGAAGTTGAGATGATTCAATCTTCTATGCAAATCCAGCTAGTTGATTGTTTCTTTTTGACAAGAAAACATATTTATGCTTTTACTGTCTTTCAATCTACCACATACATGTTGTCTTCTCTTCTTCCTGTAAGTACAACTTTGTTGGTTTTGCTGTGAATCACCTAGCATCCTTCCTTGTTGAAGTGCACATTGTAGCCTTTGTCACAGAATTGACTGATACTTAGCAGATTGAAGTTAAGTCCTTTAACTTAAGCTACATTTAGAATCTTCAAGTTGTTTTTGAGCATTATGCCTTCCCCCTTAATTTTGCCTGGGTTTTCTGTGCCTCCAAATGTTACTTTGGGTCCATCAAAGGCTTTAAAATCAGTCAACCATCTCTTGTTCCCTGTCATGTGTCTGGAACATCCACTGTCTATGTACCAGACATCCTACAAAACAAGTTAAGTATGTTTAGGTACCCAACACTGTTTGGGTCCATGCCTGTTAGCAGTCATGCCTCCCACTCCAAGTGTATATCAAAAAGATCCTCTTATTGGATAGTTGAAGTCATCAACTTCATATGTATAAGGCATTGCAGAATAGCTTCTAATATTTCTACTAAAGGTATTCTGATACTTTTCTGTACTTGTTACTGCATTTGCATCCTTTTTCACTCTCCAATATGTAGGAGGAAACTTATTTTCATGTTGCTTATTGTGTCCAGAAATGTGCCTTGCTTGGTTTTTCCTAAACACATGATGCATAGCATGAAATGGTTTCTTCTTGTATTTTGGGGGTGCAACATTCCAATCATCCTCAGAAGGGTAAAGTCTTCCCTTAACTTTCTGAAAACCTTTGCCTTTACTTGGCTGGATATTGATGATTTATTCTACTGTTTCACTACACTAGGTTTTGACTTCACCGGTGCAGGATGAGTGGTTGAAACTATGGTCTGTCATTTTCTGAATGTTGGTCCAGGCTTGGTCCTTGATTCAGAATTGTGTTGTCCATTGTTTCTATTTCCATTCTGACTGTTGTATCCAAGACCAGATCTAGAAGCAAACATTTTTGGGGGTTTGTAAGCTGGTGCAATTTGTGGTGTAGTGGTGTTCTTAATTGGTAGGGATATTTTCTCAGCTGGTCTTTCAACATCAGATGGGTGATCATCTGCTGCTTGTTGATCAACTAAGTAAATTTCCTTACTAGTATGTTCAGCTTTTATTTCATCCAGTTCTTTCTTTAATCTTTTATTTTCATTTCTCAGATTCTCACATTCTTGTTCCAGAATTTCATGATTTAATTGAATTTCTTCAAATTTACACATGAGATTTTGAAATAGATTTGTAGAATCTAAGGGGAGAATAGAGGATTGTGCAGTGTCAGATGTGGATGCACTAGATGATGAGTAGGAGCTAGATGTTACCTCAGTTTCATTGGATTCTTTTGCCATAAGGCATAAGTAAGCCTTTTCATTGTCTGAGCCGTCAGCTTCATCATCATCAGAATTATTTTCAAATGATTCTTCATTCTTTTCACTGCTAGTTTCAACTTTCAGTGCCTTCTTTCTCTTTTCAGTTGTCTTGTAATTCTTCTTATCCTCATCTTTATCTTTTTCTGCAAGGCAATCAGCCTTCAAATGACCTTTCTTCTTACAGTTGAAGCATTTTTATTCATCATCCTTTTTCTTCTTGTCTTTGCTTGTGCTTGACTTCTTGCTTGATGATGAACCTCCTTTAAATTGCTTCTTCTTACTAAACATGTCAAAACATTTGATCAATAAAGCTACATGTTCTTTCCGCTCATGAGTTTCTTTGCTACTTGAGTCAGCTGTTTTGCTTTGCTGGGGTGCAACCAGTGCGCTTGCCTTGTGTGCCTCTGCTGGTGTACTGTCCTCACCGTTCAACTAAAATTCACGAGCCTTTAATTGAGACATCAGAGTTAAGGTATTAGTGTTTGCAAGGTTTGTTGTTCCTCTAAGCACTGATGTGATAATCTTTCATCTTTCAGGTAGACCTCTCAATATATTTAGACAAACTTCCTTCTAAGGGTAGGTATGGTAAAGTTGTTGCAGTTCACTAATGATGCTTCAAAATCTGTTATCCATTTGATCAATGGATTCACCAGTCTTCATTTTAAAGTTCTCAAATATCTGTTTTGCAACATATAATTTATTTTTCTTGACTGCTTCTGATCCTTCATTGAACAGTGCAAATTTGTCCCACATCTCTTTTGTTGTTTTGTTACCTTTGATCCTCATGAACATGTTGATGTCCAGAGTCTTCAAAATTATATCTTCTGCAACAAAATCTAGATTTGCTCTTCTTATGTCATCCTTGGTCCAATCCTTCTTGAGTTTGTCTATTTCTTTCTCTTGATCTGCTCCTGTGGTAACCACAGTTGTGATCTTTATTGGGCCATCATTAATTACATCCAGCATTTCCTCATGAGTGGCTACAAGATTAGACAACATCCTTATATTGTATTCATCAAAATTATTAACATTGAATATAGGTACCTTTGACATAAAATTTGAGAAATCCATAAGTACAAATAAGAGATATATATAGAAAGCACAAATTTAAAAACTACTTTGAAAGTATGTGATCTCCTTGTTACCAGAAATTAGATCTGAATAGGTTCTGATACTAGGAACACTGCTCGGATACAAATTGTTGGTCCAAGAGAAGGGTAAAACTATAGTCAGATGGGGGGTGGGGGTGAATGACTATAGTGGAGTTTAAAAAAATTTACTTATACTTAAAATCTTTTGGGCAGCGGATAAGTCACTTCTTTAAATATTGGTTCAAAGTAGATTATGCAATCACAGATATGGAGTATGCAATAAAATAAGGTGTTGTAAAGTAAATTGTTGAAAGTAAATAGACACAAAGGTTTATAGTGGTTCAGGGTCGTGTAATCCTTTAATCCACTCTTCTCCTACGATGATTGGAGGAATTCACTATTGTTTTCACATATACAATAGTACGATTGTCCTTGGCTACACAAGCTTCACAATCTCTAAGACTATCACTCCCTTGCTACAGAAGCTTCAGTGACTGAGTCTCTATCACTGCTCCTTGAGAACAAATCTTTCAGCAGCTATCACAATGGTTGCAACTATTTCTCGGATTCCTCTTATTCAATTGCTTCAGTTGATGTGAATTGGATTCAAAGACTTGTGATCAATCTTAGTGCTTGATGTGGAATTTGAGCTCTGATTCTGAGTTGATCTCTAGATGTTTCTTTTAAGTATAGATAGTAAGCTTTTCAATTTTACCGAGTTTCTGCTTGTTTCTTATCAGATTTAATCGTTATTTCTTTTGTCAATGCCTTCTATTTATAGCCTTGATAATCTTTGAATTGAATTTCTGTCCGTTGGCTATTTAATAGGGGGAATAATCCTTGATTTAATTCTTGATTCCCCCTTGATTATATTCTCATTGATTTCAGTGATTGGATTTTTCTTCAAACGTTTATCAGAAAATCCGTCATTGATTGATCCTCAAAAGATTGTGCATTTAATGCTTGATCTTCATCATTTGAAATTTGAACGAGTAAAGTTTACTGGGCCATTCCCTTAATGGTTCAATGATCCTTTTGACTTTACTGGTTAGATCTTCCTTCACTGCTTTGTCTTTAATCAGCCGATATTCAGTTCACTCTACCGGTTTACTGCTTTATTATTATTTTTTATCTTTTAGATACTTCGTGTACTTCACTGATCCTTGATTTGTGTGAGATCAATGTACACCATATTTGACAACGTATTTCAACATTTGAATTATAACTTAGACTTATCCAAGGTCATCAAAGAATTCCTTGGTTATAAGTCAGACCATAATGTCTTCATGCTTCTGTGCTGGTACTTGGCTGGCTTCACTTTGCCGGATTTCTGTTTTACTTCGCCATCCTACCAACTAATACAATACTTGTCTTACTCAACTTATACACCATGTCAAACTCTATGTAAAGACTTATACAGAGATTTTTTATCATATTTCAGACTTGCTATAACAGCTAGTATGCCCATCATCAAAACATAATAAAATGCTCCTAACATTTTTGAAAATACGTTCTAATGGGTTTAATTTCCGCTACACAAAAGCTTTTCATCAAGAAAAAGTTTTTGAACTCCCAATATAGTCATTCACCCCCCATCGGACTATATTTCACACATCTCTAGGACCAACAGTTTGGACCTGTTGTTTATGTTGTCATGATCTCTATAGGACCATCATTTATGACATCCAGCATCTCCACATGAGTTGCTGCAAGATGAGACAACAATTATTTTATATTCTTCTAAATTATTGACATTGAACACTGGAACATTAGACATAAAAGTTGAAGATTCCATTATAACAAATATATGTATATAAATCACTGATTTGAAAAACTACTTTGAATATATGTGATCTCCTTGTTACCATAAATCATATCTGAATAGGTTCTGATACTAGGAACATTGCTCCGATACCAATTGTTTGTCTCGGAGAAGGGTAAGTATATAGTCAGAGGGGGGAGGGGGTGAATGACTATATATGGAGTTTAAAAACTTTTCTTGATGAAAAAATTTGTGCACCAGATAAAACCTTTCCAAATAGCTGTTTCAAAGTAATTCAAACACACACACAAATAAAATAATTCACCGAAAATAAATGCTAGAATGTAAAGTGCATAAATTAAAGGAACACAAAAGCATATAGTGGTTAAGGGTGGCGTAATCCCTTAATCCACTCTTCTCATGTGATGACTAGAAGAATTCGATATTTTTTTCACCACTACAATAGTTATGATTGTCCTTCACGACACAAGCTTCACAATCTACAAATTTTCACTCCCGGGCTACAAAATCTTCAGTGATTGAATTTTCCACACTATTCATTGAAAATAAATCCTTCAGCAGCTATCACACAAATATGCAATTCTTTCTCAGATTGACTAATTCAATTTGCTTGATCCAAAAGATCCTTAAAGTTGCTGTGAATTCAAGATTCATAAGTTTGATCAATCTCAGGCTTGATATCACTGTAATGCTCTGGTTTTTTGAGATCAACATTATCTGGATATAACGTTGAAGATGAAAGATGAATTCATATGATATTGATAGAGTTTTGGCACTTGTATATCTTTGTATGAATATTTTATTCTTTTCTATCAATGCCTTTTGTTTAGAGCCATAAATCCTTTGATTTTCAATTTTCATCCATTGGATATTTAATGCTCAGAATAATCCTTGATTCTTTCTTGATTTAATCCTTCTTGATTTTAGTGATCCGGATTTTAATCAAACGTTCATCATAAAATCGGTCCTTGATTGATTCTGCATTAATTTCTTGCTCTTCCACACTTTCACGTTTTGAGTGAGTATCATCAGATTACTTCACTTAGCTGTTTCTACTTTACTTCGCTGGATAAGTGACTATTTCATATGACTGCTTCCTTAGTTATTTCACCGGTCAATTGATTTCTTTTACTTGGCTGCCTGATCTTTACTAAGTTGTTGCTTTTCTGCTCTTATTTATCGTCTAATAATCATTTACATCACTAATCCTTAGTTTTGTGTGAGACCAGTGTACACCATATTATAGAAAATTAAGTTTCATCACTTGTATTATATCTTAGACTCACCTAAGGTCATCATAGACTTCCTTGGTTGTAAGCTAGTCCATAGTTGTTCACTTCATGTGCCAGTGCCTTGGATTTCTTCACTGAGCTCGTCAACTGTCTTTACTACGCCGGTATACCTGTCTAGTACAGTGCTTGTCTGACTGAACTTATATAATATGTCAGAGTTCTAAGTAAACACTTTACATTCAGTTCTAACTTATTTTAGGCTAGTTTTAACAGCTAGCATGGCCATCGTTAAAACTATAAAATGTTCCTATCAGAGAGTTTTTTCGATCTTTGGAGTGGCGTAATCTCCTACGTGACCGCTTCTCCTATGACGTAGGCGGTAACGCTATTGTACTCTACACTAATACAATGCTTCACACTATAAATAGCCGATCTTTGACACCCCACAGATGCTTCAAAGGACTATTTGCATGCAGCTCACTTCTCCTTTCTTTTCTTCCTTCACACCTTCTCTGGTGCTTCAATATGTTCACTGCTATCTTGAAGAATGATTGTTGATGAAATTGGTGCTGTATCAATTAATGATACAACGTGAGAGCTTTGCTGGATCTGACTTTGAAGTTTTATTTGCAGCTCTCGGATCAAGTAGATCACTAGATATTTCTTTTAAGTTCTTTTAGATGATCTGCTTGATTTCTTGATCTAGAGTGGAAAGCTTTGAAGATTATGATCTGGATATTTTCTGTGTTAATCTCGTTTTCTCTATTCTTTTCTATATTGTCTTGTGTGTTGTTTTTCTTTGAAGATCTTCTTCTTGCTTTTATACTCTTCGTAGGGTAGATTTACCAATGAGACAATGAGTGGTCCTCATTTAATGCAAGATGTTATGAATTCAAAAAGTCCCGTTCAACTTATGCCTGTTGGTTGTTGTACTTGATAGCTTCTAGAGATTAGCTTTTGGCATTAAATGCTATCTATTCCACTTGTATGATTTGTAGCCGTTAGATTAGATAAGATCACTAGGATGGCTGCATGCCCTATGATTTATCTTTTCACATTTCATATAGTCACTTGAAAGTATAGTTGCATTTTCTGACTGATCTTGTATCGTCTGGTTTTCTGAATGCTTTGCTCGTCTATCCTTTACTTGAGTTGCTAGTATGTTTTGAATTCATCCAGAATTGCTCTTATTGAGAGTAGTCTGTTTGAGGAGATGGACTGAGAGTCTGGTCATCTAGTCTTCTTGGTCTTCAAGCTTCTTCTAACCTAGACTAACTTTTCTCTGGAACAATTAGAAACAAAGTTTGAGTAATCCTATACAATTCGTATGTCAAACTACTAAGCAAAGTTATATTTGGTTAATTAACCAACTACTTTTGGTATTATCAAAACTTCTACCCTATGGGGACCTAACATTGCCATTCGAGAGAAGTTGAAGGCCATTTTGGGCCAGATAAGACAGCAGCAAATGTACTGCATTGTGGATTCTACTGGCCAACAATATTTAAATCTGCGTATGAGTTTATTAGGGCCTGTCATTCTTGTCAAATATCTGGTAACATTTCTAAGCGGAACAAAATGCCACTGCATAGTATCCTTGAGGTGGAACAATTTGATGTATGAGGAATTGATTTTTTTGGACCTTTTACATCGTCAAATTCTAATCATTACATCTTGGTAGTAGTCAACTACGTTTCCAAATGGGTAGAGGCAGTGGCCTTACCTACCAATGATGCCGAGGATGTCTTGAGATTTCTAAAGAAGAATATTTTGACGAGGTTTGGGGTGCCAAGAGCAATGATCAGTGATGGAAGGAGCCATTTTTGTAATAGGTTGTTTGAGAAGTTGATGATAAAGTATGTGGTGCGACATAAGATTGCATCAGCATATCACCTAGACAAGCAGACAAGTGAAAGTTACGAATAGAGAGATAAAACGGATTTTGGAAAAGTCTGTGAATCCCATAAGGAAGGACTGGTCATTGAAATGAGATGACGCTCTGTGGGTTTATAGAACTTTTATAGGACCACCATTGGAATTCCACTATATATGATAGTGGTTGGGAGAGCATGTTACTTACCTGTTGAAATGGACATCGTGCCCTGTGGGCTACTCAGATCTTAAATTTGGACTAAAGTTTAGCCGAAGAAAAGAGTTTATTAGAGTTGAATAGATTGGAGGAGTTCGGACTACAGGCATATGAAAATTCCATGATTTATATGGACATAACAAAGCACCAACACGATAAGAGGATTCTCAACTGCACATTCAATGTTGGAGATAGGGTGCTGGTGTACAATTCACGTCTTCGTCTCTTTCTAGTGAAGCTGAAGTCAAGGTGGTTTGGACAATATGTTGTCATAAAAGTCTTCAATTCAAGTGCATGTGAAGTAAAAGATGACTCCCTATGAACGTTTACACAGTGAACGGCCATAGGCTAAAGCATTACTTTGAGCGCAATTACGACAATGAATTGGATGTCTTTATGCTAGACGTCCCGACCTACGAGTAAAGGGACCCTATGGGAACAGTTGTGATGGCTAATATAAACTTGGAACAACTTCTGATAACCCTTATTTATTAATGTTCTAATTTTTATTGAGTCAATAACGTAGCATGACAATCGAGAAAGTTTTTTTCATCACATAAATCTTTTGTCATCCGCCTCTAGATCATTGTGGCTTTTTTCTTAGAGATTCTTATGTGATATCCTTGTTAAAGTTTTCGTGTTTTTCTTAGGTCAATAATGAAGAAAGTGGCTTAAACTATTTTTGCGCATTCCAAGTTATGCATAATTAGCGCCACCTTATTTTTTTATTACCATTTGCTTGTACTTGTGGCTTTTGGAAGTGTTTAAGACGCATGTGAAAACTTGGAAGATGGATGACCTGGGAGCTGATTGACGATTGTTACCATGATTTAGTACTTTACTCGAACGACCAATTCCAGAGCTAAGTACCTTCTCTCTTTCCCTTTTTTATAGTCATTGGGGACAATGTCTACATTAAGTAGGGTGTAAGGTGGTCTTAGCTTGAAACGAAATTGAAAAAAGAGGTAAATCTCAAAAAATTTACATTATTTTTAGCTTGCATGTTGAATGTCCTAAGTAACAAATCGGTAGAAAAATAGCCCAAGAATGATTTGTAGTTAGTTATTGCGTATTCAATCTAGTATGAATGAATGAGCATGTGTTATGTCACATGGAGTAGTGACATTTTAATTGTCATGTTACCATTGCATTCAATTATTTGATCACATGATCTGAGTGAAAGGTGTTTGAGATGAGATGATAAGTTTTTTTAACCGGTAATAATTATTTCTCTGTGTATAAACTTTAATTGATTGTTGTGGGACAAAGGGAAGCAATTTGAACACCAGAAAAGGTAAAACGGGACAAAACGGGCTTTTGAGAGAATGAGCTTGAAATATAAATCAGAGAGAAATCTGCCAAAAAATAAATTAAGTGCAAAATGCATAAGGTAGGAGGGAAGCAAACTTGGAACATAAGATGTACGGCCCTCGCATAAAAATTTAAAAACAAACGAGAACCTTTGAGTAGCACTCGGTCCCCGAGTCTGCCCAGCCTGATTAAACGTTCATGTTGTGAATCTAAGTCTGAAGGCACGAAAAAAGAGTGTATGCATAGGTATGTTAAGATTGTGAGGTTAATATAACTTGAATCTTTTCACGAATGCACTATCACAACGATTTATCACACGACACATTGATGCATTGGTAAGTGATGATTAATGACAAGCTTATGGATTGCTGCTTGACATATGTTTTGCCTAACATCTTTATTGAACATGTGATAGTTAGTGGGGATTTTTTTGAGGTACATTCTGCCTTGATACTCAACTCGAGGATGAGCAAAGGGCTAGTGGGGGTAGTTGTTGACGGTTAAAATAGTACATCGTACGGCATCAACATTCAACCCATTATGAGCTAAAAATAGTAGTTTCAGCCTTTAAATGTGAGCTATTGTGTTGAATGCGATATGTCAGGCAAGTATTTGGTATTTCTTATTATGATTATTATTTTCGGAATTGGTATTATTTCATGTTTTATTGGACTATTTTCAGGTGATGAAATTTGGGCAAAGAGTTAAGGACGGATAATGAAGCAAGCTGATAGAAGATTCGGGCCTAGGGTTTTCTAGAACATTCCAGGCTAAGTTGGCATAAAGAAAGAGAAGAAAGTGCCCTCGATTTGTCGAGCACACCGCCGCCTAAGCGAGCTTCAGAGAAGCTTCGAGAAACGCATTTTCTGGGATGAGGGGTAGTTTTTAGGGTTAGATAAGGTGGTTTTCCACTATAAATAAGAGGCATCAGGCTTCAGTTTCAATGTACAATTTTTCACAAAACAAATACATTATGCAATAAAATTTCTTTTGTTCTTATATATTTTCTATGAGCTCTAGTCACAAATCCGACGGATTCACCTTCTAGGGAGAAACTATGAAGGATTTGTGCTCGTCTTTGAGGGTTCCATCTTTCCAGATGTAGATTTGTCGTGCTTTTCTTGTGTAATTAGTATGGGATGATTGTTTGTATTAGTTCTTCTATGTAGTATTTGTTTATTTTACCGAATATGATTATAGATCTGAATTGTTGGTGAAGAAATCATGAAGTGGAGGCTACGTTCTCTCGATTTTGGAGA
This sequence comes from Gentiana straminea, assembly GCA_036785695.1. Lineage (NCBI taxonomy): Eukaryota > Viridiplantae > Streptophyta > Magnoliopsida > Gentianales > Gentianaceae > Gentiana > Gentiana straminea. Next base: position 5,373,568 of record JAVUPR010000311.1, on the reverse strand, counting down.
TGGTCTATATCACCGAATCTAGACACCTAGTAAATCTTGTTTCATGATAATCAGAGCTAGCTACATCTGATTGACAGATTTAATTTACATGTTAGTAGCCAGATCATCTATTTGCATGTCATCGTAAATTAGAATGAAGGACTATTAGTGAAGTGTTAGTTCGGACATAGTCTAGATCGATCTCTAGGAATGTACTAGTCATTGTTGACAGCTGCTTAGGCAGGTCTTTGGTCTTGAGCCGGCAAGTCCTAAATCGTATTGTGTGTGGGTTAATACAAAAAAGTAAGGAGCTTAATTGCATATAGGCACCTACTGTCCTTTTAATAGAAGTAGCGTAATACTGGGGATAAGCACCCGTAGCTGACAATAGATGAATGATGCATGATACAGGGGAATAACTAATCACTCATAGTTAGAACTACTCTTTATAAAACTCATGAAATATAATTGTGCTTGAACTTGTCTGATTCATTGTTAGTATTATTTATGTTCTTCGCTTTATAGTTGGTTGTTGACCACCTCTTTGTTCTCAGTCTTGGTTAATTATATCTTACGAGTTTCTTTGTATTCGACACGTTGATTCGGCGATCACTGTACTGCGATAGACATAGTCTTATTGGTAGTGATTCATGATTGCACCACCGAGACATCATGATGCATACTCAATTCCTTATGGGATACGACCTTGCTCGTCATTGTAGTACAATCGACCCGTTAACCTGCCGGTTAATGTTGGTTTACTAGAATATGGACATCAAGTTTTTTTGTGACGTTTCCAGGAATTTGATTGATATCAGTAAATCATTGGAGTGTTTGGGATGAGGCTGTTTATATTTGCACAGTTTTCTTGTTGTTTCGGTGTCTATGGAATTTGACAAAGAGCTTTAAGGAGTCGTTATTTCCTTTTATATCTGAAATCAAAGCATTATCACAACACCGGAATGCTGAGAGGAGACAAAAGTTGTCCAAGAATTCATCTTCATCGGTTGTTGAAATAGAATCCAAGTCAGAAGAATCTGAAATGTCTTTATGAAGTAGAGATCTATTGGGACAAACTAGTGTAGGTGACCATAAATGAGGGTTGCAGTTTGTTCATGCACTTCTAACTAACCCAACCATTAATCCAGAGAACCGAGAAGAAGAAGACTTAAACAAAGATGCCCCGCCTGATAACATGGCACTTAATCATGGAGCAAATGTGGTCAATAATAAAAGAGGCCGGTAGAATCAAGGCCGGCAACAAAAGCAAGCCATATATACATTCAGAACAATCAAGGCAATAAATATGCTCAAATGCCAATGGATAAGAATCAGTATATGAAGCACTATCAACAGATGATGGTGGAAATGGCAATAATCAATCTGATGATGAATGATAAGAGAATTTTGCAATCCAGTTAATCAAGTAAAAACTCGAAACCTTAGCAAAATCTACTTTCTAACCGGCAGTGGAACGGATCGATTGTAGGTAGTGCTTGAGGAGTCCAAGGTCGAACCCACAGAGATTGGCTTTGAGTACCACAGCTGACTTAGCACTCAGTTCAGGTCAACCAGAAAAATATGACGTTATACTATTGCATAAAAGAAAGATAATACTAATCGGATTTCTTAACGATTAAAAGAGGTACAGCTAAACTACGATCCAGCGGATTACTCTACCCTCAGACAAACTACCCCAGAAGTGTGCTCTACCTTCCTTGTCTGTCTAATGATAAACTCACAGTTGTCGAGTCCTAATTCTGGTGCTAACTCACACCCTACGCAAAGCTCATCAACCCTCCCTTTAGAAGGCCAACTCACATAACGTGATTAAGTTCTAGACTCGCCCGTGTGAACGATAAAAACCCCGTATTGGACATGGACCTAACGACTAGGGTTTCAATCTAGTGCACAGGTAGGTGTCAAACTACCTTTTAAGCCAAAACGTCTACGGTCCCGAAACCCCGGTTCCCACACTTCGCCGCAACATACATTTATAAGCTAGGTGTGTGTGATGGTGAATTAGGTGATTAAGAAGCTCAATTATGATTAAAGCAGGTTTCATGATATGAACTATCGATTAGAACATTTTATTACGTGCTACACTACCTCCCGGTTCATCTCCCTAATGCCGTTTCATCGGCTTTCACATAATTCGGCCGTACGAAAGATTTAGCTACTCATTATCGAATTGAAACAATAAACGGTAAAGGAATTCATGATATAAACGATAAAAGAACAAGAAACCATACCCACTTCATTGAAAATTGATGAAGTACCAAAGTTGTGGTCACAAAGATCAAATATTGACAATCGAAATGTAACAGATTGATGCTGTAATGTATCTAATGTAATAGAGGATCGAAAGACGAGAACAATGGTATATGGCACTTAATTCTACACTTTTGGACGAAGGAAATCACCCAAAAAGGCTAAAACTATCTAAATTCGTAAAATTCTGCTGAAGAAAACGTTTGAGTTGCCCTTTTATAGCCTAGGGCAAAATTCAGGCTATCCGTACGGATAACAGGCTATCCGTACGGATAGTTCTTGATTCTTCAGGTTATCCGTACGGATGGTAAGCTATCCGTACGGATAAGTCTCTGTCCAATATTTTTGATCCTGACTGAGAGTTGTCCGTACGGACAGACGTTTGTCCGTACGGATAGATGCCTTAACTTCAAAAACTTCACTTTTTCCATACTTAGCCTTCGTTTCTCGCCTCGGACACATCTAAACTCATAAATCATCGCTTTCCGGGCTCCCGACTCACCCAAATCCTGCATAAACATGGAAACAACAAGCAAACACATAACCCCGCAAACTACGCATGCTCGGGAAATGAGTATAAAGTGCTAAAAGTAGGCCGAGTTTACGGAAAAACCGACAGTTACTCGCCGTGTGTCACGGATTTTATTAACAAAGCAAACAAGTAATAAAATTTATAAATCCGGTTTTCCTCAAGTATAAGGATCGTAGTATAAAGGTTGATACCGGGTCGATCTTACGGGGAACTGGCGATTGTTAACCCTAGTTTTTGTCTAATCAAATTATGTCACGAAAAACTAATCTAAACAGTGGATAAAACTAAACGAAACTGAAAACAAACTTAACTAAAACGTAAAACTGGACAGAAGATATGATCTAAAGCCAGGAAAGATACGGGTTGCGAACTATTTAAACTAAAACTAATATGAAATAAAAGTAACTAATCTAGACAATTCAAGTTTCACGGGATTAAATTCAAGTTTTAATGAACAAACACGCGATTGATCCACCTATCCTAACAAGTATCAATTCCTATCTCGATTATATTGCGTTTTCTAACCAAGTTGTGGTTACACCTCGTCTAAAACATGAACCCTAATTTCTTAGGTAATTCACCTATTAATCTATATCTTTCGATCTAGGATTAACGATTTTACGAATCAAAGGTGTCAACTTTAACCTAGCAATCTAACCTATTAACTCTCGTTATAATAGATTAAACAACTATTCCTTATCATGGTGATCTAAGGCTTATAGAGACTTTCATCAACATAAGACAATCATAACATGCAAATCTTTCGATACAATTGCAATTAAACAATATAAACATGCAATAAGGAAACAACTTTAGGTAAAACTCACAATATAATCGCAGAAACGGAATCAAAACGTGTTGGATGGCTTCACAATGCTCGTTTGATGAAGCTTAGCCTCTCAACATCCTCTGGAAACTTGAAATTGCAGGAAAAACTAACATAAAACTGCCTACTTTTAATCTAGAATTTGGAGCATAAAAACTGGAATAAAAGAAGTAAAAACGCAGCCTAAAGCCGCCCCTAGGTTTAGGGTTTCGAATAATGAGTATATGGTATCCTTAATGAAGAGAAAACGCGCTGTATATATAGAAAACAAAGGCGGCGCTGCTAAGTCGGCCGAAGGACGCCCGTCCAGACTTGTGAACGCCCGTCCAGACGGATCTGGATTTGCTTCAGACGCCCGTCCACTCAGCGTCCAAACTCTCTGTATCAAATTTCTTCTCCTGGACGCTCGTTTGCTTTGATGGACGCCCGTCCAACCTGGACGGGACTTGGACGCCAGTTCAATTTGATCGAATTTTGATTTCTTGATCTTTATCTCTTTCTAGTCAGACCCAATCATCATTATCTCTTTCTCTTTAGTTAAATCTGACTTGATCATCTTTGAACCACCTCTTGAGCTCGAATTTGTGCATCTATAACACATGAAAATATCGCAAAATGTAATAATGTCCAAAATAAACATACAATTACAATTAAAACACCAAAATCAACCAATTTTTCGATTAACTTGTTAGAAACCTCATTTACTCAATAATTCCATTAAACACTTGTTTTTTATGCAAATTATGCAAATACGGGGGAAAATATCATAGAATATAGCGTTATAAATCGTATAAATTCACCCTTAACAACTCCCCCACACTTAAGCTTTTGCTCGTCCCGAGCAAAACAAAACGAAAGTTAAGGCTCGAGACAACGACAGACATCTAAGACAATATAGCATAGATCCAATAAATCAGAGGTTCACCGTTGTGTGTGTGCAAAGCCATAGAAAACTTCCACTAAATCCAAACTTGAGAAACTCAAAGCAAAACTAGCTAATACCCCCTTCAAACTAGCGATAAATGACACTCATAAGATGTACCCTACAAACGTGACATATCCCGAAAAGGATGATCGAATATATCTAGGGCCTTTCTGAAATACTCAGAGGATAATCCCTACAACATATCTATCAGTTTCTACTGGGGATAAGATAGACGATAACTTAGTCTTATATCTTTTTCATAACAATTCTTATTGCAAGTTGACTTAACTATTTTACTTTTAAACACACATCAGAATGAGCTATTGCCCTGTCATAGCAGATTAGATATTCGAGATATATCCTACCTTACTCCAATCATAAGGCAGCTTTTCCTGACTGTCGTGAGCTTTTAGTCATCATAGTGGTACCGCACTCAAATCATCGACTAGCTTTCGACACACCCAATAATTCTTCATATTTTTCAACTCTTTCATTTGACAATAAGTCACGTGTTACTTATCACATTCAAACCTTAGATATTCACAGTATATCATATTTCGGATCTAAATACAAACTATCATAAATCTCAAGACATATACGTAGCACTAAGCACATGATTTATAAGAAAACAAAAATCACTCGTCGAAAAGGGGTATAACTCTATAAATTAGCTCGTCATTCAATATGGCTCGTGAAAAATAGATCTCAGGTGAAACGACTAACTTATCAAACATATGATATATAGCTTGGATGACTATAAAAATAACGAACATTGCATTGAATTGCCTACTCGTGATAAAACAAAAACAAAAATGTCGAAAAATTTCAAAAATTTTAGCTCATTTTTAGCTCATTTTGCATAGAAACATAATGAATTAAGCAAATGTGTGGATACAGATCTTATCATTCCCCCCCCCCCCACACTTAAAGATCAACATGTCCTCATGTTGTGCGGAAAGTAAATAGAGAAAGAACTTAGCTGATTTTAACAGATACTCGAAGCGTCGGTCAAGCCGGAGCCTACGTATTGACACTTAGAACTCGCAACCAGACAATGTAGCTCGACAAAACCGCTAGAAATATACCTGCACGACTTGACAAACACGGAATCATCTCGGGGAAAATGGGGAATTATACTAAAATGAAAAGAGATAGCAAAAACGAGTAATATCAAAAGACGAAACATTAAAAACATCCACAAGTGAAACAAAGTAGAAATGGACGTACTGATGCCTTATGGCTTACGTGATCCATCGGAAAGAATAAATAGTAGCTAAATGAAAAATACAACGAATCACGAAATCAAAAGTAGAAAAAATATACAATCACAGTATCTAGGACAAATCAAAATCGAAAAATAGACAAATAAAATCATGACTGCCCCGGAGCCGCAGAATCATCAGCCGGAGGTACATCACCCGCAGGGGCATCAGGCTGCTCCTCATCCGAAGAAGACTCAGATTCCTCCAGAACATCCGCAATGGCCTGCTCAACGGCATCAGAATAGACATAATCCATGGTGCTCGGATCGAAGATTCTGTCGTCCCTCGGCTACCGGCCCTCACTGATACACTGCAGAATCGTCAAAATGTTGTTTTGTGTAGTCCGAATATCCTCCAACCAGTTCCGCACACTGTCGCCCATACTCAACCTCATCCGGACTGAGGGAGATATAGTAGGAAGCGAGGATACTCGAGGCGGTGCTGATGACGAACCAGGCTCCTGTGGTGCCCCCGACTCAGACTGTCCCGAAGACTTACCCTTCTCTCTCTGTATAGGCCTCGGGTTCTTCGGTTTATGATCCGCTCCATACTCAGGCACACCGGCATCAAGACATAGACTGTGAATCAAGTGAGGGATAATCAGGCTACGTGTATAAATCTTCTGATTGATAGCCACCTCATCGTACAATGCTTGTCCCACGTTCATGTTTAGGCCAAAAGTCAACGCATATAACATGTCTAGGTCACCAATATGGAAATGTGTCAAGTTGTTCTTCGGTAACAACCGACTCTGAATGAACCTACATTGGACTTTCCAATCTTCCGTCCAGGTAGTGGTGACTAACTCTTTCCGGTCTCCACCCGGTCTCAACGTCCAAGCCACCTCCGGGAAAACTCTCAATCTCAACACCTCCAAAGGATCCTGCCCCGTACTCTGTCTATGAACAATTTCCTCCTTGTAATCCCGACCCTCAAAAGCCGCCAAGTTATATTTCCGATTAATCACCTCCGGCGTAAACGGAACTTCTATCCCCCGAACCACAACTACCCCCGTCTCCAAGTCGGTTTCCGAGCAGTTAGCGTAAAATTCCCGAACTAGGGAACCATTGACCGGGGTAGTCGGGATCGTCATCAAGGCATCCCATTTCCGGTCTTTTAGCAACTTGACGAAACCAGGATCTACCTTCGCCTCCAACGTAGCCCTCTCAATCAACATGGTCCTCGAGAAATAGTGTTTAGTATAAGCGTTGTGGGCTCTAGGGTTCACGAATCTATGAGGCATCGGCATAGGGGCTACGGTTTTTTTTTTTCCTAGGTTGTGCAGCCCAAGTCTCCACCGGTTCCTCTTTCCGAGGAGCATCCATAGCCTCCTCAACCTTAGACGATGCTCCACCCCTCTGAGCTCTAGGCATCCTCACCAAGGGAATATCATCATCCGTCTCAGACTCCGAGGTTGGCTCATCCCTCAAAGTAGCCCTAGTTTGGGTGGCTCTATGGGGTTGCTCTCGAATGCTAACACCCCGGTTCGGATCAACTAAGGTGGGATCAAACTCTTTGCGTTTCTTGCCGGCCTCCCTAGCCACTTCCTTACCATGCCGTTTCACCACCGCCTTCTTATGATCCATAATTCAAGCCTAGACAAGTAAGGTGAGTAGATGCTGATCGAGATGAAAATCAGTCCAAACAACACCAATGTGGCTCCCAAAATCGGATTTTTCCTCCGAAAAGTCGGACTGAAAAGGGTCCTGATTCTCCAAAAAGATGGTGTGTTGGGGAATTTTGCTTTGAAAATCGAAGAGAGGGGATCAAGAGCGGTCTATAGCACTTTGAATCGCTCGAAATGGTTTAGAATTGAAGATTTTAGGGCAAAGTGGGGAGAAGGGTCGGTTTTTCGCGTTTGAAAATCAGAAAAGTGAAGGTTCATGGAAGGAAGGGGTATATATAGACAGATGTTGGACGCTCGTCCAACTCAGTGGACGGGCGTCCACTGGGAAATTAGATGAACTGGACGGGCGTCCTGATTTTCAGACGCGCGTCCAAACATTCGAAAACTGAACAGGATTGGAGGGAACTAACCGGACGGGCGTCCAAAATGTTGGACGGGCGTCCGCTAGATACACAGGGCAGATGGACGTCCAGTCCTCTAGACGGGCATCCAGCGCAGTTTCTCAACAAAATTATCAAAGTCTCATGCAATTTAAATTCAAATAAGCCGTTTCTCATTAAACTTAAATAAAATTTCAAAATTACAAATGGAAATCAACGAAGTACATAAAATTACTTGAAAATAAATAAAAACAAAATAGAAAACAGTGGGTTGCCTCCCACCAAGCGCTTTTGTTTTACGTCGTTTGCTCGACGAAACAACCTAACAACGCTAGTCATCATAAATTTCTGACCAATCTATCACCCGGATAAGACGGCGGAGCATGTCAATCGCCGGAGGGAAATCATATTCATCCTGCAAACCCTAGTCCTCACCAACTACATCAACACCTCGAAAATGCTCAACTTGCAGCACTAGCGCTAAATCTGTCAGCATCGGATCATTCAGGATCGTGTATGGACGTCCTAGAGCTGCCTGCAACTCCTCAGTAGTGAAGTCTCCACCTCCCGAACAGCGGGGAACAATAAGGACATAGGTGACAGTCCTGACGCGGGTACTAATATCAAAGTCTACGTGCAACACTATAGTCCCTCCTGGTCCGTCATCTACAGTGATAAGTGGGATCCTCCTAAGGAAAGGTAACTCCTCTGGTAGAACTCCGAAATTCATATCTAGAAAGCACAACTAACTGACAGATATAAACAAAAGCAAAACTTAATAAGGCTAAAAAACATAGTAAACTAAACTTAAATGCTAAAACTACAAAAGCATAAACAAAAACAACTAATAAGACGATATCTAGGTTGCCCCCTAGTGGCGCTTTTGGTTAATGTCATTGGCTCGACACTGTTTAAGCTCAGCCTGGATCAGGCCATTTGACTTTTCTGCCAGCCACTACCTCGTCTAGACTTTGATCAGCAGTTCGGCTGCAGAAACAGCACTTAACACATGGGGTGAAATCTTTCATAGCTTTCCAAACACGTTTAAACTTCCCCATGGTTGACTTCTTCTTCTTCTGGGTCTTCTGATGACGTTTCAGCTGACGCTCCCTCTCCAACTCTTCCATATCCCAACTACCTGCTAGAACTTCTTCAGATCGACCAATACCGCCATCCTCTGAAAACAGGTCGGGTGAAAACTCGTCAAATTCTTCGACTTTTGTAGCACCAGACCCGAGGATATCGAGGAAACGAACAATCAAAGGTTTCTCTTTAGGTACACCAATATAGTGCTTGCACCTTTGACCATTCACTCGAAACGGTTGGTCACCATAACCTCGTAGTTCTAAGACGCCTCCAGGAATAATTTGGAGAATCTCAAAGGGACCGGACCATCGTGTCCTCAGCTTACCAGGGAACATATGTAACCTGGAATTGTATAATAAAACTTTTTCCCCAACTTGGAATTCTCTCTTCTTAATCTTGGCGTCATGGAGGAGTTTCATCTTATCTTGCTAATCCTGGCACTTTCGTAAGCCTGGAGCCTGAATTCATCCAACTCATGCAACTGTTGCAGTCGATGCTTACCACAGGATTGGGAATCAAAGTTTAGAAACTTTGTAGCCCAACAAGCTCTATGCTCTAACTCGACTGGCAGATGACATGGCTTACCATAAACCATTTGATATGGAGATGTACCCATAGGAGTCTTATAGGCGGTTCTGTATGCCCATAGTACATCGTCCAATTTCAAACTCCAGTCTTTTCTATGACTATTGACCATTTTTTCCAGGATTTTCTTAATACTTTGGTTGCTCCTTTCAACCTGACCACTAGTCATCGGATGATATGGTGTGCCAGTTTTGTGACGAACACCATAATTTTCGAGCACTTTTTCTACGGGTCGGTTGCAGAAATGCGTCCCTTCATCACTGATCAAGGCACGTGGACATCCAAACCTCACGAAGATGTTTTTCTTTAGAAATTTCATGACCGTCTTATGATCATTGTGAGGAGTGGCTTGAGCCTCCACCCATTTTGATACATAATCCACGCAGAATAAGATGTATTTATTTCCACAAGATGATGGGAATGGTCCCATAAAATCGATGCCCCATACATCAAAGACTTCGCATTCTAGGATGGGTTTCAAAGGCATGTCAAAACGCCTTGTCAGAGTACCGGTTCTTTGACATCTATCACAAGCTTTACAGAAAGCTTCGGTGTTCTTAAAGATCGTGGGCCAATAGAAACCGGATTGGAAGATCTTAGCAACGGTTTTCCACGGACCAAAGTGGCCTCCAGTGGGTCCACTGTGGCACTGCTCAATAATATCGCGCTGCTCAGATTCTGGAACACATTTTCTAAGCAAACCATCTTTACAGATCTTAAAAAGATAAGGTTCATCCCAAAAGAAAGATTTCAAATCAGAGAAGAACTTTTTCTTCTCCTGATAGGACAATTCTGGATCGAGATATCGGGCATGAAGGTAATTTACAATGGAAGAATACCATGGAACATCAGGAGGACAGCCGTCGATAAGCATGATATTCTCTAGAGGAAAGTAAAGATCTATATCATCTGGATCATCCTTTTCCTCACTTAACATTCTCGAAACGTGATCAGCCACTACGTTTTCACTACCTTTTTTGTCTTTAATTTGAACGTCAAACTCTTGTAGGGTCAATATCCAACGCAGTAGGCGCGGTTTAGCCTCCTTCTTAGTCATCAGATATCGCAAAGCAGCGTGATCAGTCCACACAATCACTTGAGCTCCTAACAAGTAACTACGAAACTTGTCCATAGCAAAGACTACGGCCAATAATTCCTTTTCAATAGTAGTATAGTTAACTTGAGAGGGATTCAATGTGTGACTGGCGTAATAGATTGGTTGGAATTTACCTTTGATTCTTTGTCCCAAAACAGCACCAACTGCATAGTTCGATGCGTCGCACATAAGCTCAAAAGGTAGGTTCCAGTCAGGCGATATAAGAATTAGAGCAGAGATTAAACGGTCCTTAAGCTCCTCAAACGCTTGCTTGCAGCTCTCATCAAAATTGAACTCAACGTCCTCTTTAAGTAAAGTAGACAGGGGCTTGGCTATCTTAGAGAAGTCTTGAATGAATCTTCTGTAGAAACCGACATGCCCAAGAAAGCCTCTCACTTCACGCACATTCTTGGGATAACTCATCTTCTCGATAGCTTCTACTTTTGCCCTGTCAACTTCTATTCCTTTGGCGGAGATTTTGTGGCCAAGAACTATTCCATCATCAACCATGAAATGGCATTTTTCCCAATTGAGCACTAAGTTCTTTTCCACGCATCTGGATAACACTTGGTCAAGGTTGTCAAGACAATCATCAAAGGACTGACCAAATACCGAAAAATCGTCCATAAAGATTTCCATACACTTTTCTACTTGCCCGTCAAAGATAGCCAGCATACATCGTTGAAATGTAGCTGGGGCATTGCAGAGACCAAATGGCATTCGCCTGTAAGCGAATGTACCATAAGGGCAGGTGAAAGTGGTCTTTTCTTGGTCAGCTGGATCAATGGGTATTTGAAAGTATCCTGAATAACCATCCAGGAAGCAGTAGAATGCGTGTCCCGCCAGACGCTCAAGCATCTGGTCAATGAATGGAAGGGGAAAGTTATCCTTCATGGTTACTTCATTGAGCTTTCGATAATCGATGCAGACTCTGTAACCAGTGACAAGTCTCAATGCTATTTCCTCTCCCTTCTCATTCTTCTCAATCGTAATTCCACCCTTCTTGGGAACTACTTGAGTTGGGGAAACCCATTCACTATCAGCGATGGCATAGATGATTCCCATGTCCAGAAGTTTGATAATTTCTTTCTTAACCACCTCTTGCATATGAGGGTTGAGCCTCCTCTGGGGCTGTCTGACACATTTCGCACCCTCATTAGTCTTGATCTTATGCATACAGATGTCCGGAGATATCCCTCTGATATCTCCTACTTGCCATCCAAAGGCTTTTTCATTTTTCTTCAAGACGTTGATCAATTTCATTTCCTCTAACCGAGACAGCTTGCCAGAAATAATCAAAGGAAGCTTGTCACCTTCTCTTAGAAACACATACTTAAGATGTTTAGGCAACGGCTTCATCACGAAATCTGAAGGGGGTCTTCTAAACTAGATTTGAGCTCTCCACCTTTCAACTCAACATCGCTGAGTTTACTCAGTGGTCCCACTGCCAAAGCTTCACCTTCCAACAACTCATCCTTAAATTCAGCTTCTAACTGCTCTAGACTTACCACACCATGATTGTTCAAATTATCAACCAGTCGCTCATACTCCGTTGCACAGCCATGACTTGCTTTTCCATCAACTCATCGAAGTCATCAGACGTCTCCTCAATGGAAAAACCGGTTGGAGGACCAGAGGGTATTTGAATGGATTTGGAAACATTATAGCTTATCTCTTGATCACCGACACGGATCGTCACTCGCCCACCATCGCAGTCAATGAGGGCTCTAGCTGTAGACAAAAAGGGTCTTCCAAGAATCAGGGGGACATTTTCATCTTTTTCAATGTCTAGGACGTACCAGTCAATGGGAAAGGTAAATCCGTCGATTTGAACTAGTACGTCTTTTAAGATTCCCGCTGCTTTCTTAGAAGATCTATCAGCGAATTGCAAACTCATGGTAGTGGGTTCCAGAAGATCAATTAAACCCAGCTGTTTGCACACAGACAATGGCATGAGGCTTATAGATGCACCCAGGTCGCACAAAGAGTTAGGGAAGACCAAGCCTCCCATTAACACGGTAAGCACGAACTTTCCACGGTCACCTCTATTGGTTGGTAAGTTTTTGTAGTTGATCATTGAACAATCCTCACCAATCAGCCTCTCCATGCCTGACAACTTCCTCTTCGAAGAAACAACATCCTTGATAAATTTTGTCTACTTAGGCATTTCAACCAAGACCTCGGATAATGGAAGATTTACCTGAGTATTTTTTAAGAGATTTAGCACCTTTTCATACTTCTTATCTTCACTCAAAGGGATGTTGCTCTTTCTTGGTGGAAATGGAAGCTTTTTCAGATCACTCTCATAAAAGATTTTCTTTGAAGATGCATTGACAGCTTTGTCTTCCAGATCCTTCCACCGAACGGCTTTTTCAATCTTTTTATTGGTCAAGGGATCAGCCTCCTGACTTCCACTTGTTTCTTCATTCCTCAGGGGATCAGCCACCTGAGGATTTCCAGCTTTTTCACCTCTCAGGGGATCAGCCACCTGAGTATTCTCTTTCGGCCAAGGGGAGTGTAGGTGCTCAGCTTCCCCTCCTGCCTCATCAATGGCAGGAGGGGCTAGTGGTTTCCCTGGTGGGAAGGACCACTAACTTTGGTACCGCTTCTTAGATTCATTGCACTGGCCTCCTCTCTACCGTATGGAATTGATGGGATGAGGTCAGTACATTGGCCATTGTTCAAGTCGGTTTGAGCAACTTGACCACCCTTGGGATTTTTCTCAGTGAAACTGGGCAGTTGCCCTGGGGGTCGAGAAGCTAACTGCTCGGCCAACTGCCCGATTTGCCTCTCAAGATTTTTCATTGATCTATTTTGCTCCTCCCTAAAGGAGTCCCATTGAGCTTTGATATCACTTGAGTACGAGGGGCCTTGAGAGTTTTGGAGATTCTGCGAATAGGGCTGGCTGGGCCGACTTTGAACAGCAGGATTAGAATTGGCAGGCCAATTCTGATTGAATCATTGAGTAGGATTGGAAAATTTTGAGTTTTGGTTCTGATTAAAACCAGGGTTTCTATTGAAATTTTGATTCGAATTAGGATTGAAACTAGAAGATTGATTAAACCCGTGGCTTTGGAAATTATTCTGGCCAGAAACTTGATTAGACCTTTGGTTGTTCTGGCCATAGAATGCATTCACTTCAGCATTCTGCCCGTTCATAGGACAGAATTTAGATGTGTGCCCCACCTCGTCACAATTCTGACATGTGACTTGATTAGACTGTCCATAATCATGAACAACATTCACTTGATAAGGTGCAGGGGGATTAAATTGACACTGGCCATTCATATGGCCAGTCTGACAGCAGTTTTCACAGTACAGAACCTGAGGGTTCTGCGGAAAAGCGGAAGTTTGATTTATCGGATTTGAAACTTGAGATGCTGCCATCTGCTTCTGCAGCATGGCGATCAAACTTTGCATGTTTACCTCCTCTACCTTAGGAAGAGGAGGAGGTGCTTGAATGGCTTGATAAGAGGGGGCGTAGTTGTACTTAGCAATGTCCTCAAACAATGCCCATCCCTCATCAGGCGTTTTCTTCAGAAATGCCCCACCAGATGAACTATTGACCATGCCTTTCGTAAGCTCGGTCAATCCACTAAAGAATGTGTTGACTTGTCTTTGCAGTGGCAAGCCGTGGTGGGGACACTTTCTAAGCAGAGAATCGAAGAAGGATTCATTCTCTTTCTGGTAGAAAGTGAAAATCTCGTTCAAACACTGAGTTGTTTTTGAAGGTGGGAAGTATTGACTCAAGAACTCCTTTTCGAGTTCAGCCCAGGTGGTAATTGATTCAGAGGGGAGAGAAGTATACCACTCCTTCGCTTCTCCCTTTAGAGAAAATGGAAAAAGTTTCAGTTTGATGGCATCCTCACTTACTCCTTGGATGCGTGTGGTGCCGCATACCTCCAAGAATGTATGCAAGTGAGTGTGTGGATTCTCTGACTGGTAACCGTGGAAAATAGATGCATGCTGCATCATCTGAATAAGTCCCGGCCTTAGCTCGAAGGTCTGTGCAGTGATGGCTGGAATGACAATAGCCGGGTTGACTGTGACTGCGCCAGGCATGGCGTAGTCTGCCAACGTACATCTATCATTAGCAGCCATTATTACAAAATCAGTGATCTCCTTGGCTAACTGATCCTCAAGATCTTGCTCGGCTCTGCCTGCCAGAACCGCAGAACGGAAGATCCGCCTCTTTGGCCGGACTACGGTTCGCTCGGGGTCAGGGGTGCATAGTAACGGTCCCTTTTGACTCCGAGTTTGCATAAACCGGACCAAAAACAAGTGAAAGCAACCTAAAGACTAAGAAATTAAAAACCTAAACTAAAAATTAAAGCCTAAGAAAAGAAAAGAAAGGAAAGGAAGAAAAGGAAATAGGATTATTAAGGTAAAAGATGAAACAGACGGGCGTCCAAAGGTTTGGACGGGCGTCTGCCCAACTTTTGGACTGGACGGGCGTTCGGATGCCCAAACGCTCGTCTGGTCTTCAGAAAACTTGAACGGGCGTCCAAATTTTATGGACGCTCGTCTAAGTGGGTGAAAACGATACAGGATTGAAAATTTTCCAGCGGACAGGCGTCCAAGATCCTAGATGCCCGTTTGGTAGCGGGAAAACTAGAACAGAAGCAGAAAACGAAGCAGGAATGGAGATGAACAGCAGGAAAAGAAAAACAGAAAAACATAAAGACAGATAGAAAGAAAGAACTAATCACAAGGGAACTATATAAAGAGAAGATCTTAAATCCAAACTAAAACCATAATATCCTTAATAACCTAAACTATTATCAACTAAAAACAGGAATTGAAACGAAAATAAAAACAAGAAAAACGAAAAACCAAAAACAAAAACTAGGCAACCGTCCGGTTCCCCGGCAACGGCGCCAAAAACTTGTCACGGATTTTATTAACAAAGCAAACAAGTAATAAAATTTATAAATCCGGTTTTCCTCAAGTATAAGGATCGTAGTATAGAGGTTGATACCGGGTCGATCTTACGGGGAACTGGCGATTGTTAACCCTAGTTTTTGTCTAATCAAATTATGTCACGAAAAACTAATCTAAACAGCGGATAAAACTAAACGAAACTGAAAACAAACTTAACTAAAACGTAAAACTGACAGAAGATATGATCTAAAGCCAGGAAAGATACGGGTTGCGAACTATTTAAACTAAAACTAATATGAAATAAAAGTAACTAATCTAGACAATTCAAGTTTCACGGGATTAAATTCAAGTTTTAATGAACAAACGAGCGATTGATCCACCTATCCTAACAAGTATCAATTCCTATCTCGATTATATTGCATTTTCTAACCAAGTTGTGGTTACACCTCGTCTAAAACATGAACCCTAATTTCTTAGGTAATTCACCTATTAATCTATATCTTTCGATCTAGGATTAACGATTTTACGAATCAAAGGTGTCAACTTTAACCTAGCAATCTAACCTATTAACTCTTGTTATAATAGATTAAACAACTATTCCTTATCATGGTGATCTAAGGCTTATAGAGACTTTCATCAACATAAGACAATCATAACATGCAAATCTTTCGATACAATTGCAATTAAACAATATAAACATGCAATAAGGAAACAACTTTAGGTAAAACTCACAATATAATCGGAGAAACGGAATCAAAACGTGTTGGATGGCTTCACAATGCTCGTTTGATGAAGCTTGGCCTCTCAACATCCTCTGGAAACTTGAAATTGCAGGAAAAACTAACATAAAACTGCCTACTTTTAATCTAGAATTTGGAGCATAAAAACTGGAATAAAAGAAGTAAAAACGCAGCCTAAAGCCGCCCCTAGGTTTAGGGTTTCGAATAATGAGTATATGGTATCCTTAATGAAGAGAAAACGCGCTGTATATATAGAAAACAAAGGCGGCGCTGCTAAGTCGGCCGAAGGACGCCCGTCCAGACGGATCTGGATTTGCTTCAGACGCCCGTCCACTCAGCATCCAAACTCTCTGTATCAAATTTCTTCTCCTGGACGCTTGTTTGCTTTGATGGACGCCCGTCCAACCTGGACGGGACTTGGACGCCAGTTCAATATGATCGAATTCTGATTTCTTGATCTTTATCTCTTTCTAATCAGACCTAATCATCATTATCTCTTTCTCTTTAGTTAAATCCGACTTGATCATCTTTGAACCACCTCTTGAGCTCGAATTTGTGCATCTATAACACATGAAAATATCGCAAAATGTAATAATGTCCAATTAAACATACAATTACAATTAAAACACCAAAATCAACCAATTTTGCGATTAACTTGTTAGAAACCTCATTTACTCAATAATTCCATTAAACACTCGTTTCTTATGCAAATTATGCAATACGGGGGAAAATATCATAGAATATAGCGTTATAAATCGTATAAATTCACCCTTAACACCGTGCATAGAAAACCTCATTAACACTCATTATAGGGTCTAAACTCACCTGAAAACATGCTAGAAACATGATAACCGTGGGTTAAACTGTACAAAAATGTACAGTAAAGTTGCTTCCTATCACCACCCCACACTTAGCCTTTACTCGCCCTCAAGTAAATCTGGACATCAAACAATGCCAAGGAATCAACTTTACGGTACATGCATGCATATCAAAATATCAAAGTAAAAGGACCTTAGACAAGTGAATGTAATACCTTGACTCCACAAAATCACGAAACGTAGTGAGTGTGTGGTGAATGACGATCACTTATACTCAATATGGTTACCGGCTTGGAATACCGGACAAACGACTGCACACAATCCTGCCCTTCCTAGAGTCTCCACTAATCGAGGTTCACTAGAGCCAGAGATCCGGTCAGGTAGGACTTTAAAGGTTATAACGTTAGGTTCGGACGGGGGTTATCGAAAGATAATTTGGCACTGGAGAAAAGAAAGCACGAGTGAACCTAATCATTGCGTGTACTCCCTCAACTCGAAAATAGAAAACCACCAATCTTCTTTTGAATTTCCATTAGAACAACATCCAAACTCAACATCATATTAGCTAATACACATACTCCTTTTTCGGATTTCTTTGGTTCGACTTTATTCACTTTTTTTTTAACAAACTTTTCTTTCGAACCAAAGGCCACATCGAAGATTCCCTCGAGCTCCTCCCCTTATAGATGTTAGCTCAAAACTCCCTCCTCATATCATTTCACATACACTTTCCCACCCCACACTTGCCTTGGCGAGTGTGTCTAAAGGAACAACTAAGTCCACTCGTAGGGTAGTAAAAAAGAAACGTGACCAAATTATCGGCTCATGGCTAGGAATTATAAGCTAAGTAACCAAAAACGGCTCAAATTTCGGACGGTGGTCAGACCGTTCCTATCAAGGCTTTGGAGTGTTTAGAGGGATAATGTTGGGATGTTGGCTTTTGGCTCTGGTCGCTTCAAAGAAATGCCTTTCCCGTCATCCCGAACCTACCTAGGGTGAATCCTTTTTATTTCGCCTCAAAACTAGGGGTACAGGTGTGTAAAGCAATCGTACTAAGTATAACTGTCGTCAAACATGTACTAAAAGTGTTCCGTATCGTGATAGAATGGACTCACTACAAGACATTCACAAGGCTAAAAACCGTTTACTAACTCAACCATGAACAGCATGCCTAGAAATCAACTTGAAACCGAGTAAAACTAAGTTCTTCACATAACGGCATAGTAAACTTTAAAAACATGCGAATAAGCTAAGTCGTCCCACCCCCCACTTTAGTGAAACACCGTCCTCGGTGCGTGAACGAAAAGGAAAAAGAGACTTGGCTTAGTAGCCCGGCAAAACGGCGTGATCAAGTCCCGTAACGGTCGTGAGGTAAAGCATCCCGAATCCCTATGTAAAGAAAAAAAAAATATCCAAGACATACGTGCACGGGACATGGTCCACGTGTCATAGCAAGTAATAAGGTGGAAATCCGGGGATAATCAAAATATTCGACCTCGTTATGTCAGAAAACTCGAATGAGAGTAGAATATGGATAAAGCATCAAACATGATATATAAAACATCCAAAATCATCATCCATCCATGAATAATCCAGAAAGCAAGTCAAGAAGGCTAAAGTAGTGAAAAGAGGTGCCTTATGGCTTACAAACCAAGGAGAGAAAAGTAGCACAAAAGTGATCACAAAACAAAAACCCTAGCAAAATCTAAACGGAAACAGAGACACCAACACCCTGACCTAAAGGAAAACTAAGGACCGACTCGAAAGGAACATCATCGACTCTAAACTCCAGTCTGGTCCTCGGGAGGAGGTAGTGTGGGCTCAGAAGCAGAAGTAGCAGCAGTAGTAGCAGTGGTAGCAGTAGCTGGGGCAGTCCCTGGTGTGCTCGGGGTCTCTATGGTAGGAACAGCAGTAGTAGTGGCTGGGACAGCTGAGAGGTACCAGCACCCTCTCCAGAAGCGCTCGCGGTAGCTCTAAAAATCGTCTCGGCTGTATCCTCCTCTAAGCATAAGCCGATGGCCTCATCGTTGAAAGATGTGAACCGGTAAGCCTCCTAATCTACCTTAAGCTCGGGCATGTCCGGGAGGTTCCT
Organism: Gentiana straminea; assembly: GCA_036785695.1. NCBI lineage: Eukaryota > Viridiplantae > Streptophyta > Magnoliopsida > Gentianales > Gentianaceae > Gentiana > Gentiana straminea. The sequence continues at coordinate 5,354,468 of JAVUPR010000311.1, read as the reverse complement.
TCCGATAACCTGCACCCCTTCGGTTAACTTGTTCAGTTGGATCCACTACCTGTCTAGCATATGCCGTAGCCCATCCATCATCAAAAACCGGGTGCGTGTCGGTAAGGGAACTGTGCGGATAAAATCAAACGAATGCTCATCAACTGGCTCTGCCTCAGGACCCTGATCACCCTGCTCTACATCACCCTCAGCCTTGTGCTCAACATCCCCCTCGACAGATGGTCCACCCGTACCCATCTCGGATAGCGGACTCAACAAAATCGGCTTCTTCGTATGCCGCTCATCCAACTCATACTCTTTCACACCCGCCTCCAAACATAAACCATTGAGTAGATGGATACAAACAAGCTTGGCTCTCTGATCGTTCCGGTTCTTCGTAATCTCGTTATACAACAACCTTCCCACATCTATCGGGATGTCGAAGTGAAGTGCGTAGAGTATAGCCAAATCAAGCATAATAAACTTATAGAAGTTGTCTTTGGGTATAAGGCGGTTCTGAACAAAACGGGTTTTCACCTTCCAATCCCGGGAGAAACGAGTGGTCTTGAGCATGTCTCTCACACTAGATGCCCCGATTTTCTTCATTATCCAAGGGATGTCAGGATCATGGCTAAACGCAACTCCTCAAATGGGTCTTCCCCCTTATCCTACTTCTCCTTGATCGCATCCAAATAATCAGAAGAGACGGCCGGCAGCTTGTAGTAGTCTGTAATGGCCTGGGGTGTAAAAGGTAAATCAACTTCCCGGACATTCACCACCCCCGATAACAGATCCGCCTCACTCAAATTGGCAAAAAACTCCCGAGCCAAAGTCAAATTGGGCTTCCTCACATTGAAATCTGGCACCTTAATAAACTCATCCCACTTCCTCTTCTTCAAATTGTCTCGAAAGCTTTTCTCAACCTTTTCCACATCAACGGCCCTTTCTAAAATTTCCCGACCTTTGAATCTCGATTTAAACGCTTTCTCGGCATTCTCGTTGATAAATCTATCTTTGAAATGCAAAACACCGGTGCCCTCCTAGCTTGTGTTCTGACCTCAGAAAGTATAACCCTCTCGGGAGTCCCTACATGACCTCCCGAGGCTGCCCCAGTATCTCGAGGCTGCTCATTTCTCACTTTCTTCGTCTTCTGAGGGTCGGCTAACGGTTACTCATCCACATCCGTATCCGTCCCTGACTCATCTGCAAGTGGACCATAAACTGGATTTTTCCTAGCTTCCCGCACCGGTCTATCTGTGCTATCACCCCCGATTGGCAACGGCCTGTTCAAAGTTTCCAACGGGATCTCCTCGAACCTATGTTTCTTCTTACTAGTGGCAATAGCCTTTCCCTTCCCCTTCCCTTTTACGGACTTAGAACCCCCCCTCTGCTGCTCTCTTCTTACGACCTATTATGAACACTGATAAAAAAACACCTCCAAAAACCAAGACAAAATCAAACACCCCGTCAATCCACCGTAACACCAACATTCCACCAGAAATCACCAAAAAAATAATCAAAACAGCAATGCAGACATCCCCAAACCATCACACCCCATCACGAACAACAACAAAGCAAGAATAACATGAAAAGACAACCTAATCAGTTAAGGGTTCGGTTGGGGTTCGATTCGAAAATCGACCCCGGGAAAAAGTGAAATTAAACTGAGAAAGATCGACTAGACTCACCAATCTTGACGATAGGAGTGCAACGGAGTTGACGGAAGCCCCGGATGATCAACGGAGAAACCAAAGATGGAAATTTTAGACCTACAAAAATGGGCCAAAAAGTTGCTTGATTCTCCTCTATCATCGTTTGTTGGTGGAATTTGTTTGAAGAATTGAAGAGATGAGGTGGATAGGTGTTTAAAGCACCAAAAATTTCTGAAAACGGTGAAAAATTGAAGAATTTGTGTGTTTGAGGGAAAAAATCGGTGGGTTAGGTTATTTGGAGAAGAAACCGTGAATGGAAATTGAGAGGAGGGAGAATTTATAGATATATGTCTATCCGGACGGATAAACCACTGTCCGTACGGATAAGTTTGAAGGAGATGAACTATCCGTACGGATGGTGAAACTGTCCGTATGGATAATACTGTGAAAATCCATATTTTTTACTGAGAGTTATCCTTACGGATGAATGACTGACACTGAAAAAATTTGAGTACTGAGAGTTATCCGTCCGGATGATAGCTTATCCGTACGGATGGAAGCAGGCAAAGTGAAAACGAAGTTTTAGATTGAAAAACCCCCTCGTGACCATCCGAACACAACCAAAACACCAAAAACACATCACGTGGGTCTCAAGAACAAACAAAACACAGAAGATGGTGGGTTGCCTCCCACCGAGCACCTTTGTTTAATGTCGTTGGCTCGACAGAATGACTTAAACTGTGCCGGTTTTTCCATGTTATAGTACCGGCACGAGCGAGGAAAACGAAGGATAGAGAGATGACGGATGGTGGATTATAAGAGTGAGACATCATGCATTGGAGTCCATGACGGGACTAAACAGCTTACTTCTTCCAACTTCGGATCTTCCAAAATCACAACCTCGAGAGCCTCGTCAAATGGCAACTTCTCATATCTCTTAAAACGAAGACCATTGGTAATTGAGGTCCCGAACTTTGGATGATTTATTTGTACCGCTCCCGAGTCGAACATCTTCACAACGGTGTAAGGTCCTGACCATCGGGACTTCAGCTTCCCCAGAAAAAGATGTAAACACGTATCATACAGTAAAACCTCATCTCCCACCTTAAACACCTTCGGTTTTATCAGTTTATCATGGAGGAGCTTAGTTTTATCCTTATATCTCGCCAAGCAATTATAAGCTCGCAGGCGAAACTCCTCCAACTCAACTAACTGAGACATCCTCCTTTCTCCACTAAGAGTCTCATCCATATTCAACTCCTTAATGGCCCAATGCGCTCTATGCTCAATCTCCACTGGTAAATGACAAGTTTTTCCAAAAATGATCATGTATGGCGACATACCAATCGGAGTTTTTAACGCTATTTTGTGAGCCCACAGCGCATCATCTAATTTCATGGACCAACTCTTACGGTTCTTATCAACAGTTCTTTCCAGAAATCTCTTAATACCACGGTTGGAAACCTCCACCTGGCCACTCGTCTGAGGATGGTAGGCCGTTCCAAACTTATGAGTTACTTTAGAAGCAGCTTATCCAAATCTCTATTGGCGAAATGAGTGCCATTATCAGAAATTATCGCCCTTGGTACACCAAATCGTGTCGTAATGAACTTTTTCAAAAACTTCATGACTACATGTCTGTCATTAGTGGGGGAGGCGATCGCCTCCACCCACTTTGAGACATAATCACAAGCTACTAGAATGAACTTGTTCCCAAAAGAAGGAGGATAAGGTCCCATAAAATTGATGCCCCAAACATCGAAAACTTCACACACAATAATAGGCTGTTGAGGCATTTCGTTCCTTCTTGAGACTCGGCCCGAATGTTGACACGCGTCACAAGTTTTGACATAAGCATAGGCATCCTTAAAGATCGTGGGCCAATACAACCCACTTTGTAAAACTTTCAACGCGGTTCTCTGCACCGAGAAATGGCCCCCGGCCTCTTTATCATGGCAAAAATATAACCAACTCAACCGCTCACCCTCGGTTATACACCTCCTCAGAATACCGTCAGCACACAACTGGAACAAATAAGGATCCTCCCAGAAAAAGTACTTAGCCTCACTCATGAGCTTCTTCTTCTGATTTTCATCCAACTCTAGATCTATAAACCCACTCTCAAGGTAGTTCACAATCGGGGCAAACCACGGTGCACCCTCTTTTCCTCTATGCAAAAAATTCCCTTGCTTTTCCGGCAACATAGTGTCCACCACAAACAGTTCCTCATCCAGAAACGAGTCATTTATCTCCACCCTCTCAGATTCCTCATCCTTATCCGGCTCTATATGACTGAGATGATCGGCTACGACATTCTCACAACCCTTACGGTTTCTAATCTCCACGTCGAACTCCTGAAGGAGCAGAATCCATCTCAACAAGCGTGGTTTAGCATCCTTCATTGCAAACAGGTATTGCAAAGTGGAGTGATCCGTATGCACGATCACCTTAGACCCCACCAGATAGGATCTAAACTTATCAAAAGCGAAGACCACTGCCAACAACTCTTTCTCGGTCGTGGCATACTTCTGTTGGGCCGGGTTAAGGGTATGACTGGCATAGTAAATGGGTCGAAATAGCTTATCGACCTTCTGCCCTAACAAAGCTCCCACAGCTAGATCGCTCACATCACACATAATTTCAAAACTTTGCTCCTAGTTCGGAGCTATCAGAATGGGAGCCTCAGTCAACAGCTTCTTAATATCTTTGAAAGCCTCTACGAACTTCTCATCGAAAGTCACGTTCGCCCCCTTTTTCAGCTTATTGGTGAGAGGTGTGGCCTTAAAAGAGAATTTCAGGATAAATCTATGATAGAAGCCGGCATGGCCCAGAAAAGATCTTAGAGTTTTCAGATTAGTTGGCATAGGCAACCTAGATATAGCATCTACCTTGGCCCTATCGACCTCTATCCCCTTAACCGACACCTTATGACCTAAAACTATTCCCTCAGTCACAATAAAGTGACATTTCTCCCAATTCAGAACTAGATCGGGCTCCTCACAACGATCGAGAACCCGATCTATATTGGCTAAACAGGCATCAAAACTATCACCATACACAGTAAAATCATCCATAAACACAGCCATAAAATGATCAATCATATCAGCAAATATGGAAACCATGCATCTTTGGAATGTCGCGGGTGCATTACACAACCCGAACGGCATTCTTCGGAATGCAAAGGTGCCATAGGGACACGTAAAGGTAGTTTTCTCCTAATCATTCACATCAATGTGGATTTGATAATATCCACTAAAACCATCAAGAAAACAATAGTATTCGTGACCCGCAAGTTTGTCTAACACCTGATCAATAAAGGGTAGGGGAAATGATCTTTCCTAGTCTTTTCATAGAGCATGCGGAAATCGATACAAACACGATGACCGGTAATAGGGCGAATAGAGTAAGACTCACCTGACTCGGTTGTAAGCACTGTGATTCCCCCTTTTTTGGGCACCACCTGAGTAGGACTCACCCACTCACTATCCGAGATCGGATAGATCATTCCCAGGATAAGCATCTTCACGACCTCTTTTCAGACCACCTCCTGCATGTGGGGGTTCAGCCTCCTCTGTGGTTGCCTCATCGGCCTTGCCCCATATTCCAAGATAATCTTGTGCTTGTAGATTTCAGCACTAATGCCTTTGATGTCCACCATTTTCCACCCAAATGCCTTCTTCCTCTTTTTAAGTACTTGAACCAGTTTCACTTCCTGCAAAGCGGTTAGCATGGCAGAAATAATTACAGGAAGAAAATCATTATCCTCAAGGTATACATACTTTAAATGAGAAGGCAGCGGCTTCAACTCCAAGTCTATTGGTGGCTGTAAAATAGACGGCTTCGGCATATCCTTGGGAGATCCGAGGTCTAGCTTCTTGCTCCACTTTGCATCAACCGATTCACCTGCCTTGAGGTGCATAGCATGAACTTGCATCAATTTGCTTTCATCATCAATCTTGCATGACTGCATCAGGAAACTCTCCAACGGCTCTTATAACCCTGCAAATTCACATTGGATACAATACAAGGGTGGATAACATCCACCGAAAAACAATCGTTTCTTTCTTCTTCCGGGTGTTCCATGGTTTTATACACATTTATAGTCACGCTCTCTTGACCGACACGTAAAATTATGTCCCCCCTCTTAACATCTATCAAGGTCTCCCCAGTGTTTAGGAAAGGCTGACCTAATAAAAGAGGTGTCCTAGAGTCAGTGTCAATGTCCAGAACCACAAAATCAACCGGGAACACAAATCTATCAACCTGAACCAACACATCCTCAGCTACTCCTAGCGGTGTCCTAACCGACCTATCCGCCATTTGCAATGTCATGCTAGTTGGTTCTAATGTCCCTAAACCCAATTTATCATACACAGACTTTGGCATCAAGCTAACAGACACCCCCAAATCACAAAGCACATTCTTGAAAACAGTCTCTCCTATGGTTATAGGGATGGTAAAACTGCCCATATCTTGGATTTTGGGAGGTATCTTGTTCTCAAAAATAGCAGAACACTCATAACTCAATTGCACCATTTGCTGCATTTTCTCCTTACTCGAGAGCATACTCTTTAAAAATTTGAAATACGACGGGATGTTGGCAATGATATCCAACATTGGCATGGTCACTTCAAATTTCCTCAACATTTCCATAAATTTGGCTTGACATTGGGTCAATACCTCCTTTTTGGCTGTTTTAGGAGGAAATGGTAAAGTGGCCACATCGAAACCCGGGGGAGGAGGGGGAATTTTACCTTTATAACCTTTCAGCTTGAATGGTGGCGATGGCCCTTCTTCCTTTACGTCAATGATCACCGTGTCCGGCTTTGGCCTTGTCGCTTCTCCCCACTTGCTCTTGTATTCCTCCACTTCCTTTTCCAATCTCGAGATCTTCTCCTTTTCTGCCCTCTTCTCAACATCTTCATCAACCCTTCTTGCTCTTCCAACGGCCCTTTATAGTCAGAAAATTTTTCCTTCTCATAATTTGGCCCCACTTTCTCAAGTTCCTGGCTCGCTTGTCCTACCTCTTTACCACTTCGGGTAACTACCGCACAAACGTCTTTTGAATCTTTGGGGTTCGTCTCCGTGTTACTAGGAAGCCCCGTATTCAACGGTGGTTGAGCTCAGTTCTCGGTCATCTGCCCTATCTGAATCTCCAAATTACGCATGGCCGCTTTTTGTTCAATCATGAACATGTTCAACTGATTAGAGCTTTCATCAGATGGCTTCTTCTGGTTCCCCGAACCACTCCCTTGTTGATTGTAGGGGTTATTCTGCCTATAAGCATTCGGGTGTTGATAAGTTTCAGAATTCTGATTTCCGGCTTATTGGTTATTCTGTTGGTTGCCGGATTGCTGCCCATGCTCTCTATTCCTGTGATCTCGGTTCTGATTGTTACCCCACTGGCCTTGTCGATTCTGGCCCCAACTTTGGTTCCCCGAACCTTGATTCTAATTTTCATAGCCTTGGTTGATGGAATTTTGATTTTGTCGATTCCAACTACCTTGGTTGTTTTCTCTCCAATTTCTTTGGGAATTTTGAGAATTCCCTTGGTCGTGATTCTGACTCCAACCGCGGTTGCCTTGGCCCTGAATGTTCGAATTTTTCCGGGACCACTGATTGTTCTGGTTGTTTCATCGGTCCCACTGTCCCTGGCCACTCTGATTTCCTTGATTTCCTTGGTTCCAATTCTGGCCTTGCTGGTTGTTGCTCCAATTGTTCCCCGAATTCTGGTTCCTCCAATTGTTCCCAGAATTGTTATTGTTACAGCTTCCCTGGGTGTTATTGCCTTGGTTCCAATTTCCCCCAGAATTATTTCCGACATAGTTCACATCGTTCTGTTGGAAATCTTCTTCCATGCCACACCCCATCGATGGCTCATAATCTTGGTAGTTTGGTGGAACTTTCCAATTTGGGTTGTTACCCCATGGGCTGTTCGGGTTCCATTGTCCCCCAGAATTTTGTTGCTGACCAAATTGCGGATTCCTCCAGGAAACCTGCTGATTACCGCTATTTGAACTCCCTGTCCCCAATCTGTTAATCGCTGCAACTAGATCTTCCATAACTAGGACTGGTTGTTGCTGAGATACATTTGCTACAGGTTGTTGTTGGGTCGACTGTGGTATATGTTGTGGTAATTGCTGAGGATAAGTCGTTCTGGTCGGGGTCGTACAGAACTGAGCCGAGTGATTACCGCCACACAACTGACAAACCTATTGTGCCTCTTTCAATTTCTTTATCTCTGTCTGAAGTGCCAACAACTCATTATGTGCGGCCGTCTCTTTATTCAACTGCTCTTCAAGGGCCTTAACAGTTTTTTGTGGCTCTTTCGAGTTTTCTGTCCCAGAACTGGAAACCCATTCATCATCCCTCTCGATAGCATCGTTAATATGTTGCATTGCTAGCTCGGTGTCAATTCTCATCAAACCATTTACACTAGTTGCATCTAAGAGATTTCTGTCTGACTTATATCCAAGGATCTATAAATCTTGATCACATGCTCAACTGTACTCAAATTGTGTGGAGGGCACTTCTTTAGCAATGCCCTAAACCGTTCAACTGTCTCCTTCATGGTTTCCCCCTTTCGCCCACGGAAATTGTGTATTTCTCGCTTTAAATCCTCAATCTTTGTTGGAGGGAAATATTTCTTCAGAAAAACATCGGCCACTTCGGCCCATGTAGATAATGAGGCATTTGGAAGGGTGTTGAACCATGTTCTTGCAGCTCCTCTTAATGCAAATTGAAACATCATCAACTTGAGCGCCTCCTCGCTCACCTCGTTGTACTTTAGTGTCGAGATGATCTGCAGATAGTTGTCTAAGAATTCATTCGGGTCCTCATTCTGCTGCAAGTAAAAAACTGCATTCTCGCTGATCAGGTTGATGACATTCTGCTTTGGTTCCATGTTGTTAGCATGGATAGCTGGGATCCTGATCGGATTATGTCCGGTCCCTTGATACGGGGTAACCACGTAATCCCTTGCTGATACAAACCCCTAATTTTCCTGTGGGTTGTTCTGCTATTGCTGATTTTGGACCAATGGAAGCTGTTGGTCATTCAGGTTATTATTCAGGTTTTTCGTATTCGCTTGCATAAGTTGAATCTGTGCCATCTGTTGTTGAATTAACTGATACATCTGCATTTGCAAATTGTCCTGGCCAGGCGGCTGTTGCTGAAACTGACCACCCCCTTGTTGGTGTTGCTGTTGGCGAAGAGGTGATGGGTTGTTATTTTGGAATTGACCACCCCCCACTTGACCATTTTTTCCATTCGGCTGCCTCTGACCATTTAACACATCATTTTGTTGGACCTGTCTGTTTCTTCCATCACCCCCTTCTAGAGCGGGGTCAAATAAATTTCTCCCATCTGTCCTTGCAGCCATAGGAGGGTCCAGAGGATTCCTCTCGCGTGGAGGTGGGTCATTTAGATTACCCAAACCCACCATTTGAGACGTCCCATCATCATTCAACCGATCTCTACCATTCGTTGTCGTCTCTTCTTCCTCTGAAGAGAAGTCTGATGTTTCGTGTCCGTCCATGGTTTCTGGAACAGGAGCAAACAATCTTCTCCTCAACTGCCTTGTGTACCTGTCGATTTCCGTATAATAAGGCTCTAGAGGTGCCCTAGAGCTCCGGGTCATACACTGCAAGTCAAAACAAAACAACAAGAAAACAATAAAAACGACCTAAGCCAAAGCTTTGGGTCAACTTTTGTGATATCAAAGTATTGCCAATCCCCGGCAACGGCGCCAACTTGATAAGAGAATTTTGCAATCCATTTAATCAAGTAAAAATTCGAAACCTTAGCAAAATCTACATTCTAACCGGCAGTGGACCGGATCGATTGTAGGTAGTGCTTGAGGAGTCTGAGGTCAAACCCACAGAGATTGGCTTTCAGTACCATAGCTGACTTAGCACTCAGTTCAGGTCAACTAGAAAAATATGATGTTATACTATTGCATAAAAGAAATATTATAGTAATCGGATTTCTTAACGATTAAAAGAGGTACAGCCGAACTACGATCCAGCGGATTACTCTACCCTCAGACAAACTACCCCAGGAGTGTGCTCTACCTTCCTTGTCTGTCTAATGATAAACTCACAGGTGTCGAGTCTTAATTCTGGTGCTAACTCACACCCTACGCAAAGATCATCAACCCTCCCTTTAGAAGGCCAACTCACCTAACATGATTAAGTTCTAGACTCGCCCGAGTGAACGATAAAAACCGCGTATTGGACATGGACCTAACGACTAGGGTGTCAATCTAGTTCACAGGTAGGTGTCAAACTACCTTTTAAGCCAAAACGTCTACGGTCCCAAAACCCCGGTTCCCACACTTCGCCGCAACATACATTTATAAGCTAGGTGTGTGTGATGGTGAACTACGTGATCAAGTTAGCTCAATTACGATTAAAGCAGGTTTAATGATATGAATTATCGATTAGAACATTTTATTACGTGCTACACTACCTCCCGGTTCATCTCCCTAATGGCGTTTCATCCACATTCACATAATTCGGCCGTACGAAAGATTTAGCTACTCATTATAGATTTGAAACAATAAATGGTAAAGGAATTCATGATATAAACGATAAAAGAACAAGAACCCATACCCATTTTATTGAAAATTGATGAAGTACCAAAGTTGTGCTCACAAAGATTAAATCTTTACAATCGAAATGTAACGGATTGATGCTGTAATGTATCTAATGTAATAGAGGATCGAAAGACGAGAACAATGGTATATGGCACTTAATTCTACGCTTTCAGACGAAGGAAATCGCCCAAAAAAGGCTAAAACAATCTAAATTCGTAAAAGCCTGCTGAAGAAAACGTTTGAGGTGCCCTTTTATATCCTAGGTTATCCGTATGGATGGTAAGTTATCCGTACGGATAAGTTCTTGATTCTCCAGGTTATCCGTACGGATGGTAAGCTATCCATACGGATAAGTCTCTGTCCAATATTTTTGATCCTGAATGAGAGTTGTCCATACGGACAGACGTTTGTCGGTACGAATAGATGCCTTAACTTAAAAAACATCACTTTTTCCATACTTAGCCTTCGTTTCTCGCCTCGGACACGTCTAAACTCATAAATCATCGATTTCCAGGCTCCCGACTCACCCAAATTCTGCATAAACATGGAAACAACAAGCAAACGCATAACCTCGCAAACTACGGGTGCTCGGGAAATGAGTATAAAGTGCTAAAAGTAGGCCGAGTTTACGGAAAAACCGACAGTTACTCGCCGTGCATAGAAAACCTCATTAACACTCATTATAGGGTCTAAACTCACCCGAAAACATGCGAGAAACATGATAACCATGGGTTAAACTGTACAAAAATATACAGTAAAGTTGGTTCCTATCAATGAACCAATTTGGGCTGAATCATAACAAGAACCAACATTAGAATGTGATTCCCCAATCAACAGCCACTGCCCTAACAAAGAATAAGTTTGCACACCCATTGGTGCATAAACAAGTAAACTAGGGAAGAGTTTTGAGGGGCTATCCCAGCCTTACCATTGGAGTAGGGCACAACCCCATCCATTCGCCACCTATTCCAGAAAAAAATATTTTGATCTCAAGCAACATGTGTGGTATCTTCTAAATGACAATGCACAATTATTGGTAAAATCAACTAAAGATGCATTTCTGAACCATTTCAAGCAAGAATGAAAAATAGTAAAGATGAATAGTGTTTCTGAAGAAGCGGTTAGTATGTTATTGTACCCTTTCATTTTCAAAGAAACTGTGAGGGCCAGGTTTGAGTCACTACCTAATGACTCCATGCATATTTGGGATCAAGTGACCCCGAAAGTTTTGTCAAAATACTGCCCTCTATCTAGAACATTGGACATGAAAGCGGACATTGCAAATTTTGAAAAGTTGGACAAAGAGGGTATGCATGATACTTGGGATAGGTTCAAAGCAATGTTGTGAAATCATCCACATCATTGACTAGAAGCATGGAATCATGTACATCTCTTTTATGGTGGGTTACATTTATGAACAATTTATAGTTTTAATAATGGCCATGCTATCTGTTATAGAAAGACTGAAATAAATTTTTAATCAAATGTATAAGTTTTACTTAGAAGTCTGACTTTTGTATAAATTCAGTCAGACAAGCAATGTACTAGTTGTGTAGGCTAGCTCCGTGAAGTAAAGAACAGAAGATCAGCTATGTGATGATGGATGAGGATCCAGACTTAGTGAAGTGAAGATTTATGGACTGACTTACAACCAAGGAAGTCTGTGATGACCTTGGGTAAGTCTAGGATTATTCAAATGAAAAATATATTTTTTCTTAAATTTGATGTACACTAATCTCACCCAAAATGAGATCTGTGAAGTAAATCATTATCGGCTGATAAATGCCAGTAGAGTGGCAACAACCAACTAGTCTAGAATGTGAAAACTACCATTCAACAGTTAAGCAGAATATGAACAACATAATGAAGGCAGTGAAGTGATTGTTGGAAGTAGTGCCCGAAAGACGATTTCTGTAATTGTTTTTATAATTAATAAATGATAGATTTATTCTCATAGTATTACTTGCTTCGTGCTTGTAAGTAATACACCGCTGAAAACCCCAAGTCGTATCATATGTAGCCATATAACTTAGTGTGTGTCACACGCGAGGATTATGTTTATGGTGATACACTTAAATTGTTAGTCCGTGGTGAACTTAATCAAAGTATGGGGTCTATTGATTAAACCACCATTAATGCGCCCAGAACACTTTATGGTGTGACCGTCTTATCCGGACCGTCAATATTTGTTGTCTAAGTGGAGCATTTATATATGATGTAGTCATATAAGACTGGACCGATTTAAGCTGCATTTCTCATATAATTCCGTGATTGAGTAATCTTATTGAATCACAAGATGATCATAAATGGATTACCCTTAATCCTGAAGTGATTGTAGACGCCTGCTTGTTTCAAGATAGAGTTTGATGTGTTCGTTAAGGATCGCTAAGAGGCGCGGTCCGAATTACTTTCACGTTGGAACTATTCTGGATTGAGTGAGGAGTGTGTGTCTCACAGATATGGAATCCATTCCTTCCTGCGGGAAGTAGAAAGACAATCCCCTTATTTGTTAATCCTAGAAACTGATCGATCGGCCGAGTTCGTATTTTTTATGAACTAATTGATCACTAGTGGGTTAATGGTAAATAAGGATAAGATGTAATGTAGAAGGTTTATGGAAATAATCCCGCTTCGTTACAGATAGTTTATGGAGGGTTGGTCTGTATGTAATGATTATATCAATGGACACTTATTGACTCGACTTTCTGAGAATAAGTTACATCTATAATCGATAGAGTTCAGTTTCGGATTTATGGTGGCGTAATTCCGGAATTAATAAGGTGAGTAGAAATATTCTGTTTGATGAATGTTTTATTCATTTTGTTGTAGTTATTGGTTATAGGTCCATGATCTCCGAGTTGGCTCATAACATGTGAGTGTTTCCTTGTTTTATGGAACCTCGAGAATAAATTAAATAGTTGGTCTATTTAATGAATATGCAATATTATTTATTTGGTAAATAATATGTAATATAGAAATGACATTTTCTATTATCCCAGCATAAAAATGGCGCCAAATTTTTTTGATTGTGGGAAAAGAAATTTCTAATTAATTATAATGTGGATAATATAATTATTTATGTGTTAAATAATTATAAATAAGAAATTAGTTTTCTTATTGGATAAATAGGAAATTTGTTTTCCTATTGGATAAAGGTTTTATTTTCCAAAAAGGAAAAGATTGTAATATCCCGACTTTCTAAAAAAAGGGCAGACGTGTCTTTTTGCGAAAAATGGAATATTATGAATTACGGATTTAAGTATTTTATGTGTATATATATATTTTTGATAAATATATATATATATATATATATATATATATATATATATATATATATATATATATATATATATATTGGGGAAAGTATGTTTATTTAATAATAAGGGTAATTAAGGAAAATAAGGGATTAGGTTAATTATTGGGATTTTATCTATTTAAGGAAAATAAATCCCATTAGTTTTCCCTAACCTTTTGAATCAGAATTTCCTTCTTCCAATATCCCTCTTCTGCGTGTCGGATCTTAACGGTTTTCAGATCAGATTATAGTAGTGGAATCATTGTGAAAAGGACGTCCTTTCAACACAAGAAAGTTAGGACTTTGTCAATGTATTTTATGAGCCCCTAGTTATGTCCTGGACTGAGTTTGATGGATTCAAACTCACGATGTCGTAGTCTTTTGTGTTTAGAAGCGTGTGATCGAATCTAATTTAAATTTGGATTGATCGCATAGGTTTTCCGCGGAATGGTTCAAGATTTGCTGCAGTTTTTCTTAGAATTGGACTTGGGATTAGCTTGCTATAAGGTAAGAGGATCTTCCTACAAATTAATTACGGTTTCATAGGGTTTATGTTAGGATTTGATGTAAATTTATGCTAGAATTGTTACATTCGTGTTGCCTAAGGATTTAGAGTTGTTATGATAGATAAAAGTTGTGTTTTAATGCCTTTTTCTGAGTATTATGATGTTGGACAAGTTTGAGAATGTTTAGGGATTGATTAGAGATCAAAAACTGAGTTTTGGGGGGATTTCCGTGCTTGGTGTGGGCGCACCAAGACCCAGTGCTGGCACGCTGGACGGGCAGAAACAGAGTTTTTACGTACGGAGATTTAGTGCGTGCGCACTGAACCCGGTGTGGGTACACTAGACCTCCTTTTTGATGAAAAAGATTATTTTTAGCTAGGATATGAATCCTAAATGTTAATCATTGATCTAATAACATTAATTAAATATAAACAAGCCCCGATTGAGTTCTGATGCGTTTGGTTCCGGCACTGGACGTACTCTTAAAGTGAGTCGAAGTCCGGGACCGTCGGAAAGGCATGAAAGGGCTTGTGCTTTGGTAATCTAGAGTTCATCAATGTCTGTGTATTTTGCTAGGATTTGTCCGTGTCTAGAGGTCTTGGAATGAGAGTTGAGTTGTGAGGGAGATTTCTTGAAAACAACGAGGTGGCCGGTAAACAACTAATGATGAATACATACTTGACTAGTAAAAGACTAAACACCATGTCATTCTTGGTAAGGCACAAGTTTATATCGTAATGTGTAGGCTTTCGGATAAAACGAGTAAATATACTGGCCTTTCTAGAGGCACCAGGAGTAGAGGGTACTCATGGATGGTTAACTTTGCTGGCCATTAGAGGGCACCAGGAGTAGAAGGACTTTACCAAATGCGTATAATATCGGGACTAGCCCGTGGCTATTTGTGTGATCCACTAATAGGTTGCACCCAGATACTTCATGGTGAGTAGCACCATGCGTAGTGCCCGAGAATGCTGATGTAACAAAGATAAGCTAAGTTAGAAACAGTTAGTCATGACATTTTGATGGACATGAAGTGAACCCTAGATTGAGATGGTCTCATTAAGGATAATTATTAAACTAAAAACATGTTAAGGAGCCTTAGTTAATTTGTAGCTTCTACCTCTTATTGAGAACTTTGTACCTACCTCAAATGCATTGTTTTTCTGTGTTTGCGGGAGAGAAGACGAACATGTAAATCCGGAGTTTTAGGAAAACTTTGATGACGACGTTTGAGGACGCCGGAGTTGAAGCGTTTACTTACTCTGTTTTCTTTTATATACATTAGATACGTTGTCCTTTGGGAAACAGTGTATTTTCTTTTAGAATTCTTTTGAAGTTTTCGTACGTTTTAGTTTTCCATTGGCTTTCCAATGTAATAAATGTTACATTTCTATCTTTAGTATGTCAAGTTCTTTTCATTGAAGCATTTATGGTGTTTGCCGAGTCTTTTTAGCTTATGTTTTTCTTAACTCGATAAGACTTAGTAGAGGCTTAAGTGTAATATTAGATTTATTTAATATTATACATGCCGAGCGGTTCGTTTCCGGATAAGGACTCGGTATCCGGGAGTGGGGCGCTACAGTTGGTATAAGAGAAAAGTGTCTTGTCTTTCCTAGGCTTCTTCCCTCTAAGATAGGATTTCTTTAGACCTTTTAGAACCTTTCTGAGAATTGAGAATCCTTAAACCGTGGTTAAGTTGCACTAGGACCAAGTGAAGAGTCACCCTAAGAGAAGGTTAGGTTGAGTTCCAAGCACACATCTCTTACGTGATTCCCTCGAGTTCGTTCCACTAGGTTCCTTAATAGAATCCATCTCTTCTTTTGGAACTTTCAGACTTCCCTCACATGTTCTTTATCATGGTGGATTTAACTTTTATTACATTTGCTACGTTTGGTCCTAATCGCTTCTTTTAGTAACTTGATGTTATACAAAACAAGAAAACGATTTTGTACACATTTCTATACACCTTGTAATATCATCTCTCAAAATACCAAAAATTCTGAAAATTTTCAGCCACTTAAAAAGTTGTCTGTCTACAACTTCTCTCATTACATCAACTCTGTTTTCAAATTGGATTGTTCATAAATTTCTTGACAAGGATGAGCACTCTGTTCAGAAAATTCGGTAGCAGTACTCTTACTCATCAACCTGTTTTGAATAAGCTAAACACCTCCAAATGACTTGGATTTTTGATAGGTTGTGGAAAACATCCTGCACTAAAAGTTTTGTTTTGTAACCAAGTGCAAATTAGTTTTTGTTTAAGTACAATCTGCAACACAAGTCAGTTTTTGAAGTCATGAAATTTTTTGACAGCTTATAGCAGTAGATGAAAAGAATTATTTTGCCCGACCTATGGCTTCCCAAAATTGTTGATTTTTGAGCATCATATGTAAAACTTATACGCTTACAGCTTTTATCTTTGCCTCTTGTTCAAAATCAGTTCAGTTTGTTTTGTGCAAATCAATTAGTTCATGCCTTATGTATGCACCTGAATTTCTCAAAACCATTTAAATCCTTTGATCATGAAAGAATAGACGCCTTTCTTTCACCTTAGACGTTTGGTAGGTAGAGACTAGGTGTTGTTGTTATAGGGCTCAGTAAGAATCGAGTGGTTTGGTTTAAGACAATAGTGAGTCAGTTGGAACGAGTTGATCGGTTTCAGAACCAGGTACCCCACCTCATTGTTCGTAAGAACAACCTCAAGGATCCCTTGGTGATAACAACGAATTTGGATAGAATAATCAAGCTTGATAGGGTGTTACTACAAATTGTTGGTTGTGTTGGAATCTGCCGCGGCAAGAGTAAAGTTACAGTTTTGAATTCTACGGACCATAAAGTGATTCTTGGTATAAGACGTCTATTCAAGAATTTTGTCTACTTGGATTAGAAACATAAGGAAGTATCTTCCGGTGATGGGTGCACCGAGTAGAAGAATGGCTAGTGCAGTTTTAGTGACTCAAGTTGTGGTTGGTCAGCGTTGGGTTGAGTGTACGAGGTTTGAACGGTTTGGGAATCATTAGAGTGTGGTTCAATGGTTAGCAAGATCAGAATCGGTTAGAGGTTGTCCGTGGGAAAACAAGTGAAGCTTCGGTCTAGGTGTTAGGTGTGATGCCCGAAAGACAATTTTTGTAATTGTTTTATTTAATAAATGAAATGATATTATTATTCATATTTATTATTCTCATATTCACCGATGTGACAATAGTATTTACACTACAGAAAACCCTAAAGTATATCGTTTATGTAATCACTTAACTCAGTGTATAGGATTTACACGGGAGGATTGAGTTAGTGAAGATGTATTTAAAATACAATTAGCCCGTAGTGAAGTTAATCGAGAGTATCGGGTCTCTCCTTTAATGTGCTATTAATGCGCCCATAACACAATAGTGTGATTGTCTTATCCGGACTTTCGGTTAAGAGAACCTAGTGTGGCATTTATATATGATAGATATATCATATAGGGCTAGACCGATTTGATTAGAGTTCACGATATAATTCCGTAATCGAGAAGTCATATCGAATCAATGGATGATCATATTTATGGATATATCTTAATCCTGAGGTGATCACAGTCAACTGCTTGAATCAGTATGAGGTTTGACTTGACGGTTAAGGATTACACTGAGTCTGTGGTCTAAATTACCCCATCTTGGCATTGTACTGGATTGAGTGAGTAGTCTGTGTTATCACAGATACGAAATCCATTCCTTCCATTTATGGAAGTAGATAGACAGTTCCCTTACTTGTTAATCCTAGAACCTGATCGATCGCGCGAGTTCATATTACACTGATTAGCTACCAGTGAGTTGTATGAATTAATTGATCACTAGGGGGTTAATGGTAAATAAGGATAAGAGGTTCTGAAAAGGGTTAACGGTAACTTCCCGATTTAGAATGAACAGTCTATGGAGGATTAATCCATATGTAATGATTGTATCAATGGACGCTTATTATCATTCTCGTGAGGAGATAAATATAATCTTATAATCGGAGGAGTGCAGTCACTGGATTATGGTGGCATATTCCCGTGATTGATTTATCGCATATAATTATTCTGTTCGTAAGATAATTATTTATTTGATTTATCGGAGCCGCTGATTATTAGTCCATGGTCCCCGACGTGCCTCCTAATATAGCATAGCTATTCTCGGACGTCGAATCCTAATAATATTATTTTAGTTCTTGTTGGATTACATTAAAACGATATGTGAATTAATTGTTTAGTGGACTATTAAATTAGTTGGGCTAAATAATTAAATATGTGGAAAAGACATTTTCCATAATCTTGGCCCAATTATTGTGTTATGGCAAAATTAATATTGACTAGGTCAACATTAGAATTTTCGCCCCATGCTCTTTTTTATGGAACAAGAAATTGTTTTCTTGTGTATTAATAAGACATGTGCATAAAATATTTATTGGATAAATATTTATGGTAAGAAATAAAGATAAATATTATTCTAGATTTGTTCTAGAATATTATGGAATTATTTTTATTTAATGGATTTATTTTAATTGCAAAATAAAATCCTTGGAGGCTAAATTTTGCTCTCCTATATAAAGAGAGTTCTCCCAAGCCTTACAACACACACATAATTTCGACTATCAACTCTTAGAGAGGAGATAGAAAAATTTCGGCCAAGAGGGTTGAGGAAAAATCTTGGAGCTTTTTTCCGGGTAGCTATCGGAGGGGTTCGAGTCGAGAATTTCCTTCCACCGGGAGTTGCTTGGATCACACGTACGGAAGATCGTGGTGCTCTTCACACCTTTGTTCGTTCTTTCCATTGCGGTTCTTCAACTTGGATTTTGAGATCCAAGAGGTATGTTCTACAACCCCCTTGTAGATATAGATCTAGTTATTTTATTACGTGTAATTTATAGATCTAGATTCTTAAATCGCTTCAGTTGCGGATGATATTACTAACACTAGGTTGTATTAAAGAGAGAATGATAAGGAAGGTCAACGGTTTGAGCATGCTCGAGTTTCGAAAAAGGGGGAAGGAATGTAATATCCTGACTTTTCAAAAAAGGGCAGACGTGTCTTTTTGCGAAAAATGGAAATTTATGATTTACGTATTTATGTATTTTGTATATATATATTTTGGATAAATATAGATATATATTGGGGAAAATCTGATAATTAAATATTAAGAGTAATTAAGGAAAATAAGGGATTAAGCTAATTCTTGGGATTTTATCTAGTTAAGAAAAATAAATCCCATTAGTTTTCCCTAACCTTTTGAATCAAAATTTCCTTCTTCCAATATCCCTCTTCTGCGTGTGAGAGTTGCAAAGAAAAGGCTGAGAGCTTTTCTTTCAGACTCTAAGTTGGATCTAAACAGTTTTGAGATCAGAGTATAGCAGCGGAATCGTTGTGAAAAGGGAGTCGTTTCAACACAAGAAAGTTAGGACTTTCTGAAGGTATGTTTTTGAGCCCTAGTTATGTTCTTGACTGAGTTTGATGCATTCAAACTCATGATTTCAGCAACCGATCTCTCGATCTAGTCACACAATAGCATCATAAATCATAGAAAGATACAAAACGAATCAAAGATCATAAAAAATAAACAAAGGATTGAATAAATTAAAAGATAAACTCACTTAGTTTGGTACAATGGATGATCTCCATGAATCAACAAACGAAAAGAAAAGCATCCTAATCTAACCCGGATCACCCGAGCACAAGGCTCGGGTGATCGGCCTTGAAACCCTCAGAAAGTGCGGCTGCTGTGTGTTTTTTTCTGTGTAAAGAAAATCTGATCCCCTTAGGGTTGGGGCGATGTGGCTATATATAGAATACTAAGTCGGTTGTGGTTAAGTCGGCCGTGGACGCCCGTCCAAGGTACTGGACGCTCGTCCGGACTGTGTTGAACTTTCGAGTCGGGCCGAGTCTTCGTCAGACGCCCGTCCTATGCAATTTTGGACGCCAGTCCACTGAAAATCTGAACATCCTGAATGTAAAAGCTCCTCCTGGACGCTCGTCCAACATGTCAAACGCCCGTCCTACTGGACGCCAGTTGGATGAATCTGGACGCCAGTCCAGCTGGTTTAACACTTGATTTCTTTCCTTATATCCTCTATTCTTCCATAAATCTGATTGATTCCTTTCCACTCGAATTTATCTCTTTAAAAATCATCTTTTCCATCACCAATGTGTATCTACAATGTAGGAAAAACATACCAAAGCATAACGATATTCTAAAATAATATAAAATCACAATTTAAGTACATAATTCGTTACGTTTTGCAATTTAACTATTGAATACACCACTTGCTCAATCTTTCAATTATAAAGCTCGATTTTTTTGAAAACATCCAGATATGGGGGAAATTGACATAAAACATATCCTTATAAAACGTATAAAATCACCCTTAACAGAGATCATGCAGAGAAGAAGGATATAACAGTTCTTTATGTACCTACTGAAGATCAGTTGGCAGATATCTTTACTAAGCCATTGGACAAAGAGAGATTTGCAAAATTAAGAACTGAGTTAGGAATAATCAAAGTCAGTTAAGCCAGAGATTCGTCAAGGGGATTAATCTTTGTTATGTTGGGTGCGCTCACTTAATAGATTAGTCATTCACATCAACAATCTCAAACTGACAAATTGAAGAATTTGACAAAACTGAATAATTTGATGGAACTGAATTATCTATAAAACTGACCTCAAAGCATCGCCACTTTATTCAAATTTAGTCAAAGGTTGATAAGATAGAATCAACGGCGGTTATATCGCATTAAATTGCCACAGCTTCTTTTTGTCGAATTTCGTGTGTACACCCCACGATTGTCGAAAGCGACATGTATCGGTTATCAAAACCATCATGGAATTTGAAAAGTTGTACCATTCAACCGCCAGAATATCCTACCTATTTATTCAATCTCCGTTCACATTATTCTCTTATTATGCAAAACAGACTCTTTTCAAACCTACCCTTCAAAATCAAAATTTTTTTTTGTGTTCACACTCAAATACGGCCACTTCAAATGACTCGAAAGACAGACGATTGATCACAGAGCTGGATGAACTAACACTTGAAATGTATGAAGCTATATGTCAAAACACTCTGTTAGCCAACTGTATACGAGATAAAATCGAAAAGCAACCAGGATTGAACAACATCCTCGAAGTCCGCTTCAAAGAAAAACGAGATGTGGAAGGCAAAATATGCGATTAATCAGAGACTCCTTGATAACTACAGTTCGTGGAGATCGCATTGTGTTCAATGAAAGAGTCATGAGGTCACTCTTTGGGTTCGCAAATACAACAGCAACTTCAACAGAGTTAGCAACCCTACCATTGGAGAAAGAAGCCTTTCTCGCAATGATTACTTCGTCTACAGAACCAATCGAACCTGGTGTTCATGTCGACAAAATCAAGCCGGAATTTGGAAATCTCAGCAGATGGCTCAGCAAACACGTCATTGGAAAATCCAAAGGGATTAATATACTTTCGGAAGAAAATATTTTGCTGATGAACATAATCTGGGAAAACATAGAATTTAATTGGGCAGGTTATATAGTCAATCAATTCAAGAAGCAACACTTAGCTGAATTAGAAAGTATGACAAAAGCTCAATCTGAAGGACAAGTAACAGATGGTAGATTCCGACTGAAGAAAACTCTTAGTGGAATCATTCAGTTTTATTTAGAAAGAATTAAGGAAGGGAAGCAAGCAAGGGAGATCGTAACATCGAAGGAAATCGCGAAACAACTTCCCAACATGAAGCAAGACGAACAACGTGTCTCGGCGAAACTGAACACAGAGGGACCAAGCGAAAAGCAGAATCCATAAAGGAAGATCAGTTGTAAGATGTTTGTACCCTGAAATCTCAAGTGAGAAAGCACCTACTGAGGGGGAACAACAATTGACAACTGAAGATACTCAAGAGAATGTCACTGCTGACCTCACTTCTCAGATACAATAGCAGTCGATTCAACAATCAGCACCAGTCTTCGAAGCTGACAAAATCATCAAGCTGATGAAAATGAAACTTCAACCAGAAGATTCTCGTGATGCCAGTTTACAACCGAAGAAAAATCACTCTTAGAAAAATTGGAAGTAAGAGATCTTTACTCTCTGTTTCCTATTAAGGAATTTCTTGACAACTGTTTCAAAAGGTTTACTGAATTAGCAAACAGAAGAGAATTAGGCACATCATCTAGAGACAGTTCCCAGAAAAAGGATGATGATGATCATGATAAGTCAAGAAAAGAAGCTGATGATACTACAGTTTTGCAAACAATCACTCAATCTCAACATCTAGCAACGCAAACTGTACCACAGCAAGAAGCATTGCCAGTTGAAAACCAGACAACTGTCAATCAGCAAGCAGATGATGAAATCAGACAACTGATGGTTATTGATACTCAGGATAAGGATCAAATAGAAGCTACATATGATCCCTCTGATTTTCTATCTAAGGAATAATTTGCCAAGGTTCATGAAAACTTGAAAATAGTACTCAGTCAAAGAGATACACAGAATGGCCTTTTATCAAACATCTCTGGATATCTTGATTATAGAACTAGAACCGATGTTTCGGTTCATGCAAGACTAGAGATGATTCACAAATCAAGTTCAAGTTCTGCTTTCGAGATAGTATTACTCAAACAACAACTTGAAGATTCAACCGCAGTAGATAGAGAAACTCATGCTCAAGCTCATTGGCATATGAATAAGCATATCTACGGGTTAGAAACTCAAGTTAAGGAAGTACTTGCTTCTCAACGACAAATTTCAGAAGATCAAAAAGCAACCCGTGCCCTGGTAGATCAGTTATATGATGCCAAAAAGGGGAAGTCAAAGAAGAAAAGCTGAAATTACTTAGAGAAATGAAGCGACTTGAAGAAGAACTACAAAGATACAGATCAGATCCTAAATTTTTGAAGAAAGAGTTAACTGATGATCAACTTATTGCAAAATACAATCAACCTGGAGACAGAAGAGTTACTCTTACAAAGGATCTGTGGACACAGTTTATCAAAGATTACAATCCTATTAAAGCCAAGTACAAGGACAGAACATTTGAGGAATCCTTGAACTATTTTTTGTCTGATATTTACTCAAAGCAAAAAAATTGCACAACATAAGAAGAATCGAAGGATTGAAGATAAACTGAAGATTAAAGACAAGGTTGAACAAATGAAAGCCGATCTAACAGAATTTGAAAATTACTATTTGGAAGACTCAAGCTTACCCAAGCTAATTCAATGGAGAAGATGGAAAGAAAGTAGTCAAGTTGACTACAACAAGACCTTTTCAAAGGAAGACTCCAAACTTGAAGAAGATTTTCGCTTGTATGACAAAGCAAAAAGATATGACCTAGTCATGCAAAAAGCTAAGAAGAAGCTTAGTCTTTAATCATAGATATTTGAACAAAATGCATGTATCCAGTTTCTGCTCATTCTATTGAAAACCAGTTTTCCAGTTTTACATTGTTTCTCATTGTTTTGATCTTTAAGCTTTTCTTTTAGGGAGAGTTTTGGCATCATCAAAAAGGGGGAAATTGTTGGAAATAAAATTTATGTTTTGATGATAATTCAGTGGAAAGCTAAAAGATGTCTAGAACTGAATGTATAAGTTTTATTAGAGTCTGATATTTGTATAAGTTACATCAGACAAGCACTGTAATTGATAGTGTGTCGTAAAACTGAAAACTGGAAATCAATTAGAAAACTGGAAATCATCAAGACAAGTAAACTGACTCAGAATACACCTACTTGGAACTGAAGAAGGTAAGTTCGCTGAGAGTTACAGACTCAGTTGGCTTATCAAGAAGAATGAAGAACTGAGGGTTCAAACTCAGTTATTGAAGAATGAAGAACTGAGGGCTGAAACTCAGTTATGAAGATTACAAGTCGAGACTGTAAAGTTGGACTTCAGGCAAGATTGTGGTGACCTGAACTGACTTTATGGATCCTGGTATGAAGACCTAAGAATCATAAGGACAATGAATTCTTAGATGATAAATGTATCATGGTGTACTCTGATTAAGTCAATTATAATCAGATGAAAACTTGGAGTACTGATTTTTGAAGAAGAATAAAATCTCGGTTAATGCTCCAAGTCAGTTAGGAAACTGACAAATGAAAATCTCAGTATAAAACTGATAAGGAAACTCAGTTTTTTAAGTCAGCCATCCAACAAACTGAAAGTACAATCGAACGTTCTAAAGAAAGCAATTTCATTGGATGAGTTACTGACACAGCAGGAACGGTTAGAAAATATAGCCGTTGCAAGATATACGTTGATACAATTCAAATCGAAGTCAGACGAATGTTGGACTTCACACTATAAATAGAAGACTTTGCACAAACAACAAAAATACAGAGAACAAGAGCATATACAAGAATCAACAAGCTATTTGTGCACTTTATTTGAATTGTTATCATCTCTGAACTATAACAAGATCACATATGGTATTTCTTCAAGTGTTCAAACTACAAAGAATTTATCAAGAATTCAACACTCTGAAGAACCACAAACAAGAATCAATTTATTGATTCTCAGCCCAACTTTGATTCAAATTCAAAGGTTTTAGACTGTGAAGCAAACCGGGAAGGTTTCGCCAAGGACAGTTGTGACAAGCAGTCGGGTAGACTGTGTTTGTGGTGGTAGCTGGTGAAGAGGCAATCCTACCCTCTAAGGACCAGTGGTTCAAGCATTTGAAGAGCAGCAATTCTACCTGTTCTACAATTGTTTAGATAGTGAAGCTAGGGATTAGCCAAGGACTATTGTTTAGGACTTTTTGTAACAGTTCACCTCAATAAGTTCTAGTGGAATTTTCCTCCGCACCACAGGGGAAGAGAGGACGTACATGATTACACCACCTGGAACCTCTATAACATCCGCCTTATTTACTTTACGCATTTACTTATTTATTTAGCATTTACATACAACATTGTGATACTTGATTATTATACTTTTCACAGTCACAACTGATATTCACCAGAATTCGATTCACAACACTCGCCACAACGAGAATAACAAGATCAATAAAAAGGCTAAAATCATATCCGCTGCCGGTTGACTCAGTTTCAGCTTAAGTCAGCTTGACTTAATCTCAGCTTTGTCAGCTCAACTCCACACAAGTTTTATCTGAACCTTAATCTGTTTTAAATTTAGTTTTTGGTGACAAGTTTATTCACCCCCCCTCTAAATTTGTGGCAGCCTTTCCAAGGGACCAACAATACCAGTTTGTTCTGATGCATTCCCTTCCTTAAGTCTTTCTAGGTAATTTTGAATAACTCCACTGAGTGTCTTCTTCATTCGAAGTCTCCCACCTTTTCTCTTCCTTCAGCTTGAGCTTTACAAACACTTTCCAATTCAGCTAAGTGTTGCTGTTTTATTTGATTCTGCACAATACCTGCTCAATTGAACTCAAGTTCATCCCAGATGATGTTCATCAGATGAATGATGTCTTCAGATAAAGTGGAAATTCCTTTGTATCTACCAATAACATGTCTGTAGAGCCATTTGTTGAGGAGTCCAAACTCCGGTTTGAGGGTGTTGACATGTGAGCCAATAGCTGCTGGTTCCTTTGTCAAAGTCATTTGCTGAAGAAAATCGTCTCCTTTGAGTGGTAAACAACTCAAATATATTGTCTTCACTAATGGTTCCTTGAAGTCGAATAGCAACCTGATGACTTGTTCATTGACGATGTTTCTTTCGCCTTGAACCTTTGTGATTAGGGATTGTCTTACTAATCTCATATTTTCCCAAAATTGTAAAATCCCTTCTACATCACGTTCTTCTTTGACTGTGCATTCCAGAATGTCTCTTAGTCCAGGTTGACGTGTTATCTTCTCACAAATCAAGCTTGCCAACAGAGTATTGTTGCATAAAGCTTCATACTCTTCAAAAGATAGAGTATCTAATTTAGTAACCAGCCTTTCTTCTTGTGATTTTGTGGAGGCTGCCATTATGAATTTATTGAATTTGAAGGTAATTTGAAAAAGACTAGAAGAAAGAATGATTCCCATAATGAAGTGAGGTCTCACATCAATGTGTTTTGTCCTTGAGTGCAAAACTGGATTGTCAGTTATAGCAATTGCACTTGTGTTATCACACATTATGGGAATCGTTATTTCTTCTATCCCATAATCTCTTAGTTGCTGTCTAATCCATAAAACATGAGCACAACAGCTTCCAGCTACTATATATTCAGCTTCAGCGGTTGAAGTTGAGATTGAATTTTGTTTCTTGCTGAACCAAGACACAAGTTTATTTCCTAGCAGCTGACATGTGCCCGAGGTGCTTTTTCTATCCACTTTGCATCCTGCATAGTCTGAATCTGAATAGGATATCAGCTTGAATTCTTCTTCACTTGAACACCAAATACCTACTCCTTCAGTATCCTTTAGGTATTTCAAAGTCCTTTTGATGACAATAAGATGACTTTCCTTTGGTTTAGTTTGAAATCTGGCACATACACCAACAGTAAATGATAGAGTAAGCTCCCAATCATCCTTGTGTATAAGAGTTTAATCAACATCCTTTCCTTCTTTGTCTTCCTCTAATCTGATGTTGGTACCAATAGGTGTTGAAATGCCAGCTGGTTTTTCCATTCCAAACTTCTTGATCAATTCCCTTGTATACTTAGTTTGGTGAATTAAAATTCCATCATCTCTTTGTTTTACTTGTAATCCAAGAAAGTAATTTAACTCTCCCATCATGCTCATCTGAAATTTGCTCTTCATCAAGCTTACAAATTTCTCACAAAGCTGTTCATTCGCAGATCCAAAGATAATGTCATCAACATAGATCTGAACCAGTAAAGTACATTCTTCAACTTTCATTCTGAATAAAGTCTTGTCTATGGTTCCTTTGATAAATCCATTGTCCACTAGAAACTGAGATAGAGTTTCGTACCAAGCTCTTGGTGCTTGCTTTAGTCCATATAGAGCTTTTCTCAGTTTGAAGACTTTATT